>JARHVA010007115.1:230000-277500 GCA_037957365.1 Torreya grandis | reverse complement strand
ATGTGTAGAAATTAATTTGTACATTAAAACATTATTTATTGTTATTGATGTTGGCATTGTATCAATTTCATATAGGATGCATTGATATGTTTAGGATATAAATGATCATAGTACCATGTAATGTTTATCTAAATTATGTTTTCTCATCCAATTAGGGACATCCATGAGTTTACACTAGAAGGTTGTGGTTGTAGATTAGGCTTAGTCAAAATTTAAACTTATTATGCATATGAGCATATTTATTTGATAAAACCTATAGATATTCCTTGTGCTAGTTGGGGATATCCAAAAAAATTTATATAGAGATAGGTTATATTTCACACATTTTTCAAAGTGATACTATGGAGTGTATTTGGATTGTTTACTAGCTATCAGTAGAAGAACCTAAATAGGATATGCAAGGTGGCTAAAGGATGGATTAAATTTGTGGTGGATATGTGTGAGATGTTGGTTAAATTTTTATGATTGGTTTTAATTTGATCACATTATGCATCAGTTTTGGATTAGGTAGGATGTGTCCTTGGCACCAATTTTATGTAGTCATTATGTTATACCTCTAAGATGTGATGGTGATTGAGGCTGACCTACTAAAGATTATTTTTAGCTTATTTCATTGACAGAGGTTGACCAATTTCTTTAAATTATTGACCCTATTGATATTTAGGTGTCCTCCACCACATACATGATAGTGGATGGAACATAAGTGACCTATATTATTTCCTAATGTGGTAGATGGTGCCCATGACACACATATTGGAGGATGAAATGTGGGTGAGGTGGAATATTTTATGCCTCATATTACTCCTATGAGTATGTATATATGTTTTTAAAATATTTTCATCATTAAAAAATAATTTGATAGGTTTGACATTAATTTATGTAATGTTTATTTTTTAGAGTATGAATATTATCTAGAAATCATCATAGAGGATTCACTTTAACTTTTAAGTAGACATGTGCTAATTGAGGTGGATTCTAGTGTTTTATCTAAGAATGCCACAAACATTTATAGTTAGCATACCACCCTTTTTTGATCAAGTAGTGAACACTAAATCTACATATTTTGGAGTTTCATTAGAGTGAAATAATTTAAGATCTGAGTGCGATGTGGTTATCAATAAGTGGGACCACTTTATGTTAGATTTGATAAGGTAACAAATAGCCCCTATAGTTCAAGATGAATATTTAGGCTAGAGATTATTAGTTGAGTACCCTTAGTGATAACATGATCATGTAACTTTGTAGGTATGATTGGATGGGTATGAGGATCACATGTATAGGATTTTATCTTGATTATAATAATGATAAGATGATAGTGGGGATTCTCATTCATTAGTAGATCTTTTAGTTGAGAGACATGTAGATAGGGATGCTGATGTACTTGGTTAGGAGTAAATTATCGAGTGAATCTAGATATATTTTGTATTTTATATTATCATGCTATACATTTTATGTAAATGTAAATTGAGTTTTATTTATTATATTGAGCCAATGCGAATGATTACTGCATAATTTTTAAGATTTTTTTATTTTGAAATTCTCTAACATGTGATAGAGTTATTACTTAGTATTTTGATATATATTTTTTGTGTTTTTCTATACAAAATAATGCCATAATTATATAGTATTTAATTTGTGACACATGAATAATTAAAATATTTGAGAATCAAAGAATGAGCTGAACACCCTGATGGAAATAAAAATTGTGCATAATATTTATCTCTATTTGTAACTACTCTTTGGTACTAAATTTAAGTATCTACATTTTTTAGAGATACTCACATTGGTAATGGTTAATTATGGTTGATATTTTTTAATATTTATTTATTTATGTGACGTATGCATTACATGTTAATATATATTTTTTGAAACTTGATATTTTTACTTTAGCATCCATATATATTTAAAGTTAGATGTAACTTTATCATGGATCATAATATTCTTCCTGATTTTTCTATTTCTTTGGAATGTTCATAAACCACCCACAAACTTAAAGGATAAACTTGTATTATCCTTATAATATTTTGCATTATTTTTATGTAGCCATGGTTATACTATAATTTCATTTTATTTTGGCATAATCACTCACTATCTCATGCATCAAAATGATTGATGAAATAATATATCTTATATTAGATCCATGTTTGCAATAAAAATATTTATCACTATATCACAAACTTAGTATAAATTTTGTAGTGCATGTCTTATTTTGTTGCATATTATCTTCCACAATATCTTCTCTAATTTTGTTGGTAATGAGATCTCAAAAAAAAATTGCCTCCTTTTTAGGAATTTTATGTATATTTTGGTATTCATAGAAGGAGATGTAGGACAAGATGAAGAAGTGCTTTTTTATATCTTGTTGCCTAAATTTACCAAATGTAATAATCACTTTATCTCAATGCCTAATAATACCATGATAGGTGGAAAACTAATGGAATTTTACATATGCAATATGATGATGAGGATGATAGTAATTTGGAGGGAGAGTGATTAACTTTGGATTTGATAATTATTGTAGACTATATTGTGGTTGATCTCTAAAAACTATCCAAATTAAGTGGTTTCCACTTATTTGGAGTATATCTCTGCACATTAGGTAGTGCATTATAAATTAGTTCGTTATCTTTATTAAGGACCTTAACATTATCTTAATTGATTATAAGTGTTTATGTTTATTCATACAACCTAAGAGATACTTTTATTGTAATATTTTATGTAGGGTTTAAAAATGATTAAACCCTTTTATTTGTCACGCCCTTATTATTGAACATGGCTCTAATTAATTTTCATTTATAATCTTATATTTTTCTTAATTAATATATACGTTCTCAAAATAACTATAAATTTAATGAATGATTCTTTATTTTAGTGGATAATAAACACCCCTATTGAAGCCAAATTTATTTTATAAATTTGAGGGTTGATAAGTTGTAGAATATAAATTAGTCTTATAATGTAATATTAAATAATCTCATCATGGTCTTATTACTAACCTTGTAAATGTTTCAATGTTAATTCAGGTTTCATGTGTTTATGATAATATTATAGGAGCATGTCTTCTAATCACTTGAACGTGGGTAAGGATCCAATAGGTAGACTATTTAACTAATATAAGGCATCTCTTGTAAGGATTATATTAAATTATTTTATTATCACACATCCATCATGATTAAATTCTATAAAATAAAGTTTATAATGGATTAAATAAATATAAGGATCTCCATGAACATAAAACAATGGTAGTATCTATGCAGTAAAAAATTATTTGAATGCCAATATTCACATAAATCTCCTTTAACGGTTGTTCTTAAAATAATATTGTATTTAATATTAGTAAAACATTATCCAATTTACAAAGTTATATTAAGTAATTACTTATTGATATGACCAACAACATGTGTCATGGCTAAAATATGATTTTATAGAAGTGGCTTGGAAAGTCTGAGTCAAGGGTTATAAATGACCATCTAATTTAAATATTGTTATGGGAGGACCATGACTAAGATAATTACATGGATTAGGATTAGATTCTAAGGTAATATCAATGCATAGTTTAGAATATTTTCATATATTATAACATTGAGTTTGTATACAAGTAAAAAAACATCACATTTATTCACATTAGTTTTTTGCATTTTAAAATGAAAGTGAGAGTCATCACGAATGATTCTATCATGAGAATCACTTTATATAGATGTAGTATGACTCAATTTAGAATGTTTTGATAATAATATATTGTAATCAATTTATAAAGTAGAATGGGTAATATCATATTATATTTGAATAATATAACTTTTATAGAAAAAGAGAGGGAATAACACACTCATTCATCTTATTTTCCATTTTTATGCAAGAGGTATGCATTTTTAGTTTATATTATTTAACATGATGTATTTTAGTAACAAATTTAAAAGGTAAAAAAGGTGTGGTAATTATCAAATATTCATAATTTTATCCATGTGATAGGTTAGAGGAATGACAATCTTGATTATTTGTATGTTATCTTTGTTATGATTAATAAAAATAGGAACACAAGAAAGGAAGGAATTAATTTTTTTTTAAATTTATAAATTAGAGTGATTAGTTTCCTCTTTTCCATTATCTTCATTATTTTACTAGTCTTACTATTCTTTTTTTTAGTATAATAATCTTCATAATCATAATCATATACACCATAATCATATTTTAAAATTATATAAGAAACATAACTAATTACATTAGTGTGAACATTAGTCCATTAATTATCGTTAAAATATAGTATAACATTATGAGAGAGCATATGATCCAAAGAATAAACATCGTTAAGGGTTTCATAATTATAATCCATTTTATATTTATTGATCCAAAATAAAGTGAAACAATAAACATAAAGATTGCTACTAAAAAAATCCAATCATACCAAGAAAGAAAGTATATTAGTACATGTGACTAATAAATTTATGTTTGGTTCAGTAGATATCACCTTATTAATTCTATTCATTAACATTGAAAATTTCCAAAAAGGGGAGTAATTACAAAGGATTCCATCATCCTATACCTACACTATCCTTTATTTGAGGTATGTTGAGAGAAACATACTGGGGATAATCACTTACCAGTGCATTATAGACATGAATTTCTAAGAGTATTAATATGATTAAAAAATAAAACACTACATGTGTTTATTATATACCATGTGTCATGTGGAAACTAATGCCCATTTATAGTATTTTCTAATGTCTTTACTATTGAAAAAGTACCAATCAGATTATGCCTTAGGTAAAACTGATTACCACTTATCCCAGAAGGAAAGCTCCTATTAATTTTACAACTATAAAAAACTTTTATATAAATAAATAAATAATTAATTAATTGAAATAAAATAAAATAAAAAGAAACATTTTAATGCATGGGAAATAGTAAATCAATCGAAACCCCTAGGTCAAAGTGAATCCTAGAATAGTGCCCAATAAAATCTAATAAAGGATGGTAAAAAATATCTCTAGTATATTGGAATATCGAATTCAACTTAATATTGATAAATAAATAAATAAATGTTTTAAAAAGTATGAGTTTATAATATAATTAATTGATGGAAATTCTATAGATGTACAACTCAACAGTAATTGTGATTGTGACTTTCTAAATATATTAATATGTTATTTTCATAAAAGACTAGGAAGAAGAAAAGATTTCTTGGATTCTAGTATTATTATCTTATGAGATCATGTATTGTAATATGATAAACATATAAAAATGCCTATGATCATTTAGGATTAACATCAATATTTTGAATAAATCTAGAATGGTTTGTGTTCCAATGATAGCATTGAGGAATGATGGTATTCATTGAATGCAGACTTATATCGTTCATGTGTGATGAAAATATAAATATTCAAATTTTTATTTATGAGTTTAATTATACTTTTGATATACTAATACACATGAAATATATTATGTAGGTATATACAATACCAAACACTATTTCTAAGACAATAATTGATTTGATATCAAATAGGGGTATTGAGAAAAATGGATTGAGTTGGAGTGATCTTGGTTAATCCACGTTGATTGAAAAATCATTACATGAAATTTATAGTAAATCAAAGAGGGTTTAAAATAAAATTTGGTTTACTCTGAATATTTATATTTGAAATTTATAATTCAATTCAAAAATTTTATTCTCTTATTTTATTCTTAGCATAAGCAATAAATGATTTATCTAACATTTTTAACTTTAAGGTTAATCTTTAGAAAGTTAACTAGATGAATCACGTAATGTTTTTGTAGTTATGGATAGTCTACAATATCATCTATAATGCACAATAGTATTTTTTTATTTGTATAGTTTTAAAATTAGAATAAGGAGATAAATTGGCTAGAAAAATCTATCCCATCAAGGCTAAAAGGATAAAAATAATAATCCAAAGGAAATGTGACCTAAAATATTTTTTTATGTTATGCCTAGACAATTTTGGAAATCATAAGTAAGTCCATGGGTCCAAAAATATATGGAAATAATGAACTTTTTTATAAATCAATAGAAAGGATTAAAGACAAGCATTACGGATATGTAGTAAATTTTTTGAAAAAATGAACAATACACAGACAAGTGAAAATGTTGACAAGATTGAAAAATAAGTGGACAAGTGAAAATGTTGAAATTTTTGAAACATAAGTGGACAAGTGAGCTCTAAAATGTATGAATCAAATGGATAATACCCAAACAAATGTGCCAATAGATACTTATTTCATCTTCAATATTCTAAAAGTTTAAGTTTACTTATAACATCATTAAATTTGGGATTTTACTAAATTTTGGTGTCTACAATATTTAGATTTATATTTAAAGCATATGTGCTTGAAAATCATCCATCCCAAACATGGTTTTATAAATAAGATGCATCTATTAAAAATTGATCAAACATTTTCCATAAGATTACTAAGTCTCTAAGTTAAACTCTTTATAATATAGTTCAAATAGATTTGATCACCTTAGCTCTCACGTGTCCTCTAAAAATATACAAAATTTATTTTTATTACCATATAGTTATCTATATCATAAAAATTAATATTGTTATTGTAAATAAATAATATAAGATATTATTCATAATAGTTATTGAAATTTAATGCATCTATTAAAACCCCAATAGACTCGATAACACATCCTAGAGATGAGAAACACAATATAATTTTTTTTTTCCTAGTTTTGACTTAGAAAAAAAATATTTACAAAAACAAAATTAAATAAAAAATATGTTTGTAAAAATCAAAGTATACCTAATAAATAGGTATTTAATAAATATGTTTTAATATAGTTACATTAAATATATTATATTAAAGAAATGGTACCTATAATAAGGAAGTTAAAAATCAATATGTGCATAAGAATACCAATGTTATAAGTGAAGTTTCCATTACATAAACTATATATAATTCTTAATTAATACATCCTTAGATTTTTATACCTCACAGAGATTAAAATAAATGCATAATATTCATCATTGATAACCATTTATAAATAATTAATATTAAATGAAACTTTTAAAATCTATTTCATATGAAATTGAAAACTTGAATAAAATAACTTCATCTAAAATATGCATCAAATCCATTGAGTTTTAATAAGCTCTCTCTCTCATATCATGTTCTGTTACATTCCATCTTATCCATAAATTGGCTCAATAAAATTTTATCCTTCGAGGACCATATGTATGGTCAATAGGTGAAAAAAATTATAATATTGAACATCTTCACATAATGAAAATAATCAGAAACCATTTATCTAACTAGCGGTTAGGAAGTGATATATAATTCTTATATGATCACAACAAAAAGTTATGACAATGATAATATATAATATCATTAATAATTCAATAGGTCCAATGAATCAATTAAAAAATTTGGTGATGTTGGTTATACATATCAGACCACATACATAAAAGATGAATATAAGGACATCTCTACATTATAGGATGAAGGTGGTTATGTAATTGATGAGTAATTAATATATGATATATGACATGAACGTGATCATACCATTTATAATATCATTGGTCAGCATGAGATTAATCCATGTTATAAAATTTAAAAAATAAAATAAAAATCAAGACCTTTGCACACCATAGTTTTCTAGTTTGATCTATTTTATATATCATATAAATTATATATTACATATTCATTCTCCATATAATTTATTTTAAATATATACATGACTATGATTTAGGGCATATATGTTACATATAATACACAAACATATAGATAAGGGACATTCCTACACCCATAGTTACCTTCATAAATTTTGGGCATGTTAAACTACTGTAATCTTGGTACACTTTATAGGTTATACATTTATATAAGTAATATATTATTATATTGAGCTTCTTAGGATTTTGACAAATGATTTTTTATTTTGTATATTTTTTAGAGTGATATGTTCTATTGATAGTGTTCTTTTCCCTATGTGATGATGATGTGGATTGATTATGTAGACTAAAATTGTCATGTTTAATGCATGTTAATCTTATTGATTTTTACATGGTGTGATCCTTAATTATTTATTAAATTGTGTGATCTATTTTGTATGACACAATTTGTGCTACATTTTGTCATAATTATGTTTTAGAAAGTGTTCCTTTATGAGTGACTGTTGATGACTATTATATTGTTTAACCATTGTTTTATGTTTTTATTATCATTAAACATGGGTTTTAAAAAGATACCCTATCTATTAAATCAAACATACAAACAATTATATCAAAAAATAAAAGTAAGCCTTCTATAAAGAACCAACAACATCCTAACACAATAAAAAAGTATAAAAATAACAACAATCATCTAAACCAAGATACAAATAAGAACCTTCATAATCATTTTACTTTCATTATATCAGAGTCATATTAAGTGGTTATATCTCCTTCTTAACCATTCCTTTATCTTGTTACAAACCATAGTCCAATCTCTACCATCTACTACATTAGGATAAATGAGAATGGGTATGTCAAGTGAATGATTTGCATGATATAGTGAAACTTTATCCACAAGATCCACATTAGACTCACAATTTAGATTTATTTTAGAAAAAATTCTATCACCTTAATCTTTTCCTAGATATTTTGTCTCCAAAAGGAGATTATTCTTGCATAAATCCCCCAATTTTGAAATAGTTCTTTAGGAGTCTTGGGAATTTCACTAGCAGTATCCTAAGCGATAGTACCGACATCAACATGTTTTAGAAGGGAACCCTTACACAAATAGACCCCACTCTTATTTTTATAAAAAATAAAAATATAATCCAAATGACCTATAGTAAATCATCTCCTACATTTGAAGCACATACCTTCATAATCAAGATATTGTTTCCAAGGTCTATCTTTAATCTTAAACTTAATGAACTCACGAAGATCTACAGACATATCCAATTCTACTAGAATCCTATAAAATGTCAAATGGATCATCTTAATAGTATTATAATCCACCTACATAAATTATCCTAGATAATTTCCCATAGGTTTGAAATAGAAAGAAGTCCAAAAATGACAGAGTAAAGGTGGCATTCTTACCTAGATACACTCGATGTTAAAAGTCTTAGTGATGGGGTTGAACTCAAAAACCCATGTTTTTGATAATAGTAAGTTACGTTTCCACTCCCATTAATTATTATTAAGAACCACATCAAGGTCCTCATTAATATTGAAAAATGACCACAAATAAAACCCATTGCACAAGGGAAAATTTCATGAACCTTCCGTAAAAGGCTTCTAGTTATTTTTTATCCATTTATTGAGATTAGGGAGAGTGCCAAAAATTATTAATTGATAGATAAAACTAGAATCAACAAAAGAAAATCTAGGTCTAAGACTTTCATGAGGTTTTCCCATTAAAAACAAATAGTGGGGTTATATTTTATAGGATTTAAAGGCCTCCCCTACCTTTTCATAGAAATAGCTTCAATTGGTCGTCATTTTAGGGTGATGGGTTTATGGATCTTGGTGGCATCCACATAGGAGTTACACATAGCCTCATGAACATTCTACCTACTCACCCCATACAAAAAAATCTTCCCATGATCAAAAATTAAAGCTTTGTCATTAGGTAATAGACCCTCTACCATAGTAAATAAATTAGGTCAAAAGGCCTAACATGTTTTATTAGTGATCCCTTAATCATTTTTGACCTAATAGATCACGAAAACCTCTCCATATAAAAATATATGGACAACCAAGCTACAAACAGGTTCAACCCCTAGCCAGACATGCCACTGTAGAAATTTTATTCCCTCTAGAGTTCCCTTTAGCAATTTTTCAAGGGTACTTATCTATATGCCACAACATCATTGATACATTATTATGTGTAACAATGATGATAAATAAAAGGCCTCTATCAATATTCAAAATCTTTGAAACCCTAACACTTATGCTTTCCATTGTTGTATCTTTTTGACAAATTATAATGTGTTTTTCATGAGAGTTAAACTCTATTTATAGACTTGTGAAGGAAATGTCGAAGCTCAACCATTATTATATGTTACATTTAATTCTTTTGAGGATATTTCTATCAGTGCACTGATTGTGTTGTGTCACATCATGCATACATTATGTCTAGGATCCTATGTTCAATGACATGGTCATATTCTCTATTTAAAATTAAAGTAATCACATGGATTTGTGTTTGTGTGAATAATGATCATGAAATTATATTCTTGTGTTTGTGTATATCCATAATTGCTAAGTTTTTAGTGTTTTTATTCATATAATCTATTATTATACATCTATCTGATTCTTTAAATCATATCATATATTTTTTGCATGGCTTACTACCGAGTTCTTATGGTTTCAATGACTATTACTTTAGGCATAATTTATATATCTACTTTTCATGACACTTGTATTCCTTGGGATACATGTTCCATTTATTTGTGAATGATCAAAATCCTTATGTGATCAAATAATTTAGTCATACTATCACAAATGCATTGTATAATTTCATATTTTTTGTATGTAACATTATGCATATAAATCATTTATATTAAGATGTGATTGACTACCTATATCCCTGATCTGGAAATGGGTACATACTAGGGGGACTATCATAGAGATTCAATTTTTGAGAGACTTAAAATGTATATCATGGGATATTTTATGATTTATAATGAGACATGTTATGATTCATATTGAAAAAATTGATAGATAGAAACATATACATTACATATGTGGGTAGTTTTACATGATCATGATGAATAAGTCATAATTTATATGACATATTGAGACATATGGATCAGATTGATCATAATTATTAGATTACATTGGTCATATTTACATATTAGGTTAATTTATTAGATAAAATAGTGTGACCTACATGTTTATATAAGTTAGTATAACACTGACATGGATATTGATCAAATTTAGCTCTTGGATGTATTTCATGCATATACCTTTCTAGTTTAATTATGGTAACTAAGTTAACTATGTCACAATTTTAAATATAAAATATGTCTATGATAGTTAATTTTATTTTTTAAATATTTTAATATAGAATTGGTGTAGGTTTCCATGTTTTACATATGAACCTGGTATGGGTTTAGACCAAAATAATTATCATGATATTTTGAGTAGTGCACTTCAATTATAGTGACACTTAACTAATATCACTTCTCAAACTCTAATGAGGGTTAAGGCATATAATTTTTTAATTGATGGTTTTAACAAGTGGAATATACTTATGGAATAATCATCCCATTCTTTACTGACTTCAAAAGGCATCTTGGTTCACATAAGACCATATTTGTTTTGTTCCTTGATTTAACAATTACAAATATTTCAATGATCTAAACTCATTCATAAATTATATCATGACTAGACATTTATTTTTAAATGTGTCATTGTAGGTTCTATTCTAAAAAAAATTATATTTTGGGCATACCTAAGGCCACTAAATGTAAATATACTCAAGTACAAAATTTATTTTTTTATCCTTTTATTCTATATTTTCCAATGCCTTAATAAAATAGTGGAATTTATAGACAAATATGTATTTATTAGACACATGAAAATATCATTTTTGAAACATTATTGACATATATGACTTGTGCATACACAATTTTTATCTTTCTCACATTCTCTCTTAGCCATCTATCTATATATGATCCTGACCTTTAAAATTTATCATCATTCATACAAAAGTTCTTCATAGTATGTGCCTAAATATTTTATTATCCTAATAAAACTATTGTCATATCACAAATGAATATTTTCTCCTTTTAGGAAAATGATAATAATAGATGGAAAATTTCAATTATCAATAGTGTATACCTTCACATGTAGTATCTTTAATTCCCCAAAAACCTATTTTCCAATTTCAAACCATTATTTTACATCAACCACACTTGCATGTCTATTAGAGACATAAATTCTTGAAAGTGTCATCTATAAAAAACCAAAAATTCTAAGGCTATTAATATCAATCACTTATTTATCTCTCACTTGAGGATCACTCAAAAAACTACTTACATGTTCAGTAATACATATACACATCCTTCATTTATTATATAAAAGAATCAAAATATATAAATATTTCAACAATGTAGTCCCTAAGCCAAGTAAAAAAATGTAAAGCAAGGTCAAAGTTGCACATTGCAAGTGTTGAAATTTGATGGGTTGAATTTAATTCTATAGGATTTATATTGATCATACATACATATTCATGAAATATATACATATGATTTGATCCATATGCAAAGTATTCAAATGTAGGAATTCTTCAAATTCTTAACACAATGTAGTTCTTGTCATCTAGGTCATATTTTAATCCATTTTTACATTTCATGAAAGTGTCAAAAATGGATATAGGGTTTAAATATGAAAGGAAAATAGATATTAATATGCACATAGGGATGAACATATATAATGGTAGAATAATTTTTAAAAACACATAATATAATTCTTTGATAATGTGGACATAGATAGTTACTATAGGTATCTGAGCATTACTAGATGTGTCTTACTATATTTTTATAATTATTCTCTAAATTTAAGCAATTTTAGATCCATTTTAGTTTGTATTAAGTGATAATGCAATAATAGTGATTATAACACAACAATGTAAATGATATGTATCTCACCCTATTGTCATCCATACTAAAATTAATGTGTAGTAAATCATTTGATTTTATATTCAGGTCTACATAGTAAATGATATATCTTAGTAAATTTGAGTACTCAATAGTTTAGGTTATTTAGATCACTAAATATAAAATAAGTAAAAATAAGACTAAACATGTTAGAAAATTAAGTTCAAAATTAGTAATTACAACCTTATTTGTTATGATTCCTAGGTGTAGATAATTAAACTAAATATTTATAGAATTTTATTATTTTAGTTTTGAAAAATATAAATTATGGTTATACCCTTCAATTCTAGACCTCCCTACTATCAAAAAAGTCACATTCTCCATCTCATTATGATTAAATGCTTATCTCTTAGTTTTATACATATCATTATGATGAACCAAGTCCCCTACAACACAAATAAAATTTAAGTCTTGATAATAAAACATTCATTATAAATTTTAGATCTATACATGTTCTCTAGTGTTTTAAACACTACTAACCATAGAGAGACACTACCATTGATGGCAGTGTCTAGATCCTTATCTAATGTCAAGTTTAAAAAAGTCATTTAAAATTCAAATGTTCAAAAATATAAGAACTAGCTTATTTTTCTTATTGAACCCTACTATGAGATATTTTCAAAAGGTGTTGTATAAATTCAAGTCTAAGCATTCTCATTACCCATGTAGCTAATACCAAGAAACCATATACCAAAGATCAATCAATATACTACACAACAAAGTTATTATTCCCTATTTATCCCTATTTTTATATCAATTACAATCATATTACATAAATAACCCAGGGGAGACATTTAGAAAATTATAATCTAGATAAATGCATACATCTTTAAATATTATATTACATGCTTGTGCACACACATTCCTACATATAGGGGAGAAAGTAAACATATACTAAATCTCAGTCAATATACTACACAACAAATTTCTTATTCCCTATTTATCCTTATTTTCATATCAATTACAATCATATTACAGGTCAGAAGCATTTAAATAACAACCCATGATAGATATTTGTAAAATTATAATCTAGTTAAACTCATACATATTTATATATTATGTTTCATTCGTGTGCACACACAATCCTACATAAGCTTGAGGACTTCCCTATAGTATTGGATATGTAGGTGTCACCCATTTAAAGAGAGGTATTTTGGTTCAGATCGAAAATGTGAGCCCACTAAAACATTTTTAGCAAAACCCTTCTAAGGGTTAATAATGATGAAGATATAATGTTTGATCATTTGAAAAAGAGTGACAACATGTATCACATGTATGAGTATACTAGCATAAAGGTGACATAAAACCTAGAATAATGAATTTCCTCACATTGAGATATAGTCATTATTATGTACAAGACCCATGCAACATAGACGAATAATAGGATGAATAGTAATGTCTAGGTCTAATAGAAGTGTATATGTATATAAAATTAAAATTTATAGAGCATTACAAATTATCAAAAAATTTGATCTTGCATAATTTGCACATGTTTGTAGTCTTGATATACTATCACATACTAAAACCCATATAAGTATCATTTCTCTTTGGTATTGTAGTCAATTAAACTTTTATCTAATTTAATACTTTATATATTTAACATATCTAAGTATTATAATTAAGAAAACTTATTTATCAAATTTTTCAATTAATTGGGCTCTTATAAATTAGTTTATCACCATTGTGCTTAAACTATTTATATATTCTTAACTCTATCCCATGATATTAATTTAGGTTTAACATTTGGTGAAACTGACATTTGGTCTCCAAACCCTAGATTGACCTAATTTTCCTTGATTTATGATTGCAAAACGTATTAAATTTAAATATATATATATATATATATATATTTTCTTAAAACCATATTTAATATGGGTACATATACTATTTATTTTTTCAAACAATATATGATGGTAGTACTTAATTTTTATTCCCCATACATTTCTAAGTCAATAAAAAAATCTAATCAAGTAGAATAAAAAAAGATTAAATTATGAAGGTAGTGTCTTAAAACAAGATCAGAATTTAATATCTCTTTACAACATATTTTTTAATAACATAAATATAGTATCCATATGAAAAAGTATGCACTCCCATCCAATTTTTCTTCGTAGATCTTATTTGAGTGACATATACCATCCCACCTTCATTAATCGCACATGACTTATATTTAATTGCACAATCCATGTTGTTAGTACACAAATATGTAAGAGTATTCAGCCTATTGCTCTATCTATTAATATATAATAGGTTCGTTCCTCCTAAGTCTAAACTAATAATAAAAAATAATAATATGATCTTATTGACAAATTGAGTAATACACCTGATAAAATTTCAATCTTCAAGATTTTAAAACAATATATCTTCTATAAAATCATATTACATGAATCTATATGTGAACCACAAGTACCAAGTGATATAAAACCAACTTACTTTTTATACATTATGGAACATACCCCTATGATGGAAATGGGTCAAAATGATAAACTTGAATTATTCCTCTACAACTAAATGGTTATAACTCATCTTATGCTCTCCCCTAAAGGCCATTAATGAGTTTTTAGGGTTATTATATCTTTATAAGTGGATACCCCTTTAGGGCTTAGACCTAGAGTTGGGCCTAACAGGTCTAACTATTTTCTTGTGTGTTTAGGCCTACCTTGAGCACTCATGATGACTACAAATATTTATCCCTCATTTTTTGTTCTAAAAAAAAATTACACACCATTTTGTAGCATCCCAAAACTCCTCATCACATGTCTTTACCATCCATTCACCAAGATTATAGTTGCATCATGACTGGGAGTGCCCTCTATTTGAGATAAAATAGATGGCACTTACCCTACTTTCTTAGTCAATCTAATTATATTAAGTACTATATTCAGTCATGAGAACCCTCTACACAAAGTTTTAGGCTGAATAAAATTTATATCATCCACAACTTTAAGAAATTCAAGACATACTTTAATGACAAGTGATTGTGTAGGGTTTTAAGAAACCTCAGAATTGGGTGACAAGTATGTTGGAATTTATACCCTATTTAATTATCTGAGCATCATGTGAATTTTATGTCTTACTATGTGAAGGTAGTATCAAACATTTTCAACACCCCAAACCTCTTCCAACTTCTCAAAGCTCACACCTTTCACTAGCCTGTACTAGTCTATGGATTGTGTTAACTTTAGGCTGAGTTGTGAAACTTTCCCTTGCTCTCTTTCTTTGGTGTGAGTATCTCACTAAATTAATGACAACATTATAAATGTGATCTTAGAATAATTAATTAATCATTACTCATCCTAACCTTCTCAATCCACCTCTCTCCACTTCTCTAGGCCTGGTCTGTCTAATGTAATAGACCGTGTTGATTAGGTTACCTATAAGTGACAATCAAGGAGAGTTCAAAAGCCTCTAAAAATGTCCATTAGGCCTAATCACTTCATTACATATCCTGTCCCCTTGAGACCATTGGACAACTTACACCTATTTCAAGGTTAGTTTGCAGCAAACTATGTCATCTGTAGGTGACCATCAAAGGATGACCATTATGTCTTCAATTACTTGAAACATTATTTGAGGTCCTTGGATCATCCCATACCTTTATGAGTTCATTATATGCCATTAATACCATAGTTTCACTCAATTCTATATATCACTATAGATCAGGTTACTGTTGGTCCTTTTAGCATAGTGTTCTCTGAATGTTAGATACCAAAACCTAACTGAATTAGAAACCCTTCAAACACCTTCATCTCTTGATCAAGCACCATTTAATTTTGTCAAGGGATTAACCTTATGATTGGGATTCATGATGGAAATAACTAGACCTGTCTAAACCTCAAGACACTCACCAAGATGTGACCTTTATATGAGCAAATACCTTATTGAGAGAAAATGAGGTAACATGTCTCTTTATGCAAATTTCTCAAACTGAGGATAAGGTTTTCAGTTTGTCTACCACCTTATGAATTAATTATTACCAAAATGGCATCTTATACATTCTTATTCTTAATTTAAGGTCTCAATAAGCATTAATATCCTCATCTCATCATCATCATGCCTCTAAGGATTGCACTGAGGCCCCTTTTGGAGTTGCCTGTAGGTGAACATCAGATCACTGACTATGTACATTGAAGAAATGGTGTTCACAACCAATATTATAATATTTTAAAGGTTAAAACTTACTATCCTCACTTTGGAAATATATAAACACCTTGAAAATCTCTCCACTCCATCAACAAGACTGGTCAAGGCTTCTTTTCACCTGACTGTAGGTAAATGTTTGTAGGAAAGCTGACTATTTGTGACTTTTAAGCCCTTTCATTCCATCAATAACACTCCATATACCACACCTTTATAAGGAAAAATAACCACCATGATGTTAAAGTTTAGAAACACCAAATATATGCCTTTGTTCTAAATATCAATAGGAAAATATTGTTTACAATAAGTGAGACACTACCTGCAGGCTTCAGTTAAGCCTTCCACTAGCAAGATGAGGTGGTTTATGTCAATTATTTAACACCACACATGAAAAAAAAAACCTAATATAGCATGAAAAGGGAGAGAATCTCCTGAAAGTCCATGTTCAACACTTGATATGTAATTACCAATCCAAATAGAAGAGAAAACTATAGGTCATGGGGATATGCAGGTAGTAAATAATCACTAGAATTATAAATAATGGTTCATAGAGAAAAAGAAACCAATAATTGAAATTTTACCATGGATTTGTATTAGATAGATTATTTTCATCAATCTAGAGCATTTAATCCAACTCACCCCCTAATAATTGTACTAGATTGAAATTAGTTGGCCATTTTTGTATGCAAAGGAAAGTGATGAAAAGTTAGAAAGTATTTTTTCCAATTTAAAGTCTATCTAAGATTCCAAACCATGGGAATGGACGTAGGGAACTTGAAGGGTCAATTTTAAGTCTGCCACACATGTCAAGACTACTTCATAAGCCATACAATAATTGAAAATCACATCAAGCTACTTTATCTTCTTGTTTTCAATGCAGCACCTGCATTTATCATTCCAAGACTAACACCTATGAAAATAATCTAACATGTAGGATGTTAAAGTACACTTTGGAAGACTTTGCATCTATGGTAAACCATATAAGTTCATTTAATGACTCAAAATGACCTTAGAATGGCTTAGGACAAATTATGACAAAAGTGATAAAGATGAAAACACATGTTTAAGCTTATTATAAACCATGGGACCCAAATCATACCCTATTATACCCATATATTGAGTTTTAAACTATAGGGGGTTGACCTAATTTGACTTGTGGTCAAATTTGTCAACATTCTTGGCAATTTCCTAGGGGGTTAATTTAGCTATTCCAAAAACCAGTAGCTTACTCCTATCCATTGGGCTATGGAGTCACCTATACACCTTATGGACATTAAATTTACTTTGAAACCACACCAAACAATAGAGAAAAACATACACAACAAGACACTTAAGAAAACACACATGTGTTATCAAAAATACTTAAGGAAAACACACAGAACATAATAAAAAACACACACTTAACCTAGTATATGCAAGACCTCAAACACTTGAAGAGAAGGCCAATTAACCATGATTCAAATAGTGTGAATTATGGTACCTCTTGCATCCTTGATTATCCATGAAAGCAATCTATTATGTGAAGCATGCTTGTCAACAAAAACATTCTTATGTGGATGATCAAAAGACTTACCATCCTTAACTCTTCTTCTACCTATAATTCTTCTACTTGGAGATCTCAAGGACACTCCATAATATCTTCCAAGGATCTTTCTTGAACCTATAACTTGCTTGAATTTGACTATGTTTGATTGGCACTTATCAAACTATAACTTTGGAGTCA
This sequence comes from Torreya grandis, assembly GCA_037957365.1. Taxonomy (NCBI): domain Eukaryota; kingdom Viridiplantae; phylum Streptophyta; class Pinopsida; order Cupressales; family Taxaceae; genus Torreya; species Torreya grandis. The sequence goes on along the minus strand of JARHVA010007115.1, from coordinate 259,027 downwards.
TCATAGTTGATTCCATTTTGATTTATTCTTGGATATGGTATACTTGATCTATACGACCATCATATTTATCTTCATTCCATTCCAATAGGATTGGAAGTGATAAAACCTCAAGTTGAGGTGTTGACTACTCCTCAAACATACACATCTATGCCTTGTGTTCATTAAACTCCTCTATGGATATAACTTCTTTGATAGTATATGCAATAGGTTCCTTCGTGATTTTAACTTCTTTGATAGTATCTAGACACTTAACCTCATGCTTAACAAGACATTATCAAACCTGTTTAAAATCCTGACTTATGGCATGAAACATTTGACAAAACTCATCTTCTTCTTCATGAGTGTCATCTTCATGGAATACTACATCTTGTGGATTTAGAAAGAATTTGTTTGCTTCATCATATTGATATATTATTATTTACAAACTATCATCATCATACATATGAATAAGGTAATTTCCCTCAACATCTTGTGGAAAAGAATTTTCAATGTTTACCCCAAATTTCTCATATGCTCCTTCATGGATGATGTATGTGCCAAGATTAGTTTTTTAAAAGTAGGTGTATGGATCATATATCATAATTGTCTACAACATAATCATATATGAATTTTTTATATATACCTTCAAGATTAGAATATGTTCCATTATCCATAATATACTCCTCATGATCAGTGATGACATAATTGAGGTTAGAGTTTGCTTCTACTTAGGGTTCAATATGAAAATTATCTAGTGGCTTATTTATAATGGTTACCTTTACTCCATATCTTTTCCTAAAGGATAATAAGGACAAATTATCTGAGAGTTAGACTCCTATCTTAGCTATGAAATACCTTGAGAGGAAAATATCAAAGTGAGTAGGTAAGTGAACAACAACAATGTCTTGAAGTATAGGGAAGCTGGGACAATCATGAAGGAAAACTTTCAAACTTTTGACCACTCCTACTGAATCAACAATTATGCCATCATGTTTAGTCACCAATTTAATATATGTTTTATATTTCAATCCTTATTTATCATTAATAACCTTAGACATCACTGAGTTACTAACCCCACTATCAACTATACAGTTCTGAATAAGTTTATCACCCACAATGAGAGTGAGGTAGAAGAGTGGAGGCTTCTCAGATTTGGAAGATGGTTCAATAATGTGATTAGGATAATTTATGAGTGAAACATCACCATTAATTTATGTTTTATGGATGAGGTGGATTTGAGACAACTTCTCTTCTAGAAGATATTTTTCACTAGGCAAGTGAAGCATTTCCCAAAGAGGCATATATGCCTTAACACTCTTCAAAAAATACACAATTTTTATAGTATGATAATTTACCCTTTATTGTGTTCTTGGATGGAATTAAGTGTTTGGATATTGAGACATTGGATCACTTTGAAAAACCTTTCCAACATTATAATTTTAAGTAGGTGCAAAAGTTGTAGGGTCTACCTGCTTGCAGTCAAACCTTGTTGCCCTGTAGGAGAGCTATTTGAACTTGTATGAACACCATGAGCATATCCCAAGGAATTATTATTTTACATAGTATTGTATTCAATTGAATAATTTTGATTGAGTACATATGTGTCTTCCATTAGAAATTTTGTAAGGTTTACCTTTTGAGGCTACCATCGTTCATTCGATTACATGAGAAATTCATCTTCTGCTTAAAGTTGAGGAGTAAATCCTCCTTGAGAAACCAAATATTTACACCCACCTTAATTTTCATCCATGAAATATCCTTTATTCCATTCCTCTCCTTGTATCACGTTTCTATGAACTAGTACCATGGCTCTTGTGTTGGATGTGGAAGTTGGATTGTATGCATTGGTAGACCCATTAAAGTTAGGTTATCCTTGACCTCTCCCTACCCATATTTCAGAGGTAATAACCTATTTCATTATTGAGGATAGGGGTAAGGGTTTTTACTTACACCATATTATATATGTACTTTCCTAAGCTCAGCTTCTAAGGCCTTAATCCTTTCATCTTTATCAATATCATCTTATACCTTCTTAGGGGTAGTTCTCAGCTTAGTATTTTCATTTGAGATTTTGGAAACACTTGGAATATCATTAGACATATTAGCTAGTAGAGACATAGAAACATTTGGAGGCAACTTCCCATCTTGTATTAGGCCATTCTCAACTCTAATGGAAATGTCATATGCTTCAGATAAGGTGTAACCACCAATGGACAACAACATTTTGGCTATGTCAGTTTCAATAGTTCATAGATATGTAAGGAATACAACTCTTGTAGGTGATCTCATGGGAGGAGGTATACTATGCCAAGTCTTTTGGAATACTCATTAAAATCATGCATTATATCTTTAAGGGATATTTGAATCACATTAAGCTAATGAATGAGTGATGTGTGATCACTCTTGTCTTCAAATATTGATACCAACATCTCTCCAAAATCATCCCAAGTTGTGATACACCCTATAGCTAATGTCATATACCAGTCAATTGATTTCCCTCTAAAATGAAAAGGATTATAATGGAAATGTTGACCTTATTAACATTATGAAATATGTATAAGTTTGAGATATCCCTAATATGCTCACTAGGAGTGACATGACCTTCACTATTAAATGTGGGAACATTTTTGGTAGCATTAGGGGGTATATCATAATATGCATTGAGGTGAATGGGATTTTTGATGTTAAATTTTGGGAAGGCATGCTACATATCCATGTTTTCCTAAAGTTCCTGTTCACTATCCTGATATTCTTAGATTGCAAAGTCCTCTTATTCTTCAAAGGTCAAGACATGTTAAGGATGTTGAACTTCAAAAGGAAGTTTAAGCTGAAGGAGTGGGTTTGTAGGATTGAAAACTCTACTAGAAGATGACCTAGTAAAAAAACATGAAGTATGAAAATAATAACTGATAAAACAATGGTCTATAACTAGATATTACATTTAATGGAATCACCAAATGCTGAATAGAGCACCATATGTAGATGTGATGTTGTCAAGACTAACATTCACCTTGACAAGATGTCTTTAAGACAATGGTCCTATCAGGCATGCCAAAAATTTTAAAACCAAATATTACACCCTAAAGGATTTTTTTTCAATACTAATCTAATATTTGGATAACATTGAAATATATCTAGGCTTATGGGTTGCCTATAGTAAAGGTAGACGTCTAGGTTTGAGTGCTAGCTCCCTAGATTGATCTTTGAATGCTTATCACCTACACTAATTATTTTCTTGGATGAAAAGGGATATAAGTGACATGAAAAAAATTAATATAATGAGGTGATACACCAAAAATATCTCCACTAGACTACTATACCATTGCACTATGAAACATGACCAAAAATACTAGTCTTAAAATCCTGTATTACTCTAACATTAGTATTTCAAACATGGAGGTGATATGCATAGAAATACTTGAGCTGATTTAACCAAAGGTCATTTTAAGATACTAAGGATGATTCTTAAACTTTAATATATACCAATAAACTAGATACAATTCATGTTACCTATTAGAGGAGAATTACTTGCACCAACCATGAAAGGATAAAGAAAAGACAAGGATAGATACTTATCCCTAGACACTTCATTATACATCACTTAAAAAACTTAGAAAAGAAAATCATTATATAAAAACTAGATTGAAATTATTATTTCAAAGGAAAATCAAAATATCAAACCAATAGGGCTTCGCCATACTAAGTGTGGAATTAGAATACAAAAGCCAAATTGGCTTGCATTTATAGAGCATGTGAGAAGAGAGAAAAGAAGGGAAGTTTAAGGGACACAATGCCACATGTAAAGGAATTAAAAAAAATTAAATTGTAGAATAATGAAGTGGATAATATAGGTTTGGAAGGTCTTCTATGACAAATGTCCATCTGAAGCATCAAACTCTCCAAAACTGGCATAGGATCCTCAAATGGCCTTCTTGAAACTGTCTTCATGATGAAGCATATTTTGAGTCCTTTAAACTAGAATATGGAGAGTTAAAACCTATGAAATATCTTAGGGGGATTATAATCATGCCATAATAATTATAATATGTTTCCCTAACTTATATCCATCTTCTAGACAATTATACTCACTATCTATAATCATTCATTAGCCCTCTTGGCCTCATTTTTCACATCTATAACCCAAGTGGACTTAATTTTATAACAAAACATCCATGTAAAAGGTGTTAGGACACTTTTATATAGTAAATTTTCCTTGCATTACATCAAAAAATCCTTAAAATTTCCAAAAATTGGACTTCTCATCTTCTCATTTGGGAATCACTCTTCATCTTCACTATCTACCAAAGACTGCCTGAGAAAAGTGAATTAACAAAAGTATTTATAGGTTTTTCTAAGGTAAGGAATGGATATTTATAGTTATAATAGGTTGAAATTGACCCCCTAAAATGGTTCTAATTATTCAAATCTCCTCTACACTTTCAAAACAAGAAAAATATTTGCAAAAAGCATTTTTTAGGCTTGTCCATAGAAGTAGGGTACAAACCAACTAGATTTGAAGGAGCATGGGAGAGTCTTGAACAAGTATAGAAAAAAATTTATGCCCAAATATTTATTTTGATTTCATATTTCCTATATTCTCCATTGGGTCCTAAATAAGGGTTTAAGAGGGTTTTAGCATGGTTAGATTGTTAAAGATTGTTTATAAAATCCTGACGTCCAACCTCTAAATGTTTTTCACAAAGATAAAATATTTGACCCTAATAAAATACTCCTATATCCTTGGGGCACCATTATTAGTGTCCATATGGATGTGATCTCTTGAAGATATCCTATTAATCTTTAGAACACATTCTACATACCCTTATGATGGAAATGGGCCAAAATTACCAACCTAAGTTATTCCTCTATAACTCAATGGTTCTAACTCATCTTATGCTCTCCCTTAAAGGTCATCAATGATTTTTCAATGTTCATACATGCTTAGAAGTGGATTTCTTGCCCTATAGGGCTTAGGCCTAGTCCTAGGCCTAACATGCTTGATTTTGTTCTTGTGTGTTTAAGACTACCAATATTTTAACTCCCTTTTTTATTGTCAAAAAAACCTTCCACAAAATATTTCATCATTCCAAGACTCATCATCACATGTATTTACCATCCTTTCACCAAGACTGCAGTTGCATCATGACTGGGATTTCCCTCTATTTGAGATAAAATAGAGGGTACTTCTCCTAATTGCTCAACCAAATTGAGTATCTAAAGTGATATATTGGGTCTTGAGGACCATATACACATAAGTTTATGGCTAGATCATCTTTCTATCATCTATAACATCACAAAATTCAAGATATACTTGAATGACAAGTGACTGTGTAGGATTTTTAAAAATCTCAAAATTGGGTGATAAGTATGTAGGCATTTCTACCCTATTTCATTATTTGATCATCATGTGAATTTTATTTCTTAATATGTGAAGTTAGTCTCAAACATGTTCAACAACCCACACCTTTACTAACTTTTCAAAGATCACACCTTTCACTAGCCTGTACTAGTCCATGGACTGTATTGATTATAGGTTAAGGTGTGAAACTTTCCCTTGATCTCTTTCTTTGGTATGAAGATCTCACTCAATCAATGGAATTTTTTTGAAGATGATCTTATCATGATCAATTCATCATCACTCATGCTAACCTTCTAAATCCGCCTCTCTTCACTTGACTAGGCCTAGTCAATCTACTATAATAGACTGTGTTGATTAGGTCACTAGTAGGTGACAATAAAGGAGATTTCAAAACCCCTTGTAGATATTCATTAGTCCTAACACTTAATTATTATCTCTTGGTACCCTTAAGATCATTGGACCACTTCCATAAAAATAAATATCTATGCCAATCTTCCAAGATGATAACTCTCATCTACCAAGGTTAGTCTATAGTCAAGCTATGTCATCTATAGGTGACAATCAAAGTATGACCACTATGTATTCGATTCCTTGAAACATTATTTAAGGTAATTGGATCATCACATACCTATATGAGTTCATTTTATGCCATTAAGACCATAGTTTTGCTTAATTATAGATACCACTCCATATCATGTTGTTTTTGGCCCTTTTAACCCAATGTTCTCTGAATGTTACATGTTAAAACCTACTTAAATTGGAAACACTTCAAACACCTTCATCTCTTGATCAAGCACCATTTTATTTTGACAAGGCATTTCCCTTATGCTTGGGCTTCATGATGGAAAAAACCTAACCTATCTAAAAATGAAGACACTCACCAAGATGTGACCTTTATATATGAGCAACTATCTTATTCATATAAAATAAGGTAACATGTCTTTTTATGCAAATTTATGAAATGGAGGGAAATATTTTAGGTCTATATTTTGCCTTATGACTTCATTATTACCATAATGGCCTCTTATACATTCTTAGTCTTGATTAAATTTCCCAATAAGCATCAATATCCTCATTTTATCATCTTCATGACTATGTGGAATGCACTTAGGTCCCTGTTGGAGCTAAGTCTAGGAGAACATCAGATCATTGACTATGTAGGTTAAGGAATTGGTAGTCAAAACCAATCTTAAAATATTTGAAAGGTTCATACTTATTTTATTCACTTTGGACATATCCCAACACCTTGAAAACCTCTTCACTCCTACAACAAGACTATTCAAGGCTTCTTTTCACATAACTACAGGTGAATGTTTACAAGAAAGTTGATTGTGTGTGACTTTTTAGCCCTTTCACTCCATCAAGAACACTCCTTAGACACCACATTAATAATTAAAAGTAAACACCATGATTTTATAGGTTATAAACACTAAATCTATGCCTTTTTTTCTAAATATCAATAGGAAAACAATCTTTGTGGCAAGTGAGACACTTCCTATAGGCTTCAGTTGAGCCTTCCACTAGCAATATGAGGTGTTTCATGCCAATTATTTTACACCACACATTAAAAATTAGTTTAATATAGGATTAAAATGGAGATAATGTCTTTTAATTCCACATTTAACACTTGATATGTAATGACCAATCCAAACATAAGAGAAAACTATAGGTGATGGGGATGTGTAGGAAGAAAATAGTCACTAGCATTCTAAAAAATGGTTCATAGAGCATAAAAAACCAATAATATAACTTTGATCATGGATTTTTATTATAAAAATATTATTTTCATCCCTCAATACCATTTGGTTTAACTCACCTCCTCCTGTTCGTACTAGACTAAAATTGGTTGATCATTTTTCATGCAAAGGAGAGTGATGGGAAGGAAGAATGGGTTTTTTCCATTTCCAAGTCTATCAAAGCTTCCAAATAATTGGAATGGACTAATGGGACCTTAAGGGTCAATATGAAGTCTACCACATGTGTCAATACTACTACATAAGATGTATAAAATTGAAAACTACATGAGACTAGTTGATCCTCTTGTTTTCAATGTAGGACCTATATTTGTCAGTCCAAGACTACCACTTGTGACAAGAATATGACATGTAGGACAATAAAGTATAATTTTGAACACTATTCCTCTATGGTAAACTATACAAGTTCATTTAATGACTCAAAATGACCTCAAAATGACTTAGGACAAAAAAGGCAAAAGTGACAAAGATGAAAGCACATGTTTGACATTATTAGACCATAGGACACAAATCACAACCTAGTAGACCCCTATTGAAAGTTTTCAAATATAGGGGGTTGACCTAATTTGAATTTTGGTCAAATTAGACAACATTCACATCATATCATCCTCAATATGATGTGTAAAAAGAGGTGAAAAATAAATGACTAGAATGTATCTATGTTATTTTGTATAAAATAAAAATGAAATTTGGGTTCATTGGCTGCCACTAATAGATTGGTGGTATAACACTTGCCTTCATACCTCTTATAAAATGTCTCCATTTATGTCACTTTATAGATATCACCCTCCATCCATCACTCATCCTTGAAGGTAAAACCCAATTTTTAAAATGTTGAAGAACACACGCATCATCAACAAGAGGTACTAACTAGTTTTAGAGAGAATTTTGCAATGACATATAATTTAATGAAGCAATAATCAAATGAAAATCATAGTGAGAGGAATTTTGATATAGGTGAATAGGTCTATTCTCTTACAACCATACAAGTAGATGTCTCTGAAACGAAAAAAAAGGTATACCAAACTTTATCCTATGTATTGTGGACCTTACCAAACCCTACATAAAATTACTCTACTTTCATCCAAAAAAATAGCATGTAAATAAGGAAAAAAAAACATTTGTTAACTTTAAAAAATCCCATTGAATATTAAAAAAAGAATTTAACATGGAAGAGAGAAAAGATAAACAAGGGGTCTTTCTTTTGCTTTTTTAAAGATAGATAAATATTCTTTAATGTAAAAAATTAATGGAAGGAAACAACATATTTATTGATTTGAATTTGGATCCTAATGTACTAGTCATGTATATTATATATTTCTACTATGTATAATTATATGCAATTCATACTTGTAAGATATTCATTTTATATTCAAAACATCATATCATATATGTTAAAGTAGTAAATTTAGTGTGGAGGTGATCCAAACATCTTTGTAGTGATGAATTAAGTGGGGTTCAATTCTTAAACCAGAGGGGTTTATCATAGATAATGGAACCACTATTATGTTTAGGGTGGAAATTATGAAACCAACCCAATAGTTGTGTAACCATTGGTGTTTGCACGAGGTGGCTATGTAATGACCCTGATGATTTTAAAATCATTATTCTCCATACACTAATGGTTTAAAAACATAACTTGTTTTAAATTTAAATTTATATAAATGTTTCTTCTTATCAATGTGTTGGATGGTGGACCTGATCTTATTACAATGGCCAGTTCCCGATAGGGTATGTGGGGGAGGGGGTGGGGGGATACCCCCCACCTACTAGGGTCTCTAGGGGAGTCTAGGGAGTGAGGTGAACATAATTGGAGGGCCCTTATTGGGGGTTTAGGGGAAACACCCATGAAGCAATTTTTTTTTTAAAATTCATTGTAAAATATTGTAATTTTGTAGTAAATATGGGCCATTCACTATTAGGCCATACATCTAATGCTATAAAATATGTTTGTGCATTTTTTACCTGATATGTAACCCTTTGGTGATATGATGTAATTTTAATCATGGTGGCATATGGTGTGTGAGTGAAGAAGATATTGAAAAGGATGTATTGTAGGTTTTTCCATTCATTTATTGTACTGAATAATAAGAAGGACTGGTTATTTCTCTGTGGATATAGCCCATATTAGGTGAACCAAATTAAATCCATATCTCTATTGTGTTGTGGTTTTTGAATTTTATTTCCTTATTTAATTCATTAATATTTATCTATGTTCTATATTCCTAATAACTAGTATCAGAGTCAATGGTTTATTTGGTAGATAAACTCACAAGAGAATAGGGTTCCTACTTTGAGTGGGAGCAATGGCAGAAGAAGGAAAGTTTAAGGTTGAGAAGTTTAATGGCCAAAACTACCAACTATGAAAGATGCATATGGAGGACTATCTATAGTAAAAGGATATTTTCCTACTAGTAAGTGGAATATCAAATAAGATGGTGACTATGAAGGATGAAGATTAGGAGGTTCTTGACAAAAAGGCACTAGGAACAATATAATTATGCCTAACAGCACTGGTGGCCTTCACTATTTCAAAATAAAAGATAATAGCCAATGTGATAAAGTCATTGGATAAAATGTATGAAAAAAAACTCAACCTCCAATAAGGTATTTCTTATGAAACATTTATTTAATTAAGAAATTTTAGAAGGTGGGTTTGTTGCTAATCATTTAAATGAATTTAACATGATCAAAAATTATTTAAGCTTTGTAAGAGTAAATTTTAATGATTAGGTTAGAGATATTTTGATTTTGTTCTCATTGCCAGACAGATAGGATGGCTTGGTCATGACTGTGAGTAATTTTATCTCTAGTTGAAACACTTTAAAGTTTTATGATGTTATTGGCATTATTATTAGTGAGGAAATGTGATGGAAAAGCACAAGCGAGTCATCATGAATGCTTTAACTATGGAGAATAGGATAAGAAAAAAAGATATAGGAAAGGCCCTATGAAATTATAGTATGTCTAAGAGGGGCAAATCCAAATCTAGAGGAATGTTGGTGTGTTAGATTTGTAGAAATAAAGGACACTAGAAGAAAGATGGTTGGTTTCAAAAAGGAAAACAAGGAGATTGACAACAAGATAAAAATAAGGAAGCAAATGTATCAAGTGATGTGTTACAAGATGCTTTAATCCTTTATTTATATAACATTAATGATTCTTAGGTGTTAGATTTAGGGGCTTCATTTCATGCTACACCCCATAAGAAATATTCTCAATACTATGTTTAAGGTGATTTTGATAAGGTTTATTTAGGTGCTGGTGAACCTTGTAAAATTATAGGAAAGGGTAATATACATATAAAATTATAGAATGGAAACAAATGGTTTTTGAAAGAGGTGAGACATGTTCTTGAGTTAAGAAGAAATATAATTTTAGCAAGGTAGTTGGAAAGTGAGGGTTGCATAGTTATATTTGTAGAAAATTCATGAAAGGTCACTAAAGGATCAATAATAATAGAAAAGGGAGATAAGGTAGGTAAATTATATTTATCTAATGGTAATTTTAAATTTTATATTACTTTAACTTCTATAGAAATAGATACAAAATTATCGCACCACAGACTTGGGAACATGAGTGTGAAGGGAATGCATGTTTTTCACTCAAAAAATTTATTGCCAGATTTAAATAAGGTGGGTTTGGATTTCTATGAGCTCTTTGTGTATGGAAAATATAAGAGAGTCAAAATTCTTAGAGTTGGGAAGATAAAGAAGGATAAAAAGTTAGATCTTATGTATACAAATATATGGGGACCAGGTCAGGTATCATTTCTTGGTGGGTCTTCTTATTATGTTACTTTTATTGATGATGCCACTAGAAAAATTTGGGTTTATTAAATATGAAAAAAATATATAATGTTTTTGATACTTTTAAGAAATGAAAAGCTTTGGTTGAAAATGATATAGGAAATAAGTTGAAGTGTGTTAGATCAAATAATGAAGGTGAATATTGCAAGAAGGAATTTGATAATTATTATTCATCCCGTGGGATTTATAGAGAGAAGATAGTTCTAAGAACAACACAACAAAATGGTGTGTTAGAAAGTATGAACATTACAATTATGGAGTGTGCAAGGTGCATGAGATTACATACAGGGTCACCCTTATAGTTTTGGGTAAATGTTGTGGATACTATTATTTAATTAATAAACAAATGACCTTCAATTCCTTTTCATGGTGGCATACTAGAAGAAGTATGGATAGGTAAAAAGGTAGATTTTTCCTTTTTGAAGACTTTTTTTACGATGCATTTATCCATATTAATAAATAAAATAGAACCAAACTTGAAGCAAAATCTAATAAATGCCCTTTTATTAGATATGGAGTTAATGATTTTGGTTACCATTTATGGGATTTTGAAAATTATAAAATTATATGGAGTACAGATGTGATCTTTAAAGAGAAGGTCATGTAAAAAATATCAACTGTAGGGAAAAAACAATAAAATCCAAATATTGAATATACAGTACTTGATGAAATAACTAGAATTTTTTGTCCAAAAGTGCCAAAAAATCAAAATGTGTAATAAATACAATAGTAAATAACTTAAAGTCCTAGAAGTGTAGTTAGAAGATCTACCAGAGTAAGTAGATTCCCTAAATAATACTCTCCTTGACTTTATTATTTATTATTGACTGATGGTGGTGAGCGAAAAAGCTAGGAAGAAGCAATGCAGGTAGAAACTAGAAAGAAGTGGGATCAAGGCATGAAAGAGGAAATGGACTCCTTAGTACATAGCCAAACTTGGGATTTGGTTTAGTTTCCTGTAGATAAAAGAGTATTATATAATAAATGGGTTTATAGGTTGAAGGAAGAATATGGAGGCAAAATATATACAAGGCCAGACTTGTTGTAAAGGAGTTTGCATAAAAGAAAGGTATAAATTGTGACAAAATATTTTCTCTAGTAGTTAAAATAACTTATATAAGAATTGTTTTAAGGTTGGTAGCAGTAGAAGATTTTTACCTTAAATAAATACATGTGAAGACTACATTATTTCATGGTCATTTGGAGGAATAAATATATATGGAACAACCACAAGGATACGAAGTCAAAGGTAAGGAGAAAATGGTGTGTAGGTTGAAGAAGAGTTTGTATTGCCTAAAGCAAGCTCCAAGACAGTGTTATTTGAAATTTGACATGATTATGATAGAAAAAGGTTATAGTAGATGTCATTCTTGCCACTTTATTTACTTGAAGAGGTTAGATAATGGAATTTATATTATCTTGTTATTGTATATAAATGACATGCTTGTTATAGTATCTAAAATGCATGATATAATTAGATCATAAGAAAACTAGCAGATTCATTTGCAATGAAGAATATCAGTGCTGCAAAGAAAATCCTTGGTATGAGAATAATAAGAGAAAGAAAAATAGAAAATTGACATTGTCTCAATAAGAATACATCAAGAAGGTGTTAGTGAGGTTCAATATGCAAGATGAAAAACTAGTTAGTACACCTTTGGGAGGGCAGTTCAAATTAAACAAGGAATAGTGTCCTAAAATTAAGGAAGAAATAAATTACATTTTGAAAGTGCCATATGCTTCAACAATTGGAAGATTAATATATGATATAGTGTGCACTAGACCAGACATTTATTATGCAGTGGGAGTTATCAACAAGTTTATGAATAATCCAAGAAAAAATAACTAGTATATATTCAAGTGGATTCTTAGGTACTTGAAAGGGACCACTGATAAGCAATTTTGCTATGAAGGGTTAGATGTTACCTTACAAAGATATGTTGATGTAGACATGGATACATATTTAGATGGTAGGAGGAGCACCATAGGTTATGTATTCATTATCAGTGACATAATAGTTAGTTGGTTTTCAAAATTGTAGAAGATAGTTTCTTTGTCAACTCTAGAGGTATAATATATTGTAGCTACAGAAGCCAGCAAGGAGATGATATGGATGTAATGGTTCATGAAAGAGTTGAGGTAGAAGTAAGAAGATTACATGTTGTATAATGATATATAGAGTATGATTCATTTATTAAATAAATTAGTATTCTACTTAAGAATCAAACATATACAACTTAGGTATCACTTCATTCATTCAGTTTTGGAGGATGGTCAACTGAAGCTGGAAAAGATCCATACAAGTCAAAATCTTATAGATATGCTAAAAAGGTAGTCAAAAAAGAGAATATGAAGAGGTGTTAAAATTTAATAGGTATTCAAAGATAACAAAGAGGATGAGAAACATGTTAGGGTCAAAATTCAAAGAAAAGTCCAAAGAAGAGTTGTAACAGTGGAGTTACAACAACCAGTCTCCAAGTGAGAGATTGTTGGATGGTGGATCCTAATCTTATTATAATGCCCATTTCCAAATAGTGGGGGGTTTGCGAGGGCGGGTGGGGGAGGGGGGGCATGGGGGCGGCATGGAGGTGGTCGAGCGCAACTAAGGTCTCCATGGGGGACTAGGGGGAAGGTTATCATACTTAGATCCCTTACTAGTGTGGTTTTGGGGGTAGTGTCCCTTAAACAAAATTGTGTTAAAAATACATTGTAGTTTCATAGTAAATCTAGATAATTCATTATTAAGTCATAGATATAATGGTATAAATAATGTTTGTGGATTTTTGACCTAATATGTAACCCTAATTTGATATGATAGAATTATAATCCTGGTAGCATACAGTGTGTGATTAAAGACGATATTGTGGTGGATATATTGTAAGGTTTTTCCTTCATTTGTTGGATTGAATAATAGGAAGGATTGTCTATTTATGTGTGGTCATATCCCATATTGGGTGAACCAAATTAAAAATGCATATCTATTGTGTTTTTTCTATACAATTTATTTATGTCTTTAATTCATTAATATTGCTCTATATTCTATATTCCTAACACAACAGTGATTAGTTTAAACTTCTTGGCATAGTCCAAAGTTGAGAGATCTTAAATATAGGTCCTATCAAGGAATAAGACATCAAAAAATGTAGTGATAAGTATTGATTTTGGATTCACATTGTAATATTATTATACCTTTAATATATAGCGTGTCTAAGGATATGTGTGGCCGAATTGTGGCTTACATACCTTTCATATTATCTTGTCTCATTTATCTATGTTTGTTGTAAGGTAAACCTATGAAATAATCATGGCTAGGTTTAGTATACATATGAACCTATAGTGTTTAGTATTTAAACATCATATTATGAATTTTAATTTTATTGTATTATTATTGAGGTTTACCCCTCGAATTAGCTTAGATAAATTTATCATGTGTTTTTATCTTTTATCAATAATTTGTTTGGATATGTTCATTGTGTCCTTAATTATATGATACATTACTCCATTATTATGAAACCTATAAGTAATTTCATTACATGTGTTATTAGAGTGTCAATTTGGGAAAGTTTCTATGGTGTTGTTTTTCAGATATATTGTTGAGATTATCCCAAGAGTCCAAGAATTAAAAAAATATAACTTGTGATCAGGGAAGAATTTAATTTTTTTATCACTATAAAATTATTCAAAGTTTTCTTTGAAAAAAAATGTTGGAAAATTTTTCCACACCTTTATATAAAGTATTAGTCATTGGATTCATCTCAATGATACGATCACACCAACATAATATTATAACACACATTTTTGGGATTCAAACCATTTATCCTAGGGTTTGTGCATGGCTATACCTAACATTCATGTCTGTGGAAAAGGGTGGGACACTCCCAAAACTCCTCACAAGGATGACATGAAGTTTAGAACTTCAAATCCTTCAATTTCTAAGATAATTCACCAACTTTAGTTAGATATATAAATCATGGTGAGTAAATATGATCTCGATGCAGTAAAATAGAACATTGATGGGGTAATTGGGGACATCAATTTCATAAAAAATACTCTATAAACTATTATTGGGTAATTGACCACTTTTGTGGCTCAATTTCAAAAAATAATTCTCCATTGCTCCACTTGAGTTCTCCCTATTTGAACAATCACAAATCCAATATTGGTTTGAAGCACATGATGCCAAAAGTGTAAGTGCACAAGTTTGATGGTAAGGATCCACTCACTTGGATTAATAAAATATAAAAATTGTTTGATCTAAATAATACCATGTGTGTAAAAGGTAGTCATGTCATCTCTGTATATTTAACCTAAGCAATTCATTTAGTATAGATGTTTGTTCACTAAAAATAAAAAGAAGGGTCATATTGATACTTATTTGCTGTTTCTTGAAGAGTTACATATGCATTATGACAAAAATTTCTCATAAAAATAATTTAATTAATTAGTAATGTTGTAACAAACAAAGATTTTTAAGGATTATATTCAACAATTCTAAAATTTATCCTTAAGCATGGATGAAATAAATGAGGAAAACATGAATTATGCAATAGTATGAACATAATTACAAAAATCACTTAGGTGGGAGAACTACATGGAGATTTGATCCATATTTGGAGTATTTTTATGTAAGAAACACTCAACATAGTGGGGTGTTGAGGTCTAGCACAACTCCAACTATTAACCGATTTTTTCTCCTTCATATCACTTATTTTCCATGTGTCACATGAGCTAGGGTTTATAATTTTAAATATATCACATCTATCCTTAGGCACATAATAAAATACAATATTATTGTAAACATACATATTTTACACAATCACACAGGTCTATGCCCTAGATTTCATAATTTTTCAAAAGGACAAAACCACTAGATTCAGATGTAAATGCCCATAACTATTGACCCTAGTGGGTTTACAAGTCTATAAAACATCTAAAGATAATTTTTTGGGATCATTTTGAGTTTTTATCTCTCTTTATTTCCACATTTTTTTGATCAACATAGTTAGCAAAATGTGTAAAAAAGCTAAATATATCTTTCCTTTACATATTTTATTCTTATTCATATCCATTATATTTCATCAATTATAATAGATCTATTTTATTTTTATTATTTTTTATTTTGTTTACAAAAATATACTATATTATATCTATTTATCATAATTAGGATTAATCCACCATAGTTAATACAATTCAAGATAGAATAAAAATTATCATTGAGACATGGGCTAATGTAGTTGGGTATTTCTATGATGATGTTCATAGTTTAGTAGATGTATGGATGATTAGAGGGATGAGTATTCCAAATATAATATATGTATATAGGTCAGGTAGTATGCATGGCTTAGAGCACAAGATGTCATGATGAAGTTAGAATAGACATATCAACACATGTTGATTAGTTTCAAATATAAAGGTTTCTAAATGGCAAGTTATTATAAGTGATCTTGGATAGCCTTAGGGTGATGTTTCTCTATATCATCTTCATTTCCCATTTTCTATCGATGGTGAGGGGTTTGTTATGTCTAGTGATCTAAATATTTAGTAATAATAAAATTAGAAGTTAATAAATATATGGGACATGGTTCTTCTTGTGAGACACCTCCTTATTTAATATATTAAATTAGATTTAAGTGTTAATTTCATGTTAGCTAGGTTAATAAAGTTATGTAATAATTTAAGGTGGGTTGGCACATTGTAAATATGGGTCTTAGAGAGTTATCTTATTATTTAAGAGGTACATGTAAATAATAAAGAGTTAGAGCATATACATTTGCTATAATTTAATATGTATTTATAGTAATAAATACAAGGCATTACACCATTTGTGAATAATGAAAACTTATATTGATATCTAAATTTTTAAAAGAGAAGTTAAGTGTTTTAAATTGGTTAAATAACACATGCACAACTTAGACAATACATACTCGATCACTTATGATAACAAGTTTGGATTTTTTTAAATGATTTAAGTAGGGTTTGATGGGTTGATATGAAATATAAAGATAACGTGTTAGGAACATGCTATTAAGAGTTATTAAAATTAATTTTATGAAAACCTTATCATTAAAAATAAGAATGGAACTTAAATTTAAAAAAAAAAAAATTAAATATAAAAAAATATTCTAATCTTTTTAAAATTAATATACCATTCATTCCTCCAATTTTTTTTATTAAAAAAAATCTTAAATGTGAAAAGTAAATTAAATAAATTACATTTAATTAATCATAGTTAACACAATAAAATAAATAAAACATAATATTAAACTAGTAAATAAATTATAGTTAATTAAGCATTCATATATAACACATGTAAAACACAATAAAGAATGCGTATTAATTTGTTATTTTTTTATATAGAGAAAACATGTGGGAAAATGAGGATGAAGATCTCTTATTTTGGTAAAACAAACCCTAAATTCTCTACTAATCAAATGAACCCAAACACTTTTACATAATCACATCATGTTAATCCATAGTTTAACACACTTCCCAACAAATTCATCAATAATCTACCTCATAATAAATATTCATTTTCACAAGCCAACACTAATTCAAACCCATTTATGGGTCAAATGTCTAACATGTTTACCTCTTCAAGGCAAATTAATTAAATCTTACCACATTTCATGCAAGATTCTTAAAATATGAAGGATAAGATCTAAGGCTTTTAAGATGCTACCTTTTGAAGACAAAAAAAATATAAGTTTGAGAAAATTTATCCCTATCCATATGATGTAAATAATATGACAACACCGTTCCAAAACATTTTGAACTCCCTACATTTGAAAAGTACAAAGGTAAGGGTGATTTTATAAAACATCTTAAAGATGTCTATATGTCATGTGATGGCATTGGCTATATTAATGAATACATGTTAATCCTCTTTCTACGTAGTCTAGGGGATCAAGCCTTAAAATGGTTCTCACATTTACCCAAAGGATAAATATGCACATTTAAAGACCTATCCAAAAATTTTATTCATCATTTATCATATAATGTTGATAATGAACTGACCACACTTGATTTATACAACACTAAATAATGTAATGGTGAAACCTTTGCCTCTTTCTTAAAAATATGGTAATCATTGGCAAGCCATTTTCCACAGTACTTTTTGAAAAAATATCTCATTGATATCTTCATGAATAACCTTAATTAAAACTTGGATCATCACTTGAAACTTCTTTGTCCAAGTTACTTTGAAAAATCATTGAAAAATGTAGTTCAATTTAATAAATGTTAATTACTAAGGGTGTTATTAAATTTTTCAAAAATCACAATAGTTCCTTGAACTAAATCAACAAGTCTATGTTTTTGTCTAAAACCAAAAACATTGTGGGTGATGGTTTGATCAATTTTAATAAAGATCTAAACCCACCAAAGTAATATAAAATTTAATGAGACTTGTTCAAATCTACATAAAGAAAACATGAAAAATAATGGATCTAAACACAGATAATAAAATAATTCTTTACACTAATAATATTTCTTCTATTCTATTACATATTCATACATGTAATACAAATATATAGGAAAAATCTTTCCTACAAATAGGGTGATCTGTATCACCATAAATCTTTCACATCCCTATAATCTCTCATAGGTAAATAATAATCAACCTATATACATATTATTATTGTAACTCGCAACAATAACATAGCCAAATATATATTCTAACCAAATATATCTAGCAAACTAATACATGTAATAGTGAGATATTAATCTCATAATTATTCACATTACAATATACACAAATTAATATGAGGATTAGTTATTTCGTAACATTCCGACCCCCCTTAGGCCTTACACGGTAATTTGTGTTTCATAGGACTTAATGAAAGTAACAAAGAACCACACCAACTTTTTATCAACCATTCACTACAAAGAACATATCAATCAAATCAGTGTGGGGACTTTGAATAGTTACATTTTCCATCAACCATTCACTAAGGGAACCACATCAACCTATATAGTGTGGGAACCACAAGTAGGAACCATCTGTTCATGTTTCACTTCTACATCTTCTAAGCACCTTTTTTATGCAGTACACTATGTGGGAAATCAGAAAATACACCTCTTATTTATCACTCATATAAACAAGCACTAAAAATAAAGAATATATATGTGCCACTATAGTATAAGTACCCCTTCATTAGTGGATAATGAGAGGTGTAGAAATCCTCTATCCCCTAATATTATCCAACCTCAAATATGTAAAATTGCTCACTTAGCAAAAGTCTCGATGAAGCTCATTCTATTATTTTTGATAATACAACCCCCCATAATACTGATACTTTTGACATTTGATTTTGGATGTCAAGGTTTCCTGAAAATGCATCCTTGTACAAATAATTGATAATATGAGGACACACTTAAAAATAACTCTTTTAACATTTTTAATAATTTCTAATACTGATACATATGTAACCACTTCAAAAACATTTATGATAAAAGACACTTTGATTTTTTCAAATTTTTTAAAACTATGACACATAAAAGACTATAGAGTTATTATGAGATAATAGAGGACTATAATAAATTATTAAGAAAAAAGGAAACTCTATTTCAAACTAATGACTCTAAAAACATAATCTAAAAACTTGTATGAAAAGTGGAACTAAACTCAAATAATAACAAAGACTAAATCTTGTTGACTATTCAAGCTTCTATAAGTATTTAGTAAACCCATGATTATTAGTATACTCTATGTCTTATACTAAATATGACATAACTAATCCAAAAATAATTGACTATCTATACCTACAATAATGATGCACTAATCATGAATGGAGCATGGTGATGCATATAGTGTTGATATCTAGATGAATTAATTTTGTGCACTTGAAGATTAAAGCTCGAAATTGTGTTTGTTGAAGCTCATAGATAGGTGAATGTAGATCTCATAAAATATTGTAGATGATAGAGACATTGTTTAAAATGGACTTAATATGGAAATGGCTTTTGATGAGTACAACTATCAGGTCTTAGACTTTTAAGAGTTGTTCTTCACTAATATGAACACATAATGATTGTAACGACACAACACTTGATAAATAATCGATATGAAGACAGATGGATTTTAATTTTGATTGAACACAAGAGAATAAAATATGAAATTTTTGATCTTTGAATTAACATGGTTTGCTAAAAAATGTAGTGCATATAAACATACATATTTTACCAGAACTGTATAACGTATCTATCAAAATGGAACATAACATGAATTGTAGATGGCAGTGCTATAGGGGACAAAAAATATGAACTACTAGGTATTAATGGTAGGATAAAAATGATGCTTTTCAATGGACAGTGATAAAATCAGAGTCAAATAGGTTGTAATATAAATATGAATAGCTCCAAATAAAACTCAGATAAAAAAATAAATAAAAACTATGAATATGAAAATAAACACACTCTTTTCTGATTGTCCAAAAACTCTTCAATAATCAATCTTTCTTCATCTTCAGGGGTAAATAAACAATCGACTACTCATATTATTATTTTATCCTTCCATTAATGAAACCTGCTCTAGTACCAGATAATGATACTCATTTAGATCTACATAAAGAAAACATAGAAAACAATGGATCCAAACACAAAGCTAATAAAATAATTCTTTACACTAATAATATTTATTCTATTATGTTATATATTCATATGGGTAATACAAAGACATAAAAAAATTAGTTTCCATAAACAAGGTGACCCATATCACCATAAATCTATCACAAGCCTATAATCTCTCATAGGTAAATAACAATCAACCTATATGCATGTTATTATTGTAACTCATAATAATAACACAACCAACAATATATTCTAACCAAATATATCTAACAAACTAATATATATGTAATAGTGAATTATTACTCTCATAATTATTCACATTGTAATATACATAGATTAATATGAAGACTAATTATTTCCTAACACAATTAACCCAAAACCCATAAACAACATCATAATACCTGATGGTCAATAAAATCAATAAACCCACAACTGTAAGTTCGCACAATTGGGAAACTATTATGAATTAGTTTTTCCAAAATTGGCCCAAGTAAACATAATTATTTTTGCTAACACCAAACCCCTTGAATAAAATTTTCCTAAACCCGATTGGTACTGTGAAGATGAATAATATGAATACCATAGGATTAAGAAACACTCAACCAATTGGTATATGGTGCTAGTCCACTAATATCTTTGGGATAACCTAGAGCATACAACCAAGTCCTAATAATTAATCAAGAACATATGAATAATATGCTAATGATGAATTAGATTCAATGAGTTATGTACCCAAATCAAAACATAGTTTATGACCCAACTCTTTCGAATCAAACTCTTGGGAATTAATTTTCTCTCCCAAATTAGATGTTACCACAACTAGGTAACCAAAATATTTTGCCTATGATTTTTAATGAAGTAACACCTCTTTTACCTACATTTTTTTTTAATGTTTTAGCCTCTATAACCAACACAAATTAGGAGAATAATACATATAATAATAATAATAATAATAATAATAATAATAATAATAATAATAATAATAATAATAATAATAATAATAATAATAATCCCAAGTTAACAAATTTGCAACATATTTTCAGGAGATTAACCAATGATGTAGTTGACATAAGAAGATAAGTACCTCAAAATCATATTACTAATAATCCTACCCAAAACAAAAAAGTCAATTTTCAAATAACTAATTGCTAATGGAATATCAACCCTAACAATGGAGGTATACATACTCCCTTTAAAAATGCAAACCATACTTAACAATGGAAGTATATGTTATCCCCTTGACAAGGTAAACCAAACCAATAACAATGCTAGAAATTTAGTAAATTTGGTTAATTTGGATTTACCTAATTGGTGTAGGTTACAAAATGCAATGGATCATGCATAAATTTATTATGTTGATTTTATGTCAAATGCATTCATTTTTTAAAAATAAATTGAAAATATAGAAATAGTAATTACAAATAAAAGTGACCAAAATCAAGCTAGGATGAATTCAAGTATAAATTTGGTTTTAGAGACTTTTGAATTCCCATGTGAGAGTGAAAATGAACCAGAGGATAACATAGATGAATATTAGGCTTTTAGGAAACTTCAAAGATGAAATAATTACATGTTGATAAATAAATTACAAACAACTTTTACTCCTCCAAATAACCCCTAGGATCTATCTGATGAAGATTTGAATAACAATCTATCTCCACATAAAGGACCAACAATATCTTATCAACCTAAGAACACCTGTATTCCCCTAAAAGTTGGTAAGTTATTTGAAAAAAAAAATTGGATACAATATTGTAGAGGACTTAAATAAAAACAAAGCTAACATATCTATGTTTGAGTTTTTACAAATGTATAATAAAAAGAATTGTTGTTAAAGGGTTTCTCACCTTTGAAAGGGAAAGAAACTAGTAAAGTAAGTAATGTACATATTACTATTTATAAATAAAATAATGAAAATAATCATTTTATTCTTATAGTTCATATCTTTGGCATGAACATACATAACTATTTCATGGATTTAGGTGCCTCATGAAATGTCATGCCATTCTTAAGTTGTCAAAATCTAGGATTGACCCCTACCAAGTTAAATAGGAATGTTGTGTAGCTAGACAAATTAAAAGATAATATTATTGGTGAGTTTAACCATATTCACATGAAATTAAATTTATATTTAATGGTACAACAACTTATTGATATCAAAGTAGTAAATATTTGTGAAGCATACAATATGCTCTTCAGTAGAGATTAGTATAAGATATTAAATCAATATATGTCAGCTTATTTTTATCATATGTGCTTTAGGGTCATGGTATGCAAAATCAAATCAAGATTGAGAGGGTCCCAAAAATGAAGCATTTAATCATTCAATACAATAAGGCCAATGAGATTCTATATGAAGAATTTGATCTAGGTGTTTATACCATTGAAAACAAAGTTAAATAAGTCTTATTGAATGGTGATGTTTCATCAATTTAACAAGAAAGGACAGAAGAGAATATTAGTTACATTAAAATTAATGATTAAATGGTTGTATCTGATGAGTTAATTATTGAAAGTCTCAATCTTAACATTTTGATTGAATATAAGAAAAATCAAAAGTTCTAGGTAGTTAGTTAGTAGATTTTAATATAGTAGAAACAAATATACTATGTAGTGTAAATCAAGATAATCTAGGTAAAGACAAAGAAAATACAAAGATTAAGCTTGGAGATACGTCATTGAACAAATTTTCCCATACTTTAACTTCCAAATAAAAAAAAGGGCATTGTTAAGAGAATAACAAGGTATATATCAACTTGATGATAAGAATATAAATACTAAAATTGACATTTCCGCAACATTCATATCTCAAAAATAACAACCAAAATATAGTCAATTGTGGACCTTAAAGTTTGAGAATTCTAATTCTAAACAAGGTTGTGGTGCCAAACTTGAACTCATAAGTACAATGGGGAAGTGTTAATTAGTTGAAATTGGATTACAGTTTGCTTGTATAAATAATGTAACTAAGTATGAGGTATTGATACATGTACTTCAATTTTATCTCAAGAATAAAGTGAAATACTTGAAGGTGTTTAGTGATTCAGAGCTTATGATAAATCAAGTTAGAATCCATTGTGCATGTAATGACAAATGCTTGTCTATGTATTGTAGCATCATTTGAAATTTGATAGATTATTTTAATGCATTAAGTATATAAATGGTATATGACAAGAAAAATCATATAGTAGATGCATTAGTAATAGTTGCAAGTACTTTAGAGCTAATTGTTAATTATCAGTTGAAGAATTTTTTAGTAGAACTCATTTTTGTTCCTTTTATCTCGGAAAATATCATAAATTTTGAAGGGTTCAATGATGATCAACATATCATTGACTTCATCACAAGTACATATGTGTTGAATCTTAGATCATAGACGAAGCTGATGGAGATGACTTTGAGTTGGATGAACAAATCATCTTGAACCTAATAATAAAATGCATCCCATAAGGTATGGTCTCTTTGGAAATATTGTTCCATATGGATTATCAACATGAAAGAGAGAAAGAAACCCATTCCAAAGGTAAGATACATGAGCCATGTAATCTTGAGTATATAGATGATTTAAAGAATGTAATCTTAAGCACAACTTATACTAAAACAAAGAAGCATGAAATTGATAAAGCATTATAAAATTAAAAGGATGTGATATATTGTAGTTATGAAGACTTGAAGGTGTTTTAAACTTCAATTTTCACTTATACCATTCCTCTCAAGACTAGATTAAAACCCTTCCATCAAAGACATAGGCCTATGAATCCTTTTTTTTAACTTTTAATATTCAAGGAATTACAAAAATTATTATTAGCCAATATTATATTTCTTGTTATGAATTCTACATGGGTGACAAACCTTTTTCCTATGTAGAAAAATAATGGAGAGATATGTTTATGTGTATATTTTAGGAATCTGAATAAAGATTAAAATAAAGACAATTACATAATATTATTTTTGGATGAGGTGTTATATATAGTGAATTGTTCAAAAATGATGAAATTTTTATATGAATATTTTGGTTATAATCAAGTGTTAGTGAACTAAGGACAAAATGAAAATAACCTTCACCAAAAAATGGTGAACCTTCATAAATACAATAGTATGCCTTTTGGTCTTGTTGATGTTGGTGCTTCATTTTAATGTGCAATAGAAATTATATTCAAAGACCTAAATGGTAAGTGTATTGTCATATATATGGATGAAATAACCATCTTTTCTAAGAACAAAAATGATCATTTGAAATATTTGAAATTGGTTTTTTAAAGGTGTGGAGAGCATGGTATCTCTTTGAATCTATAGAATTGTATATTTTAGTTGACTGAAAACAAGTTATTGGGCCATATGATTTATGAAATTACCATATCCATAAATCCATATTGGGAGAAAACAATTCTAAAAATACCCTTACCTGGTATCGAAAAGGAGTTGAAGTCACTATTTGGTAAGATCAATTCTGTACATAAATTCATTTTAAGTCTTACTGAGGTAGTTAGACCACTGAATAACATGTTGAAGAAATATGCTAAAATTGAGTGGAATAGTGAAGTATAATCTATATATTTTTTGAAATAAATAAGTCTATTTTTAGTATTCTAGTGTTAATAATCCCAAATTACAAGTAGTCCTTATACATTTATTATTTTTCTTTATAACATTCAAGTGTTTTTGTTCGAACTCAATGAAAAAAGCTAGAGATGAGAGACCAGTGTCCTTCATGAGTTATCCATTCAAAAATGTAGAGCTTGGGTATTCTACCATTGATAAAAAGTTTTTGTTTCAATTAAAGAAATAAAAAGTTTAGACATTATATTTTATGTAGCAAAGTGTTTTCTAGTGTACTGATCCTAATGTAAAGGTGATGTTGATGCTTAATGAGTTAGGTGAATGTAAAGGTAAGAAGATAAATATTTTAAAATAATTTGATTTTGAAAAATTGGCCAACGAAGATAGTAAGATATTAAGGATCTATTAAAATGATGGTTTAAGTTGACTCTCAGATTATATGTCAACAATACACAGTTAATTCCATCATAAAGGATGATTTGTATCAAGACATAGTCTACTACTTGTTGAATGATAGTTGTCCCAATTAATTAAAATCCACTAAAAATATATTATTATGTTTAAATAGTAGCAATTTCATTTTAAAATCACGGGTCTTGTATAGAAATAATCATGAGGGTATTCTTACCTAAGATGTCTTAATGGAGTTGAAACAAATGAAGTACTTCAATATATTCATAAAAAGTATGGAAGTGGTCATGGTTTAGGAAGTGCTACAACCCACCAAATCCTATGGGTAGGTTACTATTAGTCACATGGTTTAAAATATACTCATGCACTTGTAAGCATATGTCATACTTGTCAAATTATAATACATAAGAATGCAACCCAACTATGCCTTTACAACCTGTTATTGAAGTTAGTCCTTTTAAAATGTGGGCACTAGACTTTGTTGATGTTATTCATGTTAATTTATCAGCTGGACATAATTTTATTTTGATAGAAACTAATTATTACACATGTTATATTGAAGCTAAATCATTCATAAATTACACAATTGAAGTGGTAATCAACTTCCTTGAAGAGTATATCATCACTATATTTGGAATGCCATTTACTTTGGTTTATGACAATAGTCTTGTATTTTATTCCTTGTAATTCATGGAATGGGCATACACTAATAAGTTAATCTTTAAAAAAAATTATAATTATTATCCACTAGGCAATAATGTTGGTGAATCTACGAATAAAATTTTAATTGATGTGATTAAGAAAATTTTGGATACGAATCCTAGAGACTGGCATAAAATGTTGAAATTTTCACTTTGATTTGGTATAATTAAGATCAAGTCTTCCCTAGTTACTTATCCATATCATTTGATGTATGATCAAGAGCCAATTTTCCCTATGTATTTGAATATTTCTACCTTATTATTTATGAAAGATTATCTTGAAATTGATGACAATGTTGAAAATAGGCTATTGAAAATAATATAGTTAGAGGAAACATGAAATACAACCTTGTTTCACTTTAGCAAACATCATGAATTTGTTAAGACATGGTTTGACAAGAGAGCCAAAATAAAAGCCTTTAGGATTGCTAATATTATCCTTTTATGGATAAGGCTCATGAAAAAAGGGACAACATAGTAATTTTGATGCCCTTTGGTTGGTTCCCTTCCAAATTTTTGAAATTTTATACAATAATGCTTTTTGGTTCAAGAGATTGACTGGTGAAGATGTCCAAATACTTTTTAATGGTCAATTCCTCAAATAGTATTTCGAGGCATGAGCCATCCTCTTGGGGGCTTGTACATAGTTTCCATTTTTTTGCTTTTGTTTTTTTGGTTTAGTTTATCATTTTCTATGTTTTGTGTTTATTTTATATAGCCTATTGTTGGTCCATCCTTTTTTGTTCAATTCAATTTTGGTCTTATTTTATGTTAAATCCATGTGGTACATGCTGATTTTAAATAGGAGATAAGTGTAGACTGGTAATAATGTTTAATACTATTTTATTTCTTAAATACTCTACCTATTTCATTTCATTAGATTATGTTTATGATTTTAGTTTCAATGACCTAGAGTTTTGCATATGCTGAATCTATTCATAATTTGATGAAGTGAGGTAATTTTTTGGAATTCTAAAAAATATTTTCTTGAAACCTCACCTAGTATACCCATTAAGATATTTTAAAATTTGTTTGGATGAAATTGTTACAATATAAGATCTAGAGTGAAAAATCTATAAATTTAATTCTTTTGCCATGGTGGTTCCCAACCTAAAATTGAGATGAAGACAAATAAAATATAAGAGAAAAGAAATAAAATAAAATTTATTATTGAAAAAAAATCAATTTCTAGGTGACTCAAGTAACCTCTTCCGGAGCTATAGATTCATGGATAATGGAAGAGCAAAGATTTGAGTGGGATTAGAGACAACTATGTCAAGGCTACAGATGTCTAGCAGAGCAATGTCTAGGTATTCATCTTATGGTAAAATTCCATAGCTTGATGATCTCAGCTATAGTAACTAGTCTTTGTAAATTTTAGAAATGGAATGATGTATTTACACACACTAGTCAATGTGAATATCTAATTTTGTTTTACATCCATTTTTTAATTATATTTTCATGAGTTTTTTAATGTTTCATGCATTTTCCTAGGATAAATATTCTTGGTTCATACATTAGTTTCTTTTAATTCAAAATACTTAGAAGTATTTCTTAACATAGTTGCCATTTGTTATTTCTTGCACAATATGCCCTAATTTCACATTAATAAATCAAGGTATCCATCCCCTTATATTTTTGGCCTGGTTCTACCTTTAGATTTAGGCTTTATAGTGTTTTGGGTGTGCAGTATAGCTTCTATATGTTACCATTAGGAACTTTTTAAATGTAGGTTTGCACCATTAAATGAATTCTAATTCTACAAAAAATTACCTCCCAAAATGTGAAATGCACAATAATAAAATTTGGTTTTTAAACTAGTTTTTAATTAGTCATTTTTGGCACCTTTCCAATTGTCAAATCAAGACAATGTGCACTTTTCATCTTTATTTTCATAGGGGTAAATTATATTATCTTTTATTCAAAGTATGTATGATGAAATTCATGTCATTATATTTTAATTGTAAATAAAGTTACATAATTTTTTTCTCAAGTGTAAAATACACAACAATTAAAACTGGCTTTTGTGTTGACTTTGACTTAGTCATTTTATATGCCTTTTTAGTTGTCAAATCAGTGTAATGGACACTTTTATGATATATTTTTCAACATTATTCAAAATTTTCGTGATAATAGCCAATTGTGGGAAGAGAGTAAATGTGAAGAGAGCCACAAAAAATTTATTTCCAAGTATGAAATAGGTAGCCAAAAAAATTGGCTTTTGATAATTTTTACTTAGTCACTTTCTATGTCTTTTTAGTTGTCAAATCAACCCAATGCACACTTTTAAGACTTTTTTTTAATAGGGATAATTATATTAGTTTTTATACAAAATTTTTATGATGATAGTCATATTTCATTATAATGTAATTGTAAAGAAATTCAAAAAATTCCTTCCCTAAGTATGAAATGTGCAACAAAAAAAATTATGTTTTATAATATTTTTTACTTGGTTATTTTATGTACCTTTTTAGTTATAAAATCAGTCCAATGCACACTTTTAACACTTCTTTTCACAGGGTAAATTATAATATTTTTTCGTCAAAATTTTCATGATGATATAAAAATGTGGGAAGAATGCAAATGTCAAAAAAAATCATAGAAATTTTTATTTCCCAAGTGTAAAACGTGTAGCCATAAAAACTAGCTTTTGCACTAACTTTTACTATCATTTTTTATGCTTTTCTAGTTTTTAAATAAACCCATTTCATAATTTTATGACTTATTTTCATAGGGGTAAATTATATTATTTTTTCCTTAAAATTTTAATGATGATATCTAAATATGGGAAGAGTGTAAATGTGAAGAAAATCACATAAAATTACCTTCCCAACTATGAAATCTATAGCCATCAAAACTAGATTTTGCACTAAGTTTTACTTTGTCA
>JARHVA010007115.1:165000-225000 GCA_037957365.1 Torreya grandis | reverse complement strand
GGAATGTTTTTAGAAGATTAAACTCATGATTTTATATCAAATGAGTTGACTTACTCTTGGATTGTTTATTGACCCTGAACAATGGAAAATTTTGAAAATAAAAATAAGTTGGGAGTTCTTATATATGCAGTTCTATATGTATGAAATTTAACATAACTATACATAAATTGACCAAATATAATAGTTTAGAATTAAAAATGATAGTCAATCTATTTGTTATTATAATTGTTGGAAAACATCGTGAAAGGCTTATTTAGGTATGTAATACTTGTAGGTGTATATATGTGGTTAGTATATCAAGATTCCTACAATTATTTTAATGAGGCATGTGAAGGATAAATAGATCAATGTAGTCTTCATTATGATATGCATGAGTTTACTTATCATATATAACTTGTGAATCAAAACATGAGGTATGGATGTATCATTATAATAAACTACATATTTATGAACTAAACAATGGTATGGTTAATATGAACATAGGTATACATGTTACTATTAACATATACTTGAATGTAGGGGTGTGTTATTCTATCTATAATTATATTGGTGGTTTTAAAAATATATTTTATTTAATAGACCCTTGTGTATGATATTCTAAAATCCTCTAGAGTATAAAAAATGCTAGAATGGAATAGTATATGATCTTTACTATGACTAATGGCTTGAATAAAAAATTATGTTCCATAGATTTATCACTACTTAATTTGGATTGAATATGGTATTTAGTAGTTATGCATAAGAACACTAGGCTATGATAATATTGGTTATCATAGGGTGTAGTTTATTTGAAAACTACTTGTGGTATTTAGAAAACTACAATTAAATATGTATTTTATCTAGGTGGCATAAATTATAGTCATTATTTCTAGTATAAGATAGATAGTAATGTGAGATTCATTCATACATTTGATAGAATAAATGTATACATTTTGATTACTTTCATGATAAGCATGGCATGTGATATGATTGCTAGTAGGATATAAATTGTATGAATATTTTGGTTATATTATATTAACCAATATTGCATTGCTGATACTGAGTAAGTAGTGAGACATGCTTCACTAACTTACTAGTATCATAATTCCAGATGAAGGTAATCTAATCAAGTGTTGTGTATGAATTTTTACTAATCTATAGATCACTATTATTTATTATTTGAAAACATTGGACAAAGTAATATTTAGTGAGACATTGTCATTTCATGAGTATGATTTACATGTTTGTGCAATATCTTGTAATAGAATATATTTTCTATGATACACTTGATGTTTAGTTTTAGAAATCATATAGTACACGAGTACTAGATTGTCTCTCTAGATTCTCATGCCATTAATATCTACTCATCCATGAAGGAAGGGCTATTCCCTGGTGGAATTAGTGTGGATAATTGTTGGTCTATGGTTGGTGTAGAAAAGTGCTCAGATAATGCTCTTCCTCTCGACAATATTACTATTTTTTAGATGACACTTGAGATTGCCTTAGATTCTAGAGTTTTGAGAAATTATGATCTAGGGAGCCATGTATCTTATATATATACATTGTAATATATTTTACTTAATATTGAAACATTATCATGAAAATTTATAATTACATATTTATTGTATATTGACAACAATAGATGTAGATATGTATCAACCATGGCTGGTTTATTATAATTACTCTTTATATGTATATTATGATGTGTTTCTTATGATTATAGTGATCATAGAAGTATGTTGTGGTTTAATTCATTTAAACCTATCTCACTTAGAGTATTTTATATGATCACTTGTTATATTCTCATGGTGTAATCTATTTATGGTACATGTATATAAATTATTAAAAAATCACGTATTTCTAGATATATCTTAGTGGGGATGTTACACGCGGTATCAAAGCTATGGCTTGAAATCTATGATTTAATGAGTCCAATAGTATTTTCATATATTTTTATTGACATAAATAAGGATGGTGCAAGCTATATTTTTTAGAGAAGGTACATTGAATACTAATGACAATAACCCTCCATTTGATCTTAACTAATTTGTCACTAAGAAATTATCAAATATGGACTAGATTATCATAGCCATGAGTGAAACTAGCGATCAAAATACATCTCTTGAGTAGGTGATTAATGACCATGTAGAAGAAGAAGAAAAGACTTACTTGAAGAGCATCCCACTGAGTAAAAAAATCCTTAGGATGCTCGAGCTCAGGTAGATATGGAGTTAGATAGATACATGAAGTAGATGAACCCACCTAACTTCAATAAAATTATTTTAGGTGATGGATTTGAGGCATGGTTAATTGAGATGGAGAAGTATTTAGAGATTTAAAACTAATCTAAGGTCATTAAATTTGTTTGGGGAGCATACCAATTAGCTAGTGAGGTAGCTACATGGTGGCCATTAAGACGTTGAAAATGAATCTTAACTTGACCACCACTACTTGGTATCAATTTGTGACATTATCCAGGTCACAATGGCTCTTATAACTTTATTTGGATT
Organism: Torreya grandis; assembly: GCA_037957365.1. Taxonomy (NCBI): domain Eukaryota; kingdom Viridiplantae; phylum Streptophyta; class Pinopsida; order Cupressales; family Taxaceae; genus Torreya; species Torreya grandis. The sequence continues at coordinate 222,511 of JARHVA010007115.1, read as the reverse complement.
AGAAGCTCATAGATTATAGAATTAGAAGTAGTGAGACTTATTGGTGAATGAGTTCTAGGAATAATTCACCAAACTTTTGAAGTATGTGTATCAGTATTAGGGATATGAGAGGTTCAAGATCAAAAAGTTTATCATGGGATTGAATCCCTAGATTAATGGATAGGTATATATTCATAGACCTTCTACCATGGATCAGGTTTTAAAGATGGTAGTCAAATAGGAGAGTAAGTTGAAGACTCTTTCATAGGATAAGGAAACATTCAAGAATTTTTGTAGAAATTCTAAGTCAACCTTCAATAAGAGAAATTGGAGATAGAGGAGTAGAGATATTGGAAAGCAGTTCAAAAGTCAAAATGCTAAGTTTAACAATGGTTCATGTAACAAAACATAAGGCAATATATCCAAATCTAGTTTTAAGGAAATAAATTGATAGGAAAGGACCATTGGGAGGTTGTTTCATTTGAAGAGATGACCATTATGCTTGTGATTGCCTTTACAACAAGTCAAAAGCTAGGGGTCCTGATCTTCAGTAGGGTAGTTTTTATTAGTGGATTCATGCAACAGTCAACAATCAGTAAGATAAATTTCAAACATTACCAATAGAGTTATTAGGTACTTTATTTCACCATCCAATTTCTATTTTGATAGATACAGGAGATAAAATAAATATTTTATAACTCCTAGAATGCTTAGTAAGTTACCTAGAAGAGCTGGAGTAATGGAAAATTCATGGCCAGTACATTATGGGAATGACTCAAAATTCATGGTTGAAAAGTGTTATATTGAAGTAGAGATTAGGTTCCCTGAATTCATAATAGTTGTAGATATGTATGTAGTACCACTATGCTCATATGATGTGAACTTTAGAGTTAACTGGCTTGTGAAACATAAATCCAAAGTTGATTGCTACCTAAAGAAGTTTAAATGTCTGGATGATTTTTGAAATTAGATATGAATTCAAGGATAAAAAAGAGAGTTTAAGCTTAGGTGTATATCTGTTATGCAACTCAAGAGGGATCAAAGAAAAGGGTTTCAAGCATTTATCATCAAGATAAATGAAATTGAGGAACTTAGGGAACCATATCTCTAAGATTACCCAATTCTTAGATATTTTCATGATGTGTTTTTGGAAGAATTACTAGTTTGTCTCCTAGATGTGAGTTTAATTTTTCTATCGACATCATAACTAGCTCATAACCATAGTCTAAAGCACCATATAGGATGAAAACCATTGAGTTGGTTAAATTAAAGGCTCAACTATTAGCAAAGGAATTGATCAGGTCAAGCAAGTCACCATGGGGTGTACCATTTGTCTTTGTCAAGAAGGATGGTACCCTTCAAATTTGCAACAATCATTTCTAAGATTGATGTTAGAATAGGATACCATCAGTTGAGGATTCAGGATGATAATATTTAGAATATATCATTTAAAACTCATTATGGGTATTATGAGTTCATAATGTTACCATTTGGGTTAACTAATGTTTTGATAACATTCATGAATCTCATGAACAGTGTATTCAGAGATTATCTTGATCATTTTGTTTTAGTTTGTCCAGATGAAATTATTATATACTCAAAGAATGAAAAGGATCACTTTAAGCATCTAGAACTAATTTTGTAAATGCTTCAGAAACACAAGATGTATGGCAAGTTATCTAAGTGCATATTTTTCTAGGAAAGAGTCCAATATTTGGGACATATTATCTCTGTAGACGGTATCTCTATAGATCTAGGAAAGATAAGAGTTATTATGGAATGACTAGGACTAAAGAATATGCATGAGATAAGAAGTTTCATGGGGTTACTAGTCTATTATAGGATGTCCATTCTAAAAAACTTCAAGATAGATAATCTAATTACTTCCTTGAAATGTAAGAACCAAATATTTATTTGGACAAAAAAGTGCAAAGTAAATTTTTAGGAATTGAAAATAAATATTACTTTTATATCAGTTTTGAGATTTTTTGACCCCAATGGTTAATTTTTAGTGATCATGGATACATCAGGGGATGGATTAGGAAGAGTCCTGATGTAGCATGGTGTAGTGATGGCTTATGAGTCACAGAAGGTAAAGCCTTATGAGGTGAACTATACCCTTCGTGACCTAAAAATTACAATGATTATGTATGTTTTACAAGTGTGACAACATTATTTATTGGAAAAACTATTTGAGCTCAAGATAGATAACTTAGGACTCAAGTACATTTTCGTACAACTAAATTTGAATGCTCATCAAAGATGTTAGCTTAAGTTCTTGTTTTATCATGATTTCGACATAAACTATATGAAAGGTAAGAAAAATAGAGTAGTTGATGCCATAAGTCATAGAAATTACATAACATATATAGATACTATCAAGAGTAATTTTAGGGATGAAGTGAATAAATTATCACTAGGAGATGAATTTTATGATCAAGTTGAAAAATCATTGTTTGAGAATGATCAAAATCCTTAATATAAAGGATTCAAATTAGAAAGTGATCATCTTTTAAATTATAATGGAAGGATGTATTTTCTAGATCAAGAGAATATGCAGAGCATAGTGCTAAAAGAACCACACCATGTCCAATATTTAGGACATCTAGGAGTAGTCAAGCTCATGGAAGATCTTAGACCATTGTATTTCTAGAATGGAATCAAGAAAGATATAGCAGACTACATGTCACATTATCTAGAATGTTAGTGTGAATGTTGAGCATGTGCATCTAGATGGATTGTTATATCCACATCATATATAAAAATGGAAGTGGTAGGTGATTATTATGATCTTTTTCTAAGATCTATCGATGTCACAAAATAGGTATGATATAATATTGGTAGTTGTTTATAAACTAACCAAGGTGGCTCATTTTATAACAATTTTTTTGATAAATGATGCACCTACCCTTATGAAGAGGTTTCTAAAGGAAGTGTATAGGTTACATATATTTGTAAATAATATCATTTTCAATCATGATCTGAAGATGACTTCTATATTTTAGGTAACTCTAAATTCACCTTTGGGTACACAACTAAATTTTAGTACAACATATCACCCAGAGACTAATCAACAGACTAAGAGAGTTAATTAGATATTAGAGGATCTTATTCATATGTATTGCATGGATAAATAATATAAGTGGGCATATTATCTTCCATTGACTGAGGTTGCATATAATAATTCATAATAACTAGTTTTGAATATGACACCATTTGAGGCACTATATAGGAGAAGGTGCAAAATACCAATCAATTCAGATAAATTAGAGGATAAGGTAATTTTTAGATCTGAGATGCTTTCATAAATGGAAGAACAAGTCAGAGAAATTAGGTAGAGATTGACTGAGGTAAATGATAAGTAGAAGAGTTATGTAGATCTAAAGAAAGAAAAAATATCACTTTATAGTAGGTGATAAAGTGTTCTTGTATGTTAAGCTGCAGAAGTGCTTGATTAAATTTGGAATGTCAAGAAAATTATCATCCAGATATGTGGGACCCTTTGCGGTGTTATAAGTGTTCAATCATGTAGTTATAATATTGCATTGCCACCATCCCTAGCTATATTATATGTATTAAATGTTCTTATCTTTAATTGTATATAGTTGATCTTACGTATGTTTTGGATTGGAATGCTTTACAGGTTCTAGATCCTAGGTTAGTAATGATAGAACCAATCAGGGTAATTGATACTCAAAAACTTTATTTTAACAATAGATAGATGTCACAATGTAATGTCTAGTGGGACCAATAATTTGAAGATAGTGATACTTGTGAGGATTATGATGAGTTATATAAGAGATTTATATATTTATTTGCTTGATTAGATACTATTATACTATGATATTTTTTGCTGGTCAGTTTTTTTAATGTAGAGCTTATGTTTAGGTAAGAGTCATCTAAGATAATGACTAGATTTAGGAGGGAAGGATGTTACATCCTGATTTTTTTCTAAGCAAACTACTTGATTATCTATAGATATTTATAGTTGATACATTTGATTTGGTTAATTTTGACTAAGCTTTGAAATATATGCTATTATGAGATAGTGGAATATTGATTAGGTTATATGATTGCATTACTATGAGTTAGTTATAGTGAATATGTTTACATTATGATCATGTTAGTTTATTTTCACACACAGACACACACACACACACCTCTCATGATTTTATGATCTAACTACCTAATTGTTGTGAGGTTGATGCATGATAACTTATCCCTTAGAGTATGATGGAGGGAGAGCATCATCAAAGAGGGTGATGTAGATTGAGATGTCATAGGATGATAAAATAAATTGACTAGAAATCTGCACACACCACATTAGCTAACACATATTAGAATACCTAATAAAATGGTTGACTAAGTCTGATTATTTCTACTTGCATTAAATGGTTGTTTGATCATAATTTACTGACATAGTTTAAATGGTTATTTGGAAATTCATTTTGGGTGGCATTTACATCTTAATGTTTTGGATATTAGCATAATTAGTTTTAAATCTTGATTATTAATTTATGATTTTTATCATTAAATTTTTATGGCATTTGGAGATGATAATTAAATTAATGAAATTATTGATTTTTATAACTAACATTAAAATAAATCAAATATAAAAATTGTCATTTGAGAGGAAAAAATAAAAAACCATAAATAAATAAATAAAAAGGGAAAGGTCTAAAATTAAGAAAAAAACTAAAAGAAAGAAATACATAAAATAATAACAGAAACAAAGAAAAACAAAGTCAAAAAGGAGAAAAAATTGTAAAATAAAACAAGACTACACCCTTTTCCATCTTAATATAGATTATGAAAATAAGATTAGAGGGACATATTCCAAGGCACAGAAGGAGGGCGTAACACATAAGGGAAGAGGCACTTGGAAGAGAAGGAAACAAAGCAAGGACAAGTAACAATGAGAAATTATACAAACTACAAGGTAGGCATTTTTGCTTATTCCCAAAAACTTAATTTTTGTATGTGATAACTATTTGTTGTGGAATTAATTTGGCAAAGAATATTTGAACTAGGTGTACCAAGTAAAATAGAGTATATGCTAAAATTATTTTATTCATTCATCGACATCGATCTACACTCTACCTGATTATATTTAAAAGATTTATAAATAAAATAAATACATATATATAAATAAGTATTGATGAATTGACTTACATGGGTTGTATATTCACTGAAATATAAAACGTAAATACAACTATATATATATATGTATATATATATGTATATATATATATGTATATATATATATATGTATATATATATATATGTATATATATATATATATATATATATATATATACATATATATATATATACATATATATATATATACATATATATATATACATATATATATATATATATATATATATATATATATACATATATATATATATACATATATATATATATATATATACATATATATATATATTGGTATGTATAAAACCCCAATAGAGTTTATAAACTATTTTCATATCTGTATATAGCCAAAACCAAATATAACTATTTGTACACTATAAAATGCATCTCTATACTATATATTTGAATTCTATATAAATATTTTGAGTAAACTATGTATCTATACTATAAAGGCATCTATCTATATACTTACCATATGACAAATTATCCATTATCATAATATGTCTATATATCAATTTGCCTTATACCATCATATTGAATTGTATAGAGTTGTATGGAAATAAAGGCATAAACTTTTACAGTTATGTTAAAATCCCCATTGCCATATATAGTAGCATTGAAATAAAATAGCGGTTTACTTGTGAGAGGCATTCCATTCCAAGATCACAAGATGTATATTAGTAGATATATTGTTAATTTTATATATATTGATTTACTTATGGTCATTATTTATACACTTTGTATTCGACACACCATGCATCAGAAAATTGTGACTACACACACACACAAATAAACACACTATTATTCATTTGATATATACATCAGCTAAAATAGTGGTTTTATGTATATGGCTTATGTAAGTAAATGATTTATTCATTTAGAAATTTCCATAATGTCTTATAAATAAGGTTTTATAAACATTGGAAACTATAAAAGTAAGCGTCATAATGTTTTAAAAAAGGATTAATCAATTTATTACAACTTATAGTCGAGTCAACACCCCTTATTTAGTGACTATATTTCTATTTTTAGGAAATATATTTGTTGTAGTGATTTAATAATGAATTCATGTCTTATCAATTGAATGAAAAATTCCTTAACACCTTAATTCCCTTAATTTTTATACATAGGGACTATTTATATATTAAATGATTATATAATTAGGGTAATTAGTATATAATAATAGTCAAGAAAAGTTTTTAGAAGACTAAAAGCATGATTTTACATCAAATGAGTTGAGTTACACTTGCATTATTTATTAACCCCAAACAATGGTCAATTTTGTAAATAAAAATAAGTTGGGAGTTATTCTATATGTGGGTTTATATGTATGAACTTTAACATAAGTATATATAAATTTGAATAGAGTTTTGTAATGAGGGTCAAGACGGAATTGATCTTGTAATAAGACTAAAGAGAATATAACTAGCCAGTAGTTTTAACTAAATGATGATATTATAGAGTGCGCGCACACACGCACACGCGCGCGCACACACACACACACACACACACACACACACACACACACACACACACACACACACACACACACCTAAGGTTTGAATAAGGATAATGATTTAGATTTACAAATTATGGTCAATATATTCAGTATTATGACAATTAAAAAACCTCACAAAATCCTTATTGCGGAATAGTAATAATGTAGGTGTATATATGTTGTTAGTATATCAATATTCCTACAATTATTTTAATGAGTCATGTAAAGGATAAAGATCTCAATGTAGTATTCATTATTATATGCATGATTTTACTTATCATATATATCTTTTTAATCAAAACATGAGGTGTGGATGTATCATTATAACAAGCTATGTCTTTATGAATTAAATAATGGTATGATTAATATGAACATAGGTATGCATATGCCTATTAACATATACTTGAATGTAGGAGTGTGTTATTATAACTATAGTTCCAGTGGTGGTCTAAAAATTATATTATATATAATACAACCTTTTGTATATGAGTGTACAATCCTTGAGAGTATAACAAATGCTAGAATGAAATATTATATTCTCTTTGTTATGAGTAACTACTTGAATAAAAACTTATGTTCCCTAGATTTATGACTACTTAATTTGGATTGAATGTGGTATTTAGTATTTATGAATACGAACATCAGAATATGATAATATGGGTTATCATAGGGTGTAGTTTATTTGGAAACTACTTTTGGTATTTAGAAAATTACAGTTCAATGTGTATTTTACTCAGGTGGTTTAAACTATAATCATTATTTCTAGTATGTGATAGATAATAATGTGAGATTCATTCATATATTTTATGGAATAAATGTATATATTTTTTTATTAATTCTATGCTTAGCATGTTATTTGATATGATTTCTATTAGGATGTAAATTGTATGAAAATTTTAGTTATAGTGTGTTAACTAATCTAATATTGTTGATACTGAGTATGTCGTGAGATGAACTTCACTGACTTACTAGTATCATAATTCTAGATGAAGGTAATCCGATCAAGTGATGCGTATGATTTTTAACTAATATATAAATAACTAGTATTTATTATTTAAAATATTTGGCTAATGTAATGTTTAGTGAGATATTATCATTTCATGATTATGATTTATATGTTTGTGTGATAAATTATAAGAGAACATATTATATATGATACACCACATATTTAATTTTAGAAATTATACATCACACAAGTACTAGCTTGTCTCTTTGGATTCTTGCACCATGACTATCTACTCATATGTTAAGGTAAGAACACTCCCTAATGGGATTCATGTAGGGGATCATTTGTACATCATTGATGTGGAAAAGTGATGCAGGGGCATCCTATAAGGATCCCAATGATGACTCAATTTTGATTTGAATTAGTCTTTTAAGTTTTTCATAGGTGTTAGAGGTCATAAATAGTCCTTAGATGTGGTCTAAGTAGCTTGAAGGTGCATAAAATTTAAATTATGGCTTTTCCCTCAAAAATGCTCTTTTTGAAAATTTGAAACAAGGTTATTCCAATTATTAATATGTATGCTCTATTTCCCATTCTCCCCAAACTCAAATAAAGAAAGGATTAAATCTTGTTTCAAGAAGCCATGTATCTTATATATGTACATTGTATTGGATTTCACTTAGTATTGAAACATTATCATGAAGATCTATAAGTACATGTTTTTTGTATAGTGGCAATAATGGTTGTAGGCATGTATCAATCATGGCTGGTTTATTGTAATTACTTTCTATATTTGTATTATCATGTGTTTCTTATGATGATAGTGATCAAAGATGTATGATTTTTTTACTTCATTTACAGTTATCTCTCTTAGAGTATTTTATATGATTACTAGTTAGATTATCATGATGTAATCTATTTATGGCATATGTATTTAAATTTAAAAAACCATGTATTTCTAGGTAGATTTTAGTAGAGATGTTACATAATATTTAATGTTTGTAACTGCCTAGTGGGTGGATGATATTGGATTGAAAATATATAAATCAAAAAAAAAAATTGAAAAGTTTGGTTGATTAAGAGTTAGAAGATAGAGTAAATGATCAGACACTTATTTCCTACAATTTATTATTTTCATAGTTAGTTTTTCTTGTGATAAATTATATTTATATCTATTTTATGTAACCCCCTTAATTAATATGGACCCAAACATTATTTTTCAAGTAAATATTTATTAATTAAAATGTTATGAAGACTGTTGTTCATTATATGCACATGAATATGGTGATTTTGTCCATATTTCTTGTCATGTCCCCTCTTTAGTTGACATGTGTTGAATAGATGATTAGCCTAGTATGCGACCCTCGTAGGCTGATGGGATGGATAGAGGGTCTTGATGGAGCTAGGCTTGGCTTTCGTTTGGGCTCATTTGGACATGAATTAAGGGAGATATTAATATTTGATTGATTTAATCAAATATTAATTATTTGGTCTAATTTTAATTAATTATTAATTATTAATTATTTAGTCTAATTTTAAGACCTTAATTCTAATTTAAGAATTGGTCTAATTTTAAGACCCTAGTTCTAATTTAAGAAGCCCTAAGTCTAATTTAAGGGAATCTAATTTTAGAAAGCACACCTTTGGAGGGGTATAAGAGTTTCTCATGGGAGAGAGTTTATTCATGATTGATTATTGATATTGATTCTTGTTAAGAAATTCTTCTGTGAAGACTGAGCCAAGGGTTCCAGGATTCCATTTGCATTCAAGAACGTCAACTCTTCATTGTGTGTGATTCAGAGGTTGTAAAAGATCAGCCGATCTATTACCAAATTGAGAGATAACTTCATACAGAAGTTATCATAGGGTTTTACAAGTTTGAGAGATAACTTCATACAGAAGATATCACAAGGGTTCACAGGTATTGCTTTATTTTTGGTTTTTTATTCAAGAATTATCCAGATATAGATCTTTTGTATCAGCCCATAGTTCTTCAGATCAGGATCAAGCTTATAGGTTGTGCTATATTGGCAGCCATATGAAGTCCATACATATCATCAGCGGAAAGATCAGACACCGACATCAGCAGGCAGAGACCTACAGAGACCGACATCGACTGACCTCTCACCGACGTCAGCAGGTTAACAACTACATTTGACCGATGACGGCAGTATAATCAACGTCAGTGACTGTGTTCATGACACAGCAGGCCAAAACGTACTAGAACCAGTTTTCTTTTCTAGTTTGCAGAATACTCAGGCTATTAAGGTCGTACTTTTCAATATTCTTTGTATACTTGACAGAGGACCTCTATTGTAAGCATATGAGTAAATAAATAAGAGATTATATTGTGATTCATTTATCTATTTGAAGATATTTTGCAAAAATACAGATAAGCAATTTCAGAATTTTTGTTTTGGTATCCAAAGGGATATTACAGTGGTATCAGAGCTTTGCTTAGAAAAAGGAACCCCTAAGTAAGGGACATTACATTTTTTCATAACTGAATACCTAAGACTTTTTCATCATATTTATTCATGGTTGTGTGCATAATAGACATATGACATATTGGTCTAATGGATTTCATCTAAGTCAAATAAATTAGATTTATCCTACCTACAAAACATTTTACATCTTTCTCTTGTTACTTCTGTTTTACTTTTTTTATAAATATGTCAAAGTAATTAGAATAGATTTGAAAGTTGCATCTATGTATTTACATATATATCTTGATTTTAAACCCTTTTCGTTGTTTATTAATATATTTTTAAACCTGTTGTATGCAATGAAAAATTATTGAATCAGTTGTATTTCCTCGACAAATCCACTTTCATTGATTCTCTAGGCAACAAATCTATAATATCAACATTAATTATCATTTATCTATATAAATTCCAAACTTGCCCCTTGAAATATAAGGGTTTCACATTGACTAATAAGTTACCTTACAATCTAAGTTCTAGCATTAACAAAACATAGGAATATTTCATTTCCTTTCAAGAGAGGTTGGGTGGATTTCCACCTTGCCTAAATTGGGGTGTCCAACAACCCATCAACAAAAGGGTGCAAATATCTCTTAGGTGCTTGAGAATAATATAATACATCTTGTAAATAAAATATAATGAATTAATTTCTAAATGATTTGTTTAGTTTTGGTAACCTTACCTTCTAAATCTTGGATAACATGGATAAGAGTTTGGTCAATAAACCCAATGAGATTTATATTTGGGATTTGGGAAGCCATCAAAGGGAATAAAAACACCACTTGTGTTGATTTTATGATTAAATTTGGTAATTGGGTTGAATTATTAATTATTCTCATGGAGGTTTTAACAATAATATAACCATCTAAGGGTTCACCATTACTAGATTAAGATGCACTAACCTTAATATGTTTATTGAATTCCTCTACAAGTGTAACATGATACAATGCATTAATTAATTATTTATTTGCTTTTATTTCTTTGGGTAAGGTTTATTTATATTTCATTTGAAAATAATAATTATTATGATTTTCTATATTTGATAAATGCAAACAAAAATGCCAAAGGTAATGAAAAATTCAAATCTATAAATTACGTAAATTAAAAAACCTGTAGGTCTAAAATTTCTAAATCAAGATAAGATTTGCATGAGAATAATTAGAGGTCAAGTTCACCAAAGTTTTTACTCTTTTTAAGGTTTTTGGATTTATCAGGGTTAAAGGGGTTATAATATCCTAATCAAATGGATAAACAAAAGTATTCTAAATCAATCCAATTAAATTTATATAGGTAACATTATACATTAAATCTCAAAATTTACCAAATATACAAATTTTAATGCCAATTGATATTCTAATAATTGAAACACAAATAAGAGATAATACTTAAATTGTTTGTAGATACACATGCAAATTTGCTATGTACAAGTTTAGAAACAATAATATTTGACTGATGCTCAGGATCCCATCATCAAATTCTATAAATATTATATTGGTAGGCCTAGACATAATCATCAACTTATGGAAACTATTGTCTACACTTCTATATGTGGGTTGACACTTCTGTCGAGTAAAAAGTATTCACTACAATCAGATGTAACCACTTAGATGCATGCTAGTTTTTTGGTTGTCTTTCTATTTATGTATCTAGATTATGGGAAAAGACTTTGCATGGATATATATAGATAAAACCCTGGATATTTACCTTAGGTCATGTCACCTTGAATAAATTAGGTTAGTCAGCTCTAAGAGTCAAGATAACCTCAATTACCTCTTTGTTAATGAGTGTTTCCTATATAGATAGTAATCTAAATAGGGTGACATAAATATGTAGTTCTCCCCTAAGTGTGGGATTGTGTGTGCACAAGGGTAAAATATCTTATATGCACCTTGGATATGCAATGATCTAACTTGTAACTTGATAAATACTTCTCATGGTTTATTCTTTGAATCCTTTAAACCTGTAATATGACTTCTCCTAAAACTAATATAGAAATAGGGAAGAATAGGGAAGTGGAACTTAATTATACAATTGATTCAAGTGAGATTGAATAGGTGTTTACTTTTGGTATTTTCTAGATGGGTAATGAGTAGGCTGTTATTTATATTTATACCACATATTTTAAAAATATCTCATGGAAGGGTTAGATAAGATAAATAGACTAACCCATACAATTTTAAATATTTGTAATTTGGATGAATTTTAAGGTATGAACACTAGATAAAGAATGGATGCTAGTTTCAATGATAATATCCCTATATGGATAATAGTGTCTGAAATGATAGAAAAATATTGACAATTTGTAATTAACATTGGATGATATAAATGATATTTTAAGATTTTTGTAGAGTACAAGTGATCTCAATGATAAAACAATAAGATTGATAAGAGTTTATAAGATTTACATGTGTACAATAATCATTTTTTAAAGTTTGAAATCTCACTAATATATCCATCTTCAGGAGAGAAAAAAATAAATAAATAAATAAATAAAATTCTATACCTAATATTTCTTATACATGTTTTTGATGGTAACAAAAACACATCATCTAAGGGACGAATAACATAAAGATGATAAATTTCCTTTGACATAAAGTTTGATTGGTAATCCCATATTAAGAGAGTCGGTATGATGTTTGATTGGTAATTTTATACAAAACCTTTAACCGCTACTTGAGCATTAGAAATAATAAAAGCCTACATCCTTTTAAATGTCAAATCCATAAAAAAATATTTTTAATTTTCATATAATTATTTGAAAAAAAGTGTATCAATTTTTATTTTTATTTATTTTTTAATAATATTTAAGAAGTAAAGTGTCCTTAATTCTTAAGCATTTAAAGGCATGATATTCATATTTCAAACGTGAAATACATATTTGTATTTTCCTTTTTCATTATATTGAAACACTTCTTTCTCATATATTTTCTTTTATTCCTGTTCTTCTTCTCACTTCAATGCAGGGATTTCTGTGTTTTTCTATTATATTTCTATAAGGTGTCTCTTTAGTGGATAATGGGTCATGGTTATATTATTTAGGAAATGAATACTTAATCGAAGTGTGGCTATAAACATATACGATGTAATAACCCTTGTTCTTTGGAGGAAGTGATTTCTCATGAAGAAAGTAGTGAACTATATCATTCTTCATTTTGCAATTTCTTAACCATATACTAATAAAGACACTTCATCTTCTATGCATACAATTTAAAAAGGTTATGAAGATAGTTGTGTATTACATTTCATTATGCTTTAAAACGTGGTAATATTTTCTTTATAAGGTTTCTTTTTTAGGAAATTTCCAAGGATAATTTGGGATAAGGAGGATAAGGGGAAGCATTCTCTTGTGATAAAATAAACTATGGAAAATCCACATGAATGACATGTAAAATGTCCAAGTTAATAGCATAAATGGATTTTGAAAGAGATTTTTAATAGGTAAAGGGTTGCACCTAATTCCAATTTTCAATTTACGTATTACTTTTTTATAAGAGGCATGTTGATATCCATCATAAAAAAGTAGTACGCATATATGATATTAATCTTTTCCATTGTAATTTGACAAAACACCATCTTAAATGTATTATTTATGTAACTATTTTCTTTAAAACAAAACTTCAGGCCAATATTCAAGAGGAAGAAAGTATAGTCTCACTAAATCCCCATTGTTTAAGATCAAAATCATGCATGCAAAGGAGAAAAACTAGTTAACGAACCACTTTGATGATCGATCAATACTAATGAATTAATGAGATATAAACCTTTATTTTTTAAGGAGGTGATATTAACTCATATTTCATTCGGTCTTTCAAAGTGTGTGCAATCCATTGATACATGATATGTGGTTTGAGGAGCATTACATTGAATAGGTACAAAAGTGAATGAGACTTATAAAAGAAGATTTTATCAATATTTTTTCCTTCCATTTATAGTTTTAGGTTTAAGAAATTCATTGATTTGGGCAGGCATCTTACACTATCTCAATGTGGTGGAGAATGAAGTTGACTAGATTGTAATGATCAATTATTTATAATTTATTTTTTAATTAAAATTGATTTAAGAGATTTAGAGTTCTATATACTTTAAAACATGTTTTTTTTTTTTTTCTTTTTAAATAAAACTCATCTTGCAGATTTACCTTTTTTTTAATTATTTAAAACAAACATAAATATCTATTACTAAAATAAAAAAGAAATTATACTTAGATAGAAACATTTCAATAAGATTTTACAACACTTTCAATGATAAAAATTATGAATTAAAAATATAAACTCAAAACTTATTCTGTTATATCCCTCAACCTAGTCTATCATTCGCACCTTAATATTAAATTAATAAAATAAAACCTGTCTCAGACCAATTTATCCCTAACACCCTTGTGTTAAAATAATGGAGTAAACTGTTCCTTAATCTAAAATCAAAAAAAAAAGAAAGAAAAAATAAAGCAAAGCCACAAGCATTGAGCCTAACAGTAAATCTGCAACTAACAAATTAATAAGCAAATAAAATTAACACCAACAATTTTCTGCCAATATATGCTCCATTAGGTGGTAATTCTAAAACAAGGATGTCTACTCTAATTTACCTCAAATTAAAAGTGAATATAGTCTTTAGCAATAGTAGTTATTCTTTGCAATATTCAACTAAATCAATAAATAATAACTACTAATTTTAATTAATCTTATTATTAATAATAATAATAATAAAAAATAAACCAAACTCACTCACGGAATCCATAATAATTTATCAAGTACATGTAGAATTAAAGTCACCAATAATCTCTTAAAAAGAGTGAGAAAAAACAAGTCCTAAACGGATATTTTCACAGCTATGATCACCAATACTCTGAAACGGCCTTACCAACTCGAAGCAGAAACTCTAGACTTCTCATTTATTTATAGTATATGAATGCCAAACAGATCACTGTCTAATGAAAATTATATTATCTATACGTAATAGTTCCTGTCCATTCTTTTGATGATAACATGAACACTGCATTTAAGACATGAATACATAAACACAGTCAATTTTCCTTGGCATCAAGTTTGATTGGTAATCCCATACTAGGAGCTGGCATAGGATCACAAATCATTTTTTCCTCCGGAAATACAAGAGACCATTTATATTTAGAGACTAAATGGTGCAAAAATATAATTGTCTCTATCTTAGTAAAATCATAGCCAGGACAAACCCGAGGTCCTGCTATGAATGGTATAAAAGTATAAGGTGCGAGTTTATTGTCAAAATGAGCAGGATCAAAGCTGTCTGGCTCTTTGAAAACTTCTTTGTCCACATGGGTGATGCTGGTTGTCCAAAAA
Source organism: Torreya grandis (assembly GCA_037957365.1). Classification (NCBI taxonomy): domain Eukaryota; kingdom Viridiplantae; phylum Streptophyta; class Pinopsida; order Cupressales; family Taxaceae; genus Torreya; species Torreya grandis. The sequence goes on along the minus strand of JARHVA010007115.1, from coordinate 207,127 downwards.
AACTATTCAATTTTGACGACAGAAAGAAATGTGTTAAAGTTATGAACCTTCAAAATAGAAGAATATGTTTGCATTCAAGAGTTCAAACTTTGGCAGTCCATAATTATAAGAGAACCTTGCAAAAAGAGCTGTAAAATATGAAATTGCCTAGAAAACAAACTATTATATTTGGATATTTCTGCTAATCTTTATGGCATGGCATAGTATCTCTACTTTGAGTGGCTTAGAAAAATCTAAAAAATCCCAATACAACAAATTTCTTTAAATGATTTAATACCTTCAATTGAATAAATACAACCTGTTAGTTTTGGAATTTTTTTTCTAACTTCAAAATCTCTTCACATCTAAATTAAACTTTAATTCTGCAAAATATAAACCTATTATATTATTAAAAAAAATTATGACACTACAATGCAAATAGCCATCTTAGAAATCCTCGTATCATATCACTGTTTGCGCTCAATTAAAAAAAATGGAAAGGGTTGAATGTAATATTGTGTTTTTAATTCAGTTTCTTCTTAAAACTCTCTTTTTAATAATTTTTTTTTCTAATTTATATATCTATTGTTAAAAGCATACCTGCCATCCTTTAGGAATTGTATAGCCTCCGTATTCTACATCTTGAATTGCTGTCCTGAATCCACCAACAACCGGAGGGATCAATCGTAATGTTTCTTGGGCTACCTTCCATGTATATTTCAGTTTTTGAATGTCTTCCCATCTCAGAGGTTCATTTGGTTGTTTTCCTGATAAAACCTCTGTTTGCTCTGTGGTACAATAACACAATATTTTACAATTGTTTGAAAGAGAATATCATCTATGTCATATGTGTGAAAATGAAGTTCAAGAAAAGAAAATTACCTTGGACAATGTTCTGGTAGATGTGGGGGTTTAGTGCCAACATCTTCACAAGCTGGGTTAGAAGAGTAGAAGTAGTATCGTGACCGGCTAGCATGACCACAATCATATTGTCTATGATCTCATCCTCTGTGACAACCTTGTTATTTTCATCCTTCATACTCATACTCAGCAAGCATGAGATTAAATCTTGGCGGGGCGTAGTTTTTCCTTGTTCTACTTTCCCCCTTCTCGATAACAGCAAGGACGATAAGCGCCTACAAATGCGATATCGAGCCCTTAAGCTTCCATGAAAAGCAGTTCCAGGTAAATTCACAGGAAGAGACCATACACCCTTTGTAATTTCGGAAAAATCTTTGGCTAGAATCTCCCTATCGTTACCGTCCTTCAGACCGAAGAGGAGATCACAGGCAACATGGAAAGTAAGCTTCTTCATCAAGGGGACCACTGTAATAATCTTCTTTCCATCCCAACACCCGAAAAAATGTTCTAGTATAACCAACTCCATTCTGTTCAGGAACTTTTGCAAAGCTTCAGGCTTCATGAATGACATGATGGCACCTCTCATCCGCTTGTGATCTTCAACAGGGAGATCAAACAGATTTTTGGGGCCAAGAAGCCTGGTCACACCGGCATTCTGCTTGTTAATTATGGCGTTGTAGTCATTTTGAAAGAGAAAGCGGTTGCCGGCTTGGCCGGTGAGGACAACAGTTGGGCACCCAAATAAAGAGGTTTTAAAGACGGGGCCGTATTTGGCAACCTTCTGTTGTATCCACTCTTTGGTTTGGTGAGATTTATGTGCTCTCATAAATTGAAGACTCTCACCTATCAAAGGGAAGCCCAGATTTCCAGGAGGAAGATTTTTGCCTCTTTTTGTATTGAAAATCTTGGCCAGAAGAATCAGTATTACAGCAAACGCAGCAGTGGTTAACATGAGAAGTAACTGAGACGTAGAGTGTTGAAGCTCCATTACAGTTTTTTCCATATCGTCCTTACCAAATAACGTTATTCCCTATACCGAACACAGAATCATCCTCCTAATTTAATGGTCCAGGGGTGTTAGAAAATAAAAAATATATAAAAATCGTTCTTCGATGTCAACGCCGTTAGTTTTTCATTAACAAATTAAATTTGACGGTTGATCCTACTTATCATGTAAAATATTCACGAAAATTATTTATTCAATATTACTTTTCATCAAAATAATAAGTATATAAAAAACTCTAGTCACATCATGCATATAGAATCCATCTCATATAGTGAAATCACATCATTGCCTTTAATTACATAACAAGTATGTAAAGAACTCGAATTACATTATGCACACGGAAACCATTCCACATAGTGAAAAATGAGGTACAAGAATATTAGACATATAAGGAAATCAAAGAGACAATTACATCACCGAATAGACGCATCATATATATATATATATATATATATATATATATATATGCGTGTAATAACACTATATACATAAATAATGAATATAATAAATGACACAAATGACACAAGCATAATAAAGATGATAAAAAACAAATTAAAATATAATATAAACATGATATGACTACATTAGCATGGTAAGATATTATAGGTATGATTAGAGAAAGAATAGTTAATAAATTCGAAAATTATCAAGATAATAAAATTGTCAATAAATCAAAATTCTCAACAATAATTTATATTGATTCGTATTGAATGACTTGATATAATTACAAACCCAAACCATGCTTAAATTAGCATCAACTCAGAATTAGAGTTGACATACAAAATTTGAAAAAAAAAATAAAAAATAAAAAATAAAAATAAAATGCTTATTTTTAACAGAGGTTATTTATAGTAAGTTTTGCATGCAAGCGCATGTAACTGTATTTATTTTTTTAAAATAACCTGAATGCTAAAATTAGCCTATTAGACGAAATTCAATTGAAGTTGATATCCAATCTTAAAAATATACAATTTTTAAAAATAAAAAACTCTCAAAAAAATTGTTAAACGTTAATTTTGGACTCTTAGATGATCACATTTGGCCTCCAAGAAATATTAAAATCAACTCTAAGAGGATAGAGACCCTTAAGACAACATCAAAATTTTTGATACGGTCATTTTGGTGTGTGGAAGAGATCAAACGAAGCTATGAGTCAAAAGTTATGGCCTCCAAAAGGTCAACCTATTTTTTCCATCATCATCCTCTGGTTGAAAACAACTCAGCACCTGTGAGTTGCCTTGATTGTACTGCTGCCATCTTTCTTTGTCAATCTTCTTCAATGCCCATTCTATAATTCAAGTGTTGTCTTCTTACTGCAATCCTTTCCACTATACCAAATATCTATTATAATTCTCTTACCTTGTGCTCACTATCTTCATATCCAAACTCTGCATTATTTTTTCCTTTTTTTTTTGGAATCTACTGCTCTCAATTTATTTCATCTTAGTCACTTTCATTATCTTCTCCATAGAATTTATATAAATCTGAAATATTAAATACTGGAGATATATCAAAATTATGTGGTAAACTCATTGTCATTGATTTTTTTCACAATTCTACATGGCCGAATTTTCTTGTACTTCAACTTATTGTACGTGCCTTTTAAAAATCTTTATTTCCTTAAGTAAACCATTATTAAGTCTCCTTATTAAAATACCTTGGATCTTCTTTTGACATCTTTTGCTTATTTATTTTTCTCACTACTTTCTTGAAATTTTCTTCTTCCTCCTTGCTACTGTTGCATATGCTCTATAAATGCTTCTACATCATCAATAATTTGATCTATAATTGGTAATTATACCAAATTTAAAACACCCATAGGATTTCTTCTAAAAATAATCTTAAATGGTGATTTTTTAGTTGATCTATTCACTAAATTGTTATATGCAAATTCAGCTTATGTTAAATCCAAGTCCCATTGTTTGGGATTCTCTTCTACTATGTATCTCAATAAAAAAATTAAGCTTCTATTCATAACTTCTGTCTATCCATTTGTTTGTGGATGATATGCACTACTAAATTGTATCTTACAGCCCATTTTCTTCCACAAAGTCCTCTAAAAATGTTTTAAAATTTTCATGTCCATATTTGAAGTAATAGTTTCTAGAACACCATGCAATCTCACAATATCTTTAGAAAGTAATTTTGTAACTCTAGTCGCATAATTGGTTTTATTACATGCAATCAAATGAACCATTTAAAAAAATATGTTTACAACAACAAAAATTGAATCATTACCTCTCTGTGTATTTGGTAATCCCAACACAAAATTCATACTCAAATCTATCTATGATTCTCTTGAAACTGATAATGGCATATTTAATCTAATATTGTATGCATGTCCTTTAGCTACATAACATATTCTACACCTTGAAACATACCTTGTCACATCTCTCTTCATCTTTAGTCAAAAACATTTTTCCTCCACCAAAGCTATTGTCTTTGTCTGACCAAAATGTCTAGCCAACTCACCACTATGTAATTATCTTATTATATTGTTTCGTAGAGACCCAACTGAAATACATAATTGTCTCCCTTTGAATAGATAACCTTTCTATATAAGATAATCATCATGAATAGCATATGTCCCACTTGTTAATGGATTTTTTCACTACTCAACTATCTTGCCAAACTATGGATTAGTATAATATAATTTTTTGATAGCTTTAAATCCAACTACTTCACTCACCATAGTAGTTAATAATTTTACTCTCATTCTCAATGCATCAACTCCCTGATTCTGTTTCCCTAATTTATGTTTCAACATAAAAGTATAGCCTTGTAAGGAAAAACCCCACTTTGCATGTCTATTATATAACTTCTTTTGTGTATTCACATACTTCAAAGCCTCATGATCTATAAATAGGATAAACACTTTTTTCTTACCTCTTTAAATTTCTCATTAAAATATGCTATTAGCTTTTTCTTGACTCAACACAACACCAATCCACACAAATGAAGTATTACAATCAACCTCAAAAACTTTGTTAAAATTTGGTAATGCTAAAATTGGTCTTTCTATAATCTTCTTCTTCAAAAATTCAAAGCTTTCTATGGCTACTCTAGTCCAAGTAAATTCCTTCCCTTTCATGCAATCTATTATTAGTGCCATAATAATACTAATTTTTTTAATAAATTTTCTATACAAAATTGTTAAATCATGGAAACTTATTTTCTCTACAATGCTCTTAGATTAGGCCACTCAAAAATTGCCTTTATCCTTTCTTCATCCATTTTCAAACCATCTACTGAAACTATAAATCCCCAAAATACCAAATTGTTCTACATAAACCTTGATGTAGAAAAATAAGCCAACCTTCTGAAACCATAACTCCTGACTCGTAACTTTATTTAAGATCTTTCATGCACCAAAATAATCGTATTGAAAAGTTTAATTCTACCCTAAGCTGCTCTATCCACTTAGACTTGATTTTGATATTTTTAGAGGCCAAACATGATCATTCAAGGGTCCAAAATTAACATTTAATCATTTTATTAAGAATTTTATATATTTTTAGAACCAAAATTCAAAATCAGTTGAATTTCATTCTATAGACTAATTTTAGTATTTAAGTTATTTCAAAAAAAAATTAGTGCTTCACTCACTTGCATGTGAAACTTACTATAAATAGTGACTGCTAAAAATAGACAATTCTTTTAGATTTTAGTTTTTTTTTCAAATTTTGCATGTAAACTCTAATTTCTATGTTTAGGTTCATTTAAGCATGGTTTGATTTTGTAATTATTTCAAACAATTAATATGAATCAATATTGAGTATTATTTCAAGATCTTGGCCTATTGATAATTCTCTTGTTCTTATTAGTTTTTTATTTCATTATTTAGTATAAGATCATGTTTGAATTTTGGAGGAGTAAAGAATGGTGAGAGGATGACGAGGTGTTGCATAGATGAATCGTATAATATAAGAAATGTAAAGGGAAGTTCAATAATTAACAAAGGTTATCACCAATCAATAGAGAATACATGTTGGTGATGAGAAAGACACAGATCATGATGAAGAAAATCAACAAAAAGAACAACAAGAGAAGCCACCATCAATGAAAGAGAGGATGGTTCAGGATTTAAAAGGAAGAAATGAATGAATCAAGGTTGATATTCTAGATTATGGAGGTAGTTTAAAACCAGAGGATTTGATAAATTAGATGAATATCATGTAGATGTTATTTGAGTGGAAGACTATGAGAGAAGACAAGAAAGTAAAATTTGCATGTATAAAATTGAAAGGTCATGTAATGATTTGGTGGGATCACCTATATAAAGAGAGAGAGAAAAAAAGGTAAAGATAAGATTAATTCATGGAAAGAGATGTAGAAGAAGTTGAGGGAAAAATTTATTCCTGTGGATTATTCATAAACTTTATACATAAGATTTCATAATTTGAGGGAAAAAGATCGTAATACACAAGAGTATATAGATGAATTTTATAAACTTTTCATACAAGTGGAGCATGATGAAACAAAAGAATAGATGGCTGCAATGTATGTAAATGGTTTAAATTTTTTTATTCAAGCTAGATTAAGCATGCATAGAATACTTAACATGGAGGAGGCTTATCAATTAGCTTTAAAGGTAGAAGAAAAATAAAATAGATAGAATTTTAGAAGGACATCTACTGGTCTAATAAAAGGTAGATCCCCTCAAATATGGGGATGATGTGGGTTTAATGCTACTAGAGGTGGCTTTAATGATAATAAAGGTGAATCATCACTTGGTGCAGAAAAAAAAGATGATAATAGGTAAGGGGTTCAATACCAACAATGAAAAAAAGATTTTAGAGAGGATGAGGTTATGGTGGTGCTAGAGGATGGTTTCTAAATCAATATAGATCTTATGTTTATTATATATGTAGAGAAGAAGGGCACAAAACATTTGAGTGTCCAAACTATAAAGATCAAGAAAGGAGGTAAAAAGATCACCCAAGAGTAAATTTAGTTAAGGATGAAATAGAAGAGCAGAATACTAAAATTGCACCAGCAAATGTTGGAGAGAATCTCATGATGAAAACCATGATCACTCTAAAGAAGAAATTAGTGTAGAATAAAGAAGGTGGTGATGCATGGCTGCGATCAAATATTTTTTGAACAAATGTGATTTAGATGGAAAGGTATGCAAAAAAATTATAGATGATGGTAATTGTAAAATATGGATTCTAAAGAAATGATTGAGAAACTAAATTTAGAATGTGAAAAACATCATTATCCTTATCAGATTTCATGGTTTATGAAAGGGAATGATGTTACAGTAGATAAAAGGTACTTAATCAAGTTTTCTATAGGAAAAATTTATAATGATAAAATATGATGTGATATTATTCTGATGGATGCATGTCATGTGTTATTAGGTAGGTCATGGTAATTTGACAAGAAATTAATTCATGATGGATTAAAAAAAACATACATTTTTTTAGAAAGGTGGTACGAAAGTAGGTTTATTACATTTTAAAAAGGAAAATAAGACATAAGGCATTCTCTGTACTAAAGAATTTATCTAAGATATGAAGGTAGCAGGGTATTGTTATGAATTAGTAGCAAAAAATGAAGACACAAAAATAATTATAATACTAACATATGTAGCAAGTGTTGAAAGAATATGCAGATGTTATGTTTGATGGGTTACCAAATAGTTTACCATCGAAGAGAGATATTCAATATCACATCAATTTAATTTTAGGATCAACTCTACCCAATCAAGCAACTTATAAGATGAGTCCAATAAAACATATATAATTAAATAAATAAGTTATTGTATTGTTAAGGAAGAAAGTGATAAGGGAGAGTATGAGTCTATGTGAAACAGCAACATTGCTAACTCCAAAGAAAGATGGAGGAAGGGGAATGTGTGTGGATAGTAGAGTAGTTAATAAAATTACAATAAAGTATAGGTTTTATATACCTCATTTAGATGATATGATGGATGTGATTATAGGAGCAAAACATTTTATCAAGATTGATCTAAGGAGAGGCTATTATCAAATTCAAATTCATGAAGTATATGATCAAAAAACTACATTCAAAACTAGGGATGGCTTATATGAGTGGATGGTGATGCCACTCAGATTATCTAATCCACCTAGCACATTTATGAGGGTGATGAATATGGTGCTATGAAAATATATTGGTATGTTTGTGGTTATTTATTTTTATGATATTTTGATATTTAGTAAGACTAAATAAGACCATTTACAACATTTGAGAATGTTAATGGATTTGTTAAGAAAGGAGAAGTATGCAAATTTGAATAAGTGTAGATTTATGCAGAATAATTTCATATTTTTGGTATTTATAGTCTCAAAGATGTTGTGAAAATGGATGAAGAAAAGATAAAGACAATTTTTAAGTGGCGTATTCCAAAAAATATTATAGAGATAAGAAGTTTTCATGGTTTAGCAACTTTTTACAAAATGTTTATTAAAAAATTTAGTAGTATTATGACACCAATAATAGATTGAATGGGAGGGAAATAATTTGCATGGACTAAAGTAGCTATAAAAAGTTTGAATTTTTGAAGAAAAATATTACAAATAGACCAATTTTAACATTACCAAATTTTATCAAAGTGTATGAGGTTGATTGTGATGCTTCATTTGTGAGAATTAGTGTTGTGTTGAGTTAAGAAGGAAATTCAATACCATATTTCAATGAAAAATTGAATGAGCTAAGAATAAATTATTCTACTTATGATGTTCGACTTTATGCAATTGTACAAGCATCAAGATATTGGAGTCACTATTTAGTGTCTAAGGAGTTTATACTATTTACAGATCATGAGGCTTTGATGTATGTGAATACACAAAAAAAGTTAAATAATAGGCATGCAAAGTGGGTTTGTTTCTTGTAGGGGTAAACAAAATCAAGTAGCTGCTACATTGACTAAGAGGGTAGTGTTATTAACTACTATAGTGAGTGAATTATTTGGATCTGAAGCTATCAAATAATTAAATGATAATGATCCATATTTTATCAAGGTAGTTGAGAAGTGTAGGAATCCATTAACAGGTTGGATAGATGTTATTCATGATGAGTATGTTATGCAAGAAGGTTATCTCTTCAAAGAGAAAAAATTGTGCATTCCATTTGGGTCTCTATGAGATAATATAATAAGAGAATTACATAGTGGTGGTTTGACTGGACATTTTGGTAAGATGAAGACTAGCTTTAGTGGAAGAAAACTATTTTTGGCCAAAGATGAAGATAAATGTGACAAGGTATGTTTCAAAGTGCAAAATATGTCAGGTGATTAAAGGACATACACAAAATATAGACTATACATGTCATTACTAGTTCTAAGAGTACCATGGCCAAATTTGAGTATGAAATTTGTGTTTGGATTTCAAAACACACAGAGAAGTAATGATTTAAATTTTGTTGTTGTAGATACATTTTTTTAAATGGTTCATTTCATTTCATGTAAGAAAACTAGTGATGCCACTAGAGTTGCATAATTATTTTTTATGGATATTGTGAGATTGCATGGTGTTCCAAAAACTATTACTTAAGATAGTGACATGAAATTTCTATGTCATTTTTTGAGGACTTTATGGAAGAAGATGGGTACAAAGATATAATTTAGTAGTGCATATCACCCATAAACAAATAGACAAATGGGAGTTTTGAATAGGAGCTTGGAAAATTTATTGAGATGCATAGTGGAACAGAAGCCAAAGAAATGGGACTTGGATTTATGACAAGCTAAATTTGCATATAATAGTTCAGTGAATAGATCAACAGGAAAGTCATAATTTCAAATTATTTATGGGAGAAATGCTATGGGTATTTTAGATTTGGTAAAATTTTTAATTACAAATCAAATTATTGATGATGCAAAAGCATTTATAGAACATATGCAACATTTGAAAGGAGTAAGAAGAAAGTTGTAGGAAAGTAATGAGAAATATAAAGCAACATTAGATGTCAAAAGAGAACCCAAGGTATTTGAAGGAGATTTGGCACTAGTTTACTTACTAGAAAAAATATTTCCTAAAGGCACATACAATAAATTAAAGAACAAGAAAATTGGGCCATGCAAAATTGTAAAAATAATCAATGATAACATAAATAAGGTGAGTTAACCTCAAAATTTCGATATATTTTTAGTTTTTAATGTTTCAAATTTATATAATTCCATGAATATGGTGAAGATGATGAATATGAATAATTAAATTGGGAACATGAAGTTTCAATAAAGAAGAAAGAAAAAATAGTGTAGATTTTAGATATGAAGACATTGAACATAAGGTAAGAGAATTATAATAGGTATTTAGTGAAGTGAGAAGGATTGCAACAAGAAGACAACACTTAGATTAAAAAATGGGAGCTGAAGAAGATTGAGAAGGAAAAATGGTAGTAGTACAATTAGGGCAACTCGTAAGAGCTGAGTTGTTTTCAACCAGAGGAGAATGATGTAGAAAACATAGGCCAACCTGTCGATGTCATAAATTTTGATTCATGACTCTGTTTGAGCTCTACCACATGTTAAAATGATCATATCTAAAAAATTTATTCTATTCTAAACATATTTATCTACTTAGATTTGATTTTAATATTTTTTGGAGACTAAACATGATCATCTAAGAGTTTGAAATTAACGTTTATTAAAAATTTTGAGCATTTTCTATTTTAAAAAATTATATATTTTTAAAATTGAAAATCAACTTCAATTTAATTTTTATTCCATAGGCTAATTTTATTATTTAAGTTATTTTGGAAAAAAATTAGATTTGTGTGCTTGCATGCGAAACTTATTATAAATAGTGGCTACTAAAAATAGACATTTTTTTTTAGATTTTAGTTTTTTTTTTTAAATTTTTTATGTAAACTATAATTTATGAGTTTAGGCTTATTTAAACATGGTTTAGGTTTGTAATTATTTCAGTCAATCAATATGAATCAATTTTTAGTATTATTTTAAGATCTTGGCCTATTGGTAATTTCCTTGTTCTTGTTAGTTTTTGAGTTCATTAAACATGTACTTTTTTTTTGAAAAGAAGGGGTAAAAACTTTATTAATCACATAAAATCATTTAAAAAAATACTAAAACCACTAAAAACAACCACAAAAGACCACCAAAAATAGAGAAAACTAAGGAAAACTACATAACGCAACCACTTCAACTAGCACTCCCCAACCCCATATCTGTGCTCTCTAAGAATCCTCTCTAGACTCTGACACACCACACTGGGCAACAACGCCCACTCATCCACCTTTCAGCCTTCAATATCTTCCAACGCTGACTTCACCAGGCAATCTATCACCCCATTCCATTCCCTTGGAATGTGTGCAAAAGACACGAAATCCATAAGCGAACTAATTTGAAATATTTGCTGCACTATCAGGGATAGTTGCCAGTTCACATCAATAATCTTCCTTTCCAGGAGCATATTGATCAAAATTTGTGAGTCAGCTTCCCACTTCACCTTTCGCCAGCCTAACCCATAAGCTCTCCTCAAGGCATACAAAACAGCTAGTCCCTCCATCCTGTTAACCGTCTGCTCCCCCATATGGGATAAAAAAATAAAAAACAATAGATCTGGAGGAATACCTACCAATCCCACCTATCTCAGCTAGGCCAAGATTACCTTTGGAAGAACCATCAGTATTAATTTTTAAAAAACCTTCAGGGGGTGGAGTCCATTTCCCACTACTTTGAATTTTCTGCGTCCCACCTCGACTGCGCCTAATGCAAGTAGAGGCCAAGGAAATACCCTGTATACCTAACCTCTCAACCATCTCTGTGTCTCCCTTCTCTAGAGGTAGAATGATTTCACTCTTAGCTTCAACCATCTCTTGGACCATTCCAATAATTCTGCTCCATACCTGTTGAATCACCACTTTCTCCTCCTAAAAAATTATGTGATTTCTCTCCAGCCATACCTGCCACAGTAGAAAAATTGGTCCAACATACCATGCCTCTTTCAAGAAATGAGCAGCAGAGGGTGGTCTACCCAATATTTACCAAAAATCAACAAGGGAGGAGGTGTGTAAGCAATGACATCTCTACACTTCCCACCATGCGTGCCACAAGTGAAGAGTAAAAGGGCAGCTAAAAAATAAATGTGAAGACTCCTCCTTTTCCCCCATACATAGGATACATCGCAAAGGCCCAAAAAATCCTCTCTTCCTATTATTATCCTAAATCAAGCATCGATTCTAGGCCAACGTCCACGTGAAGCAATTACACTTCAGCCAGGAGAAACTGCTCCAGACTCTTTTCCACCAAGAAACTTCCCCCCTTTCATGACATTGTTGTGTAATCAATTCTTGATAGCTCGATGAGACCGTGTATTTTCCTTTGGGGTGAGTGGACCAGGCCAGCATGTCACTCACCCTAAGTGTGCATCAGCTGCGACTAGCTAGGTAGCTCAGTGCACTCAACTTCCATACCAACAATCATCCACTCCTCTAGAGCCTTCCATCTCGCTTCCATCAATTGGCCATGAAGAAGTAGAGATTTGTAATCACACACCCTATTCCACCATGCTTCACTAAATCTTTGTGCTAGACCATACAAATGAGGATATTGAGTAACCAGAGGGGGAAAGCCATCCCACGAGTCATGCAAGAATTACACCTCAGTCCCTCCTCTGTAAATCCAAAAAAGACCTCTCTTGATCAAAGCAGCTCCTCTTTTTAGAGTGGTCCAGATCACCGATCCATTTCCTGACAAGATGTACCTAGGGATATCTTTCATAGGGACCCCAAAAAAATACTTATGGGATAGGATCCTGGCCCACGCACGGTCCTATTCCTCACACCATCTCCAATACAATTTTGCTGCTAGGGCCATACCTGCAAGTACTGACTATCGTAATCCCAAGCCCCCAAACCTTTTCAGGATACACACCACCTCCCATCTAATCAGGCTCCACTTCGTCGAGGCCAAGTTACCTGCCCATAAAAATTATTTTGCTAAGGAATCAAGGTCGTTAAAAAAACTCACTGGCACCACCTATAGCATGCACTTGTAAAGAGGAAGCGCCTGCACCACCGACTAGATCAGTTGGACCTGACTGGCAAAGGACAACCACCTATTGGTCCAATGATTCACCTTAGCCCTAAACTTATTCAGAATTCCCTACCACAATTCCTTGGCTTGTCTCCCAGCTGATATAGGGATCCCTAAATAAAGTACCGAGAGGCTTCCAATTTAGAACCGAAGAATATCAGCGACTCTTCATTGAATGGGCAGTGGAGTGTTGAAGAAAAAAATGGATGACTTATCCTCATTAATTACCTATCCCATGGCAGCTAGGTAAGCATCTAATCCACTTTGAATATTAGTGGCCTCCCTCATAGTAGCCATGCCCATCAAAGCCACATCATCCACAAACTGTAGATGAGAGAAAACTGGAAGGTCACCTCCCCACCTCCATCCCTGAATAACACCTTCTATAATTTTCTTTCTAATCAGATTCCCTAAACCTTCTGCCAAAAGTAGAAACATGTAAGGAGATAAGGGATCCCCTTGCTATAATCCACACGTGGCCCCAAAGAGATGAGAGTGCTCCCCATTAACCAAGACAAAGAATGAAGTCGAATTCACACAGCTCATTACCCACCTGATCCAATCTTCCTCAAACCCAAAGGCTTTTAGAATCTTCTGAAGAAAGTACCATCAAACCCTATCATAAGCCTTAGACATGTCCAGTTTCATAAACATAGCCTTCTTCTAGGATTTGGACATGGAGTGGATAGCCTCAGTTGCCACCACAATCCCATCCAAAATTTGATGCCCCTCCAGAAAGCCACTTCTTCAACCTTTCCACAATCAACTTAGATATAGTTTTATAGACCATGTTGCAGAGGGAAATGGGCCGAAATTGATTTAGGTGATTAGCCCCTTCACCCTTGGGAATGAGAGACAAAAAAGTTGAATTTAGGGCCCAAAGCATTTGCCTGCTATTTTGAGATTCTTGAACTACTGCCAATAAATCCAGTTTGATAATTTCCCAAAATTCCTAAAAAAATTCAATCAAAAAACCATCTAGGCCTGGTGCCTTACCTTATTTCATCATGAAGATAATATTTTTGAGCTCCTCTATGTTGATTGGTCACATCAATTGCTCCTTCATATACTAAGAAACTAAAGTGGGAATACAAGATAGTATCTTATCCTCAACATCCACTTCCCTCTACCCTTCTTCTTTGAATAGAGAAGCGAAATACTATGCTGCTTCATTACATATATCCCTGGTAGATGAGATAATCTCTCTGATGTCTGAAACCAAAGAGTTTATCATATTACCATGCTACCTGGCTCTAACCGAGTTAAATAAGAATGTTGTATTCTTGTCCCCCTCCTGCAGCCACTCAACCCTGGCTTTCTACTTCCAAAAGATCTCCTCCCTCAACTCCCATTCCTCCACTGTCTTAATAGTCCTTGCTTCTTCCCTCAGTAAAAACTTGGATAGCCCCTCCTCTCTAATCATTCTGGTAATGTTTTTCAACTCCCTTTGTGCCTCTTTCTTTTCCTGAAAGATGTTCCCAAAGCTCAGAGTATTCCACCTTTTGAGATGATACTTCATGAACTGTAGAAGCTTGGCAAAGATATACATTGATGTACCAACAATAGGCCTCCCTATTCGCCACCAATCAGCAACTCGGTCAAATAGATCTAGATCGCTGATCCACATGAGTCAAAACTTAAATGGCAGCTTCTTATGCATATGATTAGAATAAATGTGTAACTTAATTGGCCAGTGATCTGAGCCTCTCCAATCAAGGATCTCAAAACTCAAGGACCATAACCCGCCCACCCAATAACAAGAGGTCATGAACTGGTCAATGCGCTCAGCAATACAGCTATTGCCCATTCTCCTATTGTTCCATGTAAACTGCCCATTGCATGGCTTGATATCCACTAGGTTGAGTTCTAAAATCTTGTCTCGACGCAAAAAGGAAGATGGTTCCAATCTTGTCATACCTCCCCTTTTTTCTGTAAGATCCATGATAGCATTAAAGTCCCCTGCCATGATCCATGGTAGATAAGGAAAACCTCTACAGACCAACTGAATATTATTCCAAACAAGAATCTTACCTTGGAAATCAGTGGGGGCATAAACAGTCGAAAGAAGAATATACTCCCCCAACTCAGCACATAAGGAGACCAAATATAGTGAAGACCTAAAGATGATCTAGGACACTCGCTAAACCTTGCAAAGATTCCATGGACAAGCCACTCCTCCCGCAAATCCCTGTGCCCCAATGCATTGACATAAACCTTGCCTCCAAAGCTTAGGTGCAATACCCATCATATACTCCACTGAAACCTTAGTTTTTTGTAGAAAGAGAATATCTAGACTGTGATTCTTAACCAAATCCTTAACAGCTTTTTGTCTGGGGCTGCTCTTCAAGCCCCTCACATTCCAAGAAAGAACAATCATTTTGGAGGAGACAAGAAGTGGGAATCTAGGGTCTTGACCGACCCTGACTCAACTAGATTTTCCCCAATCATCTTTATCCTTTCCATATCCTTCTTCTACCCTAGTTTAACACTTTTTTTAGAAGCCCCCTTCTTACCATCCCTCTGAAGAAGTCTTAGGTGAGGATGAGCCTTGCCTCTCTTCTCTGTCTCTATCACCCCTGCTTGTGTGGGAGGAGCCCCATCCTCAACTTCCTAAACCATATCAGCATTTGATTCAATGGACTTTTATTCCCCAACCTGCCCATCCATGATCATAGGTAAGGTTGATTCCACAGGCAATGTTGCGTGATCCATGAGAGAAATTCCAATTGTCCCAGACCCTCCCCCCCACCACCTGCTCTTCACCAATTAAGCCTGGGTAGATTTCCGGCTAGCCTAATGCATCAAGAACCTCAAACCTATTAACTGAATCCTCCTCCTGATGCTCCATTAGGGACCTCTTATGACCTCTATTTTAGCTTTGAGCCTTAACCTGCACAAAACCTTCAAAATCCTTACCAGCATCTGTTCCAACCTTCTTCCCTTTGTCCACACCAATGGCACTACTCGGTGGAGGTGGGTGTGATGGCTGTTGATCACCCATTTTTGCCTTCAGGTATCTCCACTCCAGGTGACCATACTCATGACACAGGCATCATCTGAATGGGAGTCTCTCGTAATCCAGCTATTGCACCCATGAGTATGCACCTGTGCACATCTCCACCACATCTCGTAAAGGTCTACTTAAATCAATTTCTACACAAATTTGTTTAAAGGTCATGATTTTCTTACCTAAATTTTGTGTGGAAAACCCCACATGTTTTCCTAGCATTGAAGCTATCATCTGAAGAACATCCTCATGACAGCATTCAATAGGCATTCTAGGTAGCTGCACCCACATTGGGACTCTATTTGGTAATTCCTCAGTCAGGTTAAATCCAACATGCCACGATTTCACAA
Organism: Torreya grandis; assembly: GCA_037957365.1. NCBI lineage: Eukaryota > Viridiplantae > Streptophyta > Pinopsida > Cupressales > Taxaceae > Torreya > Torreya grandis. The sequence goes on along the minus strand of JARHVA010007115.1, from coordinate 190,901 downwards.
AAAGCCCAACCTAGTTATAGAAATAAGGACCTCCTTTAAATGCCCTATTTTTATCAGCCAAATAAACAAATGTGACCATGAAGAAATTATTAGCCAACAACGTAACCTCCATCTCACCCTCTATCTCCCACACACATTGAGCCCAGCTCTCCAAAAAAGGGAGGGAGACGTGCAATGCCAAAAAATTGTAGTAAAGTGAATGCTTGGAGTGATACTCCACATCTTTAGCTATCATATTGAATGGGATTATTAGCTTTAGTCTCTCCTTACAGTGCTCCAGGCATCCACTAACCTTTGTAATTCATGATCCCCTCGCTAAGCTTATGTCATACGATCCTGGTGTCTAGCTAAGATCAGTATTTTCCATCATCCTAGGATCCAGCCCTTGCATGTTCCTACCTACTACCTCACTAAAACTCTTGTCCATCCTGGCTTGATTTGGCTCCTTCAGCACCAAAGTCACACCCCTCCCTCTCCATGCCTTTGCTTATGAGACTTCCTCCTACCTTCCTGCACCCAGCTGATGACTCCACCCTTTGCAGTTTAAATATTTTTCAAAGACAAGCTAGGGCACGCCTGCCCTAGCCTGATAGCGAGTTACAGAACTCGCCCATGCGCCTCCGCTATATCTGTTCCCTAAACATGTACTTATTTAAATTTACACACAACTTCTCATTTTTAACAAATACATTACCATTCTCAATTGTTGTAATTTTTCTTCTTTACTCTTACAAAATATCATCAAAATAAACAACCACAAACATACCAATATACTCTCATTACACTATATTCATTACCTTCATAAATGTGTTAGGTGCATAAGATAATTCGAAGGGCATCACCATCTACTCATATAAGCCATCCCTAGTCTTGAATGCATTTTTACACTCATTTCCTTCACAAATTTTGAATATGATAATAACCACTTAGATCAATCTTGGTAAAATATTTGGGTCCTACAAGCACATTCATCATGTCATCTAAATGAGGTATAAAAACCTTGTACTTGATTGTAATTTTATTAATTACCCTACTATCCACACAAATTTTCCATCCTTCATCTTTCTTTAGAGTTAGCAATGTTGGTGTTACACATGGACTCATACTCTCCCTTATCACCTTCTTTCTTAGCAATTTAGTAACCTATTTATTTAATTATGCATATTCTATTCGACTCATCTTATAAGCTGCTTGATTGGATAGAGCTGATCCTTGAATTGAATTAATGTGATGTTGTATATCTCTATTTGGTGTCAAACAGTTTGATAACTCATTAGGCATAACATCTGCATATTCTTTTAACACTTTTGATGCTTTTGTTGGTATTTTCACCATTTTTGTGTCTTCATTTTTGGTTACTAATATAGAACAATAACCTATTGCCTTCATATCTTGGATAAATTCTTTAGTAGAGAGCATGCTTTATATATTCTTTTCTTCTTTAAGAGGTAACAAAACTACTTTTGTATGAGCTTTCCAAAAAGTGTATCTATTTTTTTCTCCATCATGATTTACTTTCCTATCAAATTTTCACAGTCTCCCCAATAACAAATGACATGCATTCATCAAAATAACATCACATCATATTTCTTCATTATATATATATTTTTAATATAAAATTTGATTAAGAACCTTTTATCTACTTTAACCTCATTCCATTTATTAACCATGAAATCTAATAAGGATTAGGATGCTTTCACATTGAAGATTTAACTTATCTATCATTTCTTTAAAACCCATATTTTTACAACTACCACCATGTATAATTAATTTACATACCTTTTTCACTTGAATTACATCTTATTCAAAAAATATTTGATCACATCCATGCATCACCACCTTCTTTATTCTTCACTTCTTCTTTTCATAGAGCAATCATGGTTCTTCTCATCATGAGATTCTCTCCTACATCTGTAGGTGTAACTTCAGTATGTTGCTTCTCTATCTCAGTCTCAAGTAGTTTTAATTTTTAGGTGATATTCTTGCCTCTTTTCTTGATATTGATAGTGTGGACACTCAAATATTTTATGCCCTTATTCTCCACATCTATAAAAAATATAAGATCTACACTGATTCAAAAAAAATCCTCTAGCACCACTGTAACTTCATCTTCTTTTAAATCTTCTTCCTCTTTGTTGGTATTGAAACCCTTGCCTATTATCATCTTGCCTTTTTGTACCACATGATGATTCAACTCTTTCATTATTAGACCTACATTTGGTGGTATTAAACTCACCTCATCTTATATTTAGAGGGGATCTACCTCTTCTTGAACCAAGATATGTTCTTTTAAAAATATATCTATTTTATTTTTCTTTTGCCTTCAAAGCTAATTGATAATCCTCCTCCATGTTAAGTATTCTATGCATGACTGAGTCATCTTGAATAGAAATTTTCAAACCAATTACATACCTTGTGGCCATATACTCTTTTATTTCATCATGCTTGACTCATATAGAAAGCTTATAAAACTCATCTATATACTGTGATCTTTTTGGCTCAAATTTTTAAATATTCTATATAGGGTTTGTGCATAATCTACAGGAAGAAATTTCTCCCTCAACTTCTTATCCATCTTTTTTCAGAAATTAATCTTCTCTTTACCTTTTATCTATTTCTCTTTTTTTAGGTGATCCCACCAAATCATTGCATGACCTTTTAATTTCATGCATGCAAACTTTACCTTCTTGTCTTCTCTCATAGTCTTCTATTTGAAGAACTTCTCCATACTATTCACCCAATCTATCAACACTTTTGGGTTTAAACTACCTCCATAATATACAACATCAACCTTCATTCTTTCATTTCTTTCTTCTAAATCTTGAACCATCCTCTCTTCCATCAATGGTCGCTGCTCTTGTTGTTCTTTTTCTTTTAGAATTTCTTCATCATGATTTGTCTCCCTTGGCTTCATCACCACTTTCTCTTCTTCCTTGATTGGTGATAATCTTTGTTAATTATTAAACTTGACTCTATATCTATTATTTATTCTGGTTCATCTTTGCAATACCTCCTCATCCTCTCACCATGTCTTACTCTTCCAAGGTTTGAACTTGCTCTAATACCAAATAATGAACTGGAAAACTATCAAGACAATAAAATTACCAATAGGCTAATATTCTCAACAATAACTTGTATTGATTCATATTGAATGACTTGAAATAATTACAAACCCCAATCATTCTTAAATAAACCTCAACTCAAAAATTAAATTTGACATGCAAATTTTGAAAAAAAAAAGTTAAAAAAATACATATTCTTAGCAGTTTCTATTTATAGTTTAACATACAAGTGCACATATCTCTAAAAAAAATTCTAAATAACCTAAATGCTAAAATTAGCCTATCAAATGAAATTCAATTGAAGTTGATGTATGGTCCTAAAAATAGCAAATTCCCAAAACATTCATTAAACGTTAGGTTTGGACTCTTAAATGCTCATGTTTGACCACTTAAAAATATTAAAATAAAATCTAAGGGGATAAATCTCCTTATAATACCATCAAATTTTTTGATATGGTTACTTTGGTGCATGGAATAGTTCAAATGAAGCTACGTGTCAAAAGTCCAAAAAGTTGACCTATTTTCTACATCAATAGTAAGAATGGATGAAACAGTAATATCTGATAAAGTGATAGCACTCTCCAAATTACCTTATAATTACTCATAAATGAAAATGGGATTTTCTCCCTTCCACGATAACAATAAATTAAAATATAATATAAAAGTGATATAATTACATCAGCATAATAAAATATTATAAATATGATCGTAATAAGAATAATAAATATGAATGAAAGAATAATATTTGATAGAACGATAACACTCACCACATTGCATCATAATTACTCATGATTGAGAATGAAATTTCCACCCTACCACGATAATAAACTTTCATCTTGTTAAAGATTTTTCATTTGTCTTTCCACTCACATCAGTACCATAAATACAAATAATTAAATTAGTATATTTATCTGTATACGTGTCTCACATGAATTTGAAGTGTGTAATAAAATACAAGTAATAAGTAGATCATCTTTCAAGAATAATTAGCAATCAAGTAAATGAAATAAGTCACATTACGTCATAGCGTTTTTTTTTCAAAATAACTATATCTCCACATTTAAGTTAGAGTAAAAAAAGAAAATGAATCATGAAGTTCTAAATGATCATGGTTTGAACGTTTTGACTCATGAAAAAACATATATATATATATATATATATATATATATATATATATATATATATATACATATTCACAAGTCATTGAATGTGAAATAAAAGCGATAAAAAGAGATTTAAAAATGAATATTATGAGGAAAATATTGATATGCATTTTCATGCACGAGATATATATTATACTTACAATCTCAAAAGTATGATCCATTTTAAAAATCCTATTAAAAAAAAAAAAAAAAGTTGATTTCTTACCTTACAAATGTATGGGAATGAACTTTTATTAACAATTTTCCATTAAATACATCATTAAAAAAAAAATCCTCTCCAAAAGTTATGTTTGATTCTCACACTTTTTTCTGGTGACCTTATTATTGAATTATAACTTTTACCTTACATATGTGGATGCATAATGAATATAATAAACTCGTGTATGTCTTGTTTTTTGCTTCAATCATTTACCTTTGTACCCTATCTTTTGTACACATTTTAATCTAACCCTATATTTTTATAGCTTACTTTGCATGAGGTTATTGCTTGTATCTTTTATGAACTAACATTAAGGTGACATTGGTTGCTTACATTTGTCATTTGTTTTTCTCGTTTGTAAGTAGAATTTGGTCTTTTATAATCTTTTGAAGTTATGTAAAGGGATCAAACATTGATTTTTTTCATATTATCAATATGCGTTAACTACTTGTAGTAAAGATTATTTTTTGACTATTTTTCATCGATATCCTCATCTTGGTTAGATCATTATCCATTTATGCTTCTTTGGTATTTCTATAAATAACTCAAATGTTTTTATTTTTTCTAACAATACAATCATATCAAAAATTACTTGGTTAGATCATTATCCATGTATGCTTCTTTTGTATTTCTCTAAATAGTCCAAATGTTTTTATTTGTTCTAACAATACAATAATATCAAGAATTAAATTATTTTGATGTCCAATCATTTTATGAAATTTAAATGCATATCATGTGTTAGATACTGTCATTTTTAGTTTTCGCATTAAGTTAATATTTTGACCATATAATAAATTATTTTACCAAATTTAAAATTTATATAACATAATTGAAATATTTCAATTAATATTATTTTTATAATAAAATATAAAAATTATTAAAATAACATTGAAAGACTATATAAACCTATTCAATAAATACATAGTTTACATAATAATCCTCTTTCATTAAATCAGAGTTCAAATATATATCTTGGTTGGGATCTTTGAATGACAATCATATCAAAGTAGATTTCGAAGCACCGGCAACACTAATGATGTAATGATAATTCTTTTTATAGTTCATACAAATCAATCTTGGCCAGGACTATCAGGAGTATAGTATGTACCTCTATTGGTCATGTCATATGTTTTCCATATCAATTCCCACAATCTCCCTGCCTTCCTCTTTCATCTTAAATTTATTTTATCTCTTTTATTTATTTTCTTTGTTTTCTTTCTTTTAATTTATAAAGATTCCAATCAATATTTAGAAACATTCAAAAGACAGCTATAACTAACAAATATTTTTCTAACTTATCATATTTTAATAATATTTACCCCACGTATCATCTCTTTATTTTTAAATTTTAACTACTTTTACATTTAACTTAAAGTATTTTAATATTATCACACAATAGAGTAAATATTCATATAATAGCGAACCATAGATTAAGTTTTGTAACACTCTAAATCCATCAACAAGATTAGTTATTGGTTTTAAAGTATCCCTTCTTTTTTTTTTAAAGAAAAATATATTACAAATGAATAAACATCATGTTGAAATGTATAAAGGGCACAATTTCGGTAGTATTGACATCTTGGTATTGCTATGAGTTTGAAAATGTGTAGTTTATTTAGAAATACCATGAATGTAACTTTTTATTTTTATACTAACATCAGACACAAATATTTTGTATCTTATGATTTACAAGTCCTTATTATCAACCTTGCTATTAGAATCTCTTAAGTCCCATCTTGAAATATCAGTGTAATAAATATAATGTAATAAAATTTATATATTAACCATAAATTAATTATGATTATTATATATTATATATTTATTGATTATGGTGTAATAATTTATTTTTATAATAATTTATATATTATCTATAAATTAATTATTATTATCTAATTATTTTTTAATATAATAATATACATACATACATACAAACATACATACATACATACATACATACATAATTCATAAATAAATTATGATTATCTATATATTATTTATTTATTTATTATAAATTAATATTTTTTATGTTAATTTATTTTTACAATTTTATTATTATGATTATTAATAAATATAATGTAGTAATATGATTATTTATTTATTAATTGTGATGTTATAATATAATACAACCTATCAAGTAAAAATTAATTTCACACTAAAAGTAATGAAAGGAGTTGTACAACAATTTTTTTTATTTCTTTAATTTTACTCTACATTTTTGTTTATTTATTTTTATTTGAATTTATTTATATTTATATATTATTTTATTTTTTTAAACTATCATGTTTGTTGTATTATTTTTATTTAATTATATCAATTTTAAAATAATTAAATTGTTTTATTTTTTATTTTATTTTATTGACTTTTAAATAATTAAATATTAACGTTCTTATGCTATTGCACTCTCCTCTTATTGTAGGAACATCAATACTTATCAATATAACTAGTAGTAAAAATAGAAGTAAATAAATATATGAGTCATGCTTCTTCTTGGGAAACACCCTTATAATTAATAATTTAAACTAAATTAAATATTAATGTCCTATTAATTAATTATGTTAATAAACTTACGCAATAATTTTATGTGATTAGTCACATTAGAAAGTTGGGTCTCACAAAGTATCTTGTTATTTAACCTTAAGCAAACAATGAGGAGTGTGAGTGTACATCTTCTATAATGAAATATTTATATATAGTCATAAATATATGACATTAAGCTAGTTGTGAACAATGACACCTTATGTCGATATCTGAATATTTAATAAAGGAGTTGTGGTTTAAATTGGGTAAACCATATATGGAGCTATACATAATGCATACTCGATTGCTTTAGATAACGAGGGGTTTGATGGGTTGATATGGAATATAAGGACCAAAACCATGTTAAGGTAGAATCTATTAAGTGTTTTAAAATAAATTTTAATGAAAAATCTATCATTATAAATAAGAATGAAATATATATATATATATATATATATTTCATTCTTATTTATAATGATATATTTTTCATTAAAATTTATTTTAAAACACTTAATAGATTCTACCTTAACATGGTTTTGGTCCTTATATTCCATATCAACCCATCAAACCACTTGTTATCTTTTATATATATATATATATATATATATATATATATATATATATATATATATATATATATATTTTATTCTTATTTATAATGATAGATTTTTTATTAAAATTTATTTTAAAACACTTAATAAATTCTACCTTAAAATGGTTTTGGTCCTTATATTCCATATCAACCCATCAAACCACTCATTATCTTAAGCAATTTATATTTCATTCTTATTTATAACGATAGATTTTTCATTAAAATTTATTTTAAAACACTTAATAGATTCTACTTTAAAATGGTTTTGGTCCTTACATTCCATATCAACCCATCAAACCACTCGTTATCTTAAGCAATTATATATGTGTGTGTGTGTGTGTGTGTGTGTGTGTGTGTGTGTGTGTGTGTGTGTGTGTGTGTATCGATAAATATTTTTTTTGAAGTATTTAAAAAATTATATAATGTATGTGTGATAATTTAGTTTTAACATTTCATTGTTATGATTATTTATAAATATATTGTTGCAAAATTTATATATTACTTTTTATATAATATGATTATCAATTATAAATATGGTGTGGATACACACACACACACACACACACACACACACACACACACACACACACACACACACACACACACACACACACACACACACACACACACACACACACACACACACACACACACACACACACACGTGTGTGTGTGTGTGTGTGTGTGTGTGTGTGTGTGTGTGTGTGTGTGTGTGTGTGTGTGTGTATTGATTGATTGATTGAATTATTGATTGTAGTTAAATCTATATATTACAAAAGAATTAATTATAATTATTTATAATTTATTTATTTACTATTTTGTTATAATATTTTTTATGATAATTTATTTTTAAAATTTTATTAGATCATCGTGAAAAAGGGTCCTGAACCTTATACAAAGTAGTCTCCAAGGTAAAAGACCACAAATGTGTCAGAACTAACACATTAACATCATAGAACATAATGACAACATAGGTCTATCAACTCAGTTGGAAAAACTAATAGTTAAAGAATTACACCACACCAGATCTTGATCTAAAAAATCTAACTCCATTGACTCTGGGGTGTAAAGCAACCACATAATGAGGATGACATTTTTTATTTCACTGAACCACTATCTAGGAGGGCTTAGGATTAGAATCAATAGAACAAGGGGAGAGAGGAAACTCCCCCAAAGCCACAAATAATGAGGACTCCCGATGAACCTCAACTTATGTGAAAGCCAAAGAATTTGGAAGCAGGGAGGTTGAGCCTAAAGGAGGCAAAACCAAAGAAGAAGTTGGAATAGAAGAAGTAATAATCCTACCTAGAGCTGGAGGAACCAATAAGTGAGTAGATAAATGATCAAAAGAGTCAAAAAAATGTGGGGGATTTACAACAGCCATCGTCACCACCCCCTTAGGAACAATCCCATTAGGGAACTCAACCTCCTCAGAGGACTCATCCTCCTAAGATGAAAAGTCCTCCTGGGAAGCACTAATAGTCAAGTGTTCCAGGAGAGCATATTTACACCAAGTTGTAGCTACCTTGTGATATGAGAGAGGATAACCAAAGGCCAAATGACTAGTAGCAAAACATCTTTTGCATCTAAATGGGATACCCTCATAATCTAATATTTATTTCAAGGGCCTTTCCCATACGAATAAAACCACATCTCCATGAAGAGGTTTGGCTATGTCAATATCCACTATGATGCGAGCTACCATGGAATGTCCCATGGAAGAGGTAGTAAAATCAACCTTAAGGAAGTAGTGGATAGCATTGTTGATGCCCTCCTAGCAAGAATCCTCCTAGAGCTGGAGAGGGATATTTGAGAGATGGACCCAAATAGGTTTGATGTTAAGTGGCTCAGTGAGGGGATTAAAAGATAGAGTCGAGGGCTTGATAGAAAGGGAATGCTCACCCCACAACCAAACCCTACCATCGAGCACTAAGTCTCACTATTCCAAAGAAGTAAATGTCACAATAAAGAATCTTCTTGTACAAATAATTTATTTTTTAAAATTTTATTGTTAATTACTTAAAAATTAATTATTTTTATGATTTTATTGTTATGATTATTTATAAATATCATATTATAAAATCTAGATATTACCGATAAATTTATTTACATATTATTTATTTATTTATTATGATGTAATATTTTTTATAATAATTTTATATTACAATTTAATTGTTATGATTATTAATAAATATGATGTGGTAATATGATTATTTGTTAATTATAATGTTATAATATAATGTAACAAGTGAAGTGAAATAAAATCAATGAAAAATTAATTAATTTTCAAAATATTAAATGTAAACTATTTTTATTTTTTTTATACAATATACTCCAATTTTTACTCTTCTTTAATTTTTATTTCTTTGGATTTACTCTACATTTTTATTTTTTTGAATTTATTGGTATTTACATTATTACATTCCCAACGACCACCTTTTGAATGCCATTGTATTAATACTTATCAATATAATAAATAGGGTTTATTTTTTTTTTTTAATTATCATTTATTATAAAAAGAAAAAATATATATATATCTAAACATAAAAAGTAATATAAATAAAGAAATTATATTTAATTGAATATTGTCTAAACATTTTTAAAATAAAGTAAATAAAATTTTATATTAATAAATGAATTATAATTAATTAAAGATCTACATGTAATATGTAATTAATTATACTATTTTTTATATTAAGAAAACATGTAAATTAATGAGAAATAATTTTTTTATTGTAATTTTATAATATTCTTAATTTGATTTTGGTTCATCATCTTATTCTATTTGTAATAAAATATTTCTTTATTGTCATAAAATAACTCTTATGACTTTAAAGTACATAAAAATAAAAATAAAATAAAAAATGTGACTTTAAAAACATTCATTATATTAAATAATTATTAAAACTATATTATTAAATTGCATGCACCTAAAAGGTAAGATGTACAATATTAAAAAAAAAAATAGATTTACATAAGAAATATAATTTCGATTTTTTTTAACTCAATATAACACTGGATGAATATATTTATATGGACGACATTTAAATTCAAATCAAAAAAATAAGAACTCATATCGAATTTAGACAACTAAGATTTAAATAGAGGGAGAGAGGGGACAAGAGTACCCAACAAATAAAGAGAGACTACAACAGAAGGTAAGATAGAAGGTGCAAAAACTAAAGTAGGGGATGCACAATTTAGAGGTGAGAATGATATGGTTGAAAGAAGTCAATCGGATGGTCTACATTATCCAATTTAAATTAAATTATTTATATAAAGATAAGTATACTAATTTTATATATATATATATGATTTAGTGATTAAATTTGACAAAGATTTAAATAATTTTATACAAATAATTTTATTATTACTGATTATTACACAATCAAATTATATAGAGTTAAAGTAAAAGAAGTTTGTTTTTTCTCTAATTTAAAATTAATTTTTTATTTCAAAATTATATTTTAATTATATTTATTTTATTAAAAAGATAATATTTTCACTCAATAAAATATAATTTGAAATTTTTTTGTTAAAATTTGTAAAAAAAATTTTAAAAAAAAAGAAAAATATATATTTCAAATTTAAATTGTCATATTTCTATATATTTTTATTTTAATAATATTTCAGAATGCAATCCAAAATTTTTAAAAAATTAGTTGATTCTACCCCAAAAAAAATCTTAACATATATTTATTTCATTATATTTTTAGTATAAAATGGATTCCAAACTTCCAAATTTAAGTGAAGGTCAAAATTTGTTAGTGAAGGGAAAGGGAAATTTAAAAGGAAACCCGTCACTAAAAAAAATTAGTGACGGAAAAGGTTAAACGTCAAATTTAAACCATGATTTGGCCGATTAACAGACATTAGCCGTCTCTTTTGGACTCGCGGGGAATATGCTTTGGTTGATAATGATTTCTTTTGTTGTATTACAAGACAAAAGTTCATTATTTGGGCCTCAAAGCGAATATTCCATCCGAAATTATATTCTTATACCTCCGGTCAAGACAAAGCTAATCTTAAATGATTTAAAGACATGGGTACATTTTTTAAAATGTATATTTTATCTATCAGAGGTTTAATATGTCATTGAGTAACATTATATTTTGGTAGAGATAGTTAATTTTAGATGATTTAAAGATATTGATTAATTTAAAATAATATATATTTTATATATCATAAGTTTAATATGTTATTATTGTTTGTTTATTTCCACTATGTATAATAAAATTAGTATAAAGGTGATTTAAACATCTTCATAGCGATGAAGTAAGTGAGGTTCAATGTTTGAAACATAGGAGTTTATCATAGATAATGGAACCGCTACTATGTTTAGGGTCGTAATTATGCAACCATCTAGCAGTTGCGTAACCATTGGTTTTTGCAGAAGGTGGCTGCATAACTTCCTTGACAATTTCAAAATCGTTTGTCTGCATACACTAGTTGTTTCATAACCATAATATTTTTGAATTTTAATAGTTTCAAATGTTTCTTCTTCTCAATGGTAGTTTGTTTAAACTTCTTGGCAGATTCCAATGTTGAGAGAGCTTAAATATAGGTTTTGGCAAGGCATAAGACATCATAAAATGTAGTGAGAAGTATTGAAATTAGATTTATATTGCAAGATTGTTACATATTTAACCTATAGAGTGTCTAGGGATATGTGTGGATGACTTATGGCTCACATACCTTTCATATTATCTTGTCTCATTTCTTTATGTTCGTAGTAAAGTTGACCTAGAAAATAACCATGGCTATGTTTGGTATATATATGAACATGTATTGTTTAGTCTTTAAACATCATATTACAAATTTTAATTTTATTGCATTGTTGTTGAGGTTTACCCATCGAAGTAGCTCATTCAAATTTATCAAGTATTTTGCTCTTTCATCAATTCTTGTTTTGGATTTGCTAGTCATGTCCTTAATTCTATGATATATTATTCCATTGTTATGAAACATCTAAGTAATTTCATTACAAGTGGCATTAGAGTGTCAATTTGGGAAAGTTTTTATGGTGTTTTTTTTTATAGATCTAGTGTTACGATTATCTTAAGATTTTAAGAATCGAAAAAATATACCCTACAATCACAAAAGAATATAATTTTTTATCACTATAAAATTATTGAAAGTCATTTTTTGAAAAAGAATGTCTAATTTTTTTTCATGCCTTTATAAAAATTATCAGTCATTAGATTCATCTCATCAATATGATCGCACCAATCTAATTTTATAGTATGAATTTTTAGGGATTCAAATCCTCCTTCCTAGGGTTTGTGAATGGATAGTCCTAACACTCATGTGCATGGTAAATGACAAGAGACTCCCAAAACTCCTTAAAAGGATTACATGAACTTTGGAACTTAAAATCATTTAGTTTCTAAGATAATTTATGAACTTTAATTAGATATATAAAGCATCATGAGGAAAGATGATCTTGATGTGCAGTATAATAGAACATTAATGGGGTACATGGGGACATAAATTTTATAAAAAAATATATTGGAAACTATGAGTGAGTATTTGACCACTCTTTTAACTCAATTTCAACAAATAATCCCCCACCACTTCGCTTGGATTCTCCTTGTTTGAATAATCATAACTTCAATATTGGTTTGAAGTACATGATTGCAAAAATTGAAAGTGCAAAATTTTTATGGTAAGGATCCACTCTCCTGGATCAATCAAATATAAAAAATATTTTATCTAGGTCAGACCACATGTGTGTAAAAGGTGTTTATGGTATCTTTATATCTTTAACCTAAGTAGTTTATTTAGCATAGATGTTTGTGCACTCAAAAGAAAAAGGACCTTATTTCTACTTATTCAGTGTTTATTGAGGAGTTACAAATGCATTATGTCAACAATGTATCATAAAAATAATTTAATTAATTAGAAAAGTTATGACAAAAATATATTGTTAAGGATTATATTCAAAAATTATAGAATCTATCCTTAAGCATGAATGTCATCAATGAAGAAAACATGACTTATACAAAACTATGAACAAAAATACACAAATCACTTAGGTGAGAGAACTACATGGAGGTTTTATCTATATTTGGAGTATTTGTATTTAGGCAACACTTAACATAGTGGGGTATTAAAGTCTAATGCAACTCCAACCATTAACCTATGTTTCGTCTTTCGTATCACTTGTTTTTCTTGTGTTACATGAGTTATGGTTTTTTATTTCAAATAAATCTTATCTAGCCTCAGGCACATCACAAAAGATAAAATTATTGTAAGCATACATATTTTACACAGTGACACAAGACTATGCCCTAGATTTCATAATTCTGTAAAAGGACAAAACCACTAGATTAAGAAATAAATGTCCATCATTAATGAACCTAGTGGGTGTACATGTTTGTACAACATCTGATGATCATCTTCTAGGATCATTCTAAGTTTTTATTTGTCTTTGTTTCCACATTTTTTTGATCAACATAGTCATCAACATGTGTCAAAAATATAAATATATCTTTCTTTTACATATTTTATTTTTATTCATATCCATTATGTTTCATCAATTATAATTAATGTCTTTCAATTTTCTTATTTTTGAGTGTATTTAAAATAACCTACAATATTATATCTATTTATTAAAATTATGATTAATCCACCATAGTTAATACAATTCAAGATAAAATAATTATTATCATTGAGACATGGGCCAATGTAGTTCGGTATTCCTATGATGATTATCATAATTTAGTTCATGTATGGATGATTAGAGGGATGGTATTCCTAAGATAATGTATTTCTATATGTTAGGAAGTATGCATGGCTTAGGGCACAAGAGGTCAAGCTGAAGATGAAATAGACATATCAACACAAGTTTATTAGTTTCAAATCTAAGGGTGGATAAATGTCAAGTTATGATAAGTGTTCCTTGATAGTTTTAGAGTGATGGTTATTTGAATCATCTTCATTGTCCATTTTCTATCAAGGGTGAGGGGTTTGTTAGGTCTAGTGATCTAAATATTTAGTAGTAATAAAATTATAAGTTAGTAAATATATGGGACATGATTCTTCTTGTGAGACACCTTCCTATTTAATACTTTAAATTAGATCCATGTGTTAATGTCATGTTATCTAGGTTAATAAATTTATGCAATAATTTTAGGTGGTTTGGGACATTGAAAAGTTGGGTTTTGGAGACTTATCTTTTCATTTAAGAGGTACATGTAAACAATGAAGAGTTTGATCATATGCATTTGTTATAATGTAATATTTATTTACAATAATAAATATATGTAATTGAACCATTTGTGAGTAATGATGACTTATATTGATATCTAAATTTTTAAAAGAGGAGTTTATTTTTTAAATAAGTTAAAAAACACATGGACAACTTATACAATACATATTTGAAAGCTTATGATAATAAGTTTAGATTTTTTTATACGATTTAAGTAGGGTTCGATGGGTTGACATGGAATATAAGGATAACATGTTAGGAATAACCCATTAAGATTTATAAAAATTAAATTCATGAAAACCTCATCATTAAAAATCAGAATGGAACTTAAATTTTTTAAAAGAATTATAAATATAAACAATAATTGTTATCTTTTTAAAATTAATCTACCATTCATTCCTCCAAATGTTTTTTATAAAAAATAGAAAAACGTAAATGTACAAAATAAATTAAATGAATTACATTTAATTAACCATCGTTAACTCAATTAAAATAAAGAAAACCTAATATTACACTAATAAATAAATTATAGTTAATTATCCATTCATGTATAACACATGTAAAACACAAAAATGAATGCCTATTAATTTGATCACTTTTTATATAGAGAAAACATGTGGGAAAATGAGGATGAAAATCTCTTATTTTGATCAAACAAACCCTAAACTCTCTACCAATCAAATAAACCCAAACACTTTTACATAATCACAACATGTTAATCCCTCTTTTAACACACTTCCCAACAAATCCATCAATAATCCACCTCCTGATCAATATTTATTTTCACAAGCCAACACTAATTCAAACTAATTTATGGGTCAAATGTCCAACATGTTTACTTCTTTAAGCCAAAGTAATCAATTCCAACAACACTTCACCCAACATTGGTAAAATATGAAGGATAAGATCCAGGGCTTGAAAGATGGTATTTTTTCAAGACAAAAACAATATAAGTTTGAGGAAAATTTTCCCTCTCCATATGATGTAAACAATATGACAACACCCTTTCCAAAACATTTTTAACTCTCTAAATTAGACAAGTACAAAGGTAAGGATGATTCTAGAGAACATATTAAAGATGTCTCTATGGCATGTGATGATGTTGCCTATAATAATTAATACATATTAATCTTATTTCCATATAGTCTAGGGTATGAAGCCTTACAATGGTTCTCACATTTACCTAAAAGATCAATCTCCATATCTAAAGACATATGTTTATTCATCATTTATTGTATAATGTTGAGAATGAATTAACCACATATGATTTATACAACACTAATCAACGTAATGGTGAAACATTTGCCTCTTTCTTACAAAGATGTAAATAATTTTCAAGCCATTTTCCATGGTCTTATACCAAAAAAGAGCTTAATGCTATCTTCACAAACAACCTTAACTTAGAGTTGTGTCATCACTTGAAATTTCTTTGTCAAAATTACTTTGAAAAAATGATTGAAAAGGTAGTTCAATTAGAATGTTGATGTTTAATTTAATTTTTAATTTGATTATTAAGGGTGTTACCAAAAATTTTAAACGTAACAACAGTTCCTTGAACTAAACTGATAATCCTATGTTTTTCTTCAAAAATAAAAACATTCTAGGTGATGATGTGACCAATGTCAAGCAATTCTAAAAACACCAATTTAATATAAAATTAACCCAAAACCCATAAACAACATCATAATACCCAATGGTCAAAAACATCAATAAAACTACAAGCCTAAGTTCACCCAATTGGCAGACTCTTATGAATCGGTTTTTTGAAAGTCGGGCCAAACAAACATGATTATTTGGTCTAACACCAAACCCTTTGAATAAAATGTTCCTAAACCTTATTGGTACTGTGAAGATGAATAATATGAATACCATAGGATTAAGGGACACTCAACTAATTTTTATATGGTGTTGGTCCACTACCATCTTTGGGATAATCTAGAACATACAACAAAGCCCCCATAGTTAATCAAGAACTTATGAATAACACACCAATGATGAATCAGATTCCAAGAGTTATGTACCCAAATTAAAACATAGTCTACAACCTAACTCCTTCAAATAAAATCCTTAGGAATCAATTTTCTTTCCCAAATCAAATATTTCTATAATTAGGTAACCAACATATTTTTCCTATGATTTATAATTAAGTAACACCTACTATAATTACATTTTTTAATGTTGTAGCCTCTATAACCAAATATAAATCAATAAAATAGTACAAATAATAATTAGAATAGTATTTTAAATCTTGAGTTAAGAAATTTATAGCAATTGGTTAGGATATTGACTAATGATGTAGTTGAATTTATAAGATAAGTACCTCATAATCATATCAATAATAATCGTCCCAAAAATATAAATTTCAATTTTCAAATAAATAATCACCAATGGAATACCAAGCCTAAAAATAGAGGTATAAAAACTCTCATTAACAACGTAACTAATACTTAAAAATGGAGGTATACATACCCCCCTTAACAAGGTAAAGCAAACCAATAACAATGCTATAAATTCGGTAATTTTGGTTAATTTGGCTTTACCTAGTTGGTGTAGATTACAAAATACAATGGATCATGAAAAAATTGATTATGCTGATCTTATGTCAAATTTAAACATTTTTGAAAAAGATATGGAAAATATAGAAATAGTTCCTACAAATGAAAGTGACCAAAATCAAACTAGGATGAATCTAAGTACAAATTCAATTTTAGAGACTTGTGAATTTCCATGTGAGAGTGACAATAAACTAGATGATAAATTAGATGAATTTAAATATTTTAAGTAGCTTCAAAGAGGAAATAATTACATTATGAAAAGCAAATTGCAAACAACTTTAACATATTATACCCCTTCGAATAACACCCAAGTTCGAGCTAATGAAGATTCGAATAACAATCCATCTCTGCCTAAAGGACCTAAAACATATTATAAACCTAAGAACACCTCTATTCCCCTACAAGTTTATCAATTATTTGAAGAAAATAAATTTAGATACAACATCGTGGAGAACTTAAAGAAAACCAAATATAACATATTTATGTTTGAGTTGTTATAAATGTATAATAAAAAAGATTGTTGTTAAAGGCTTTATCACCTTAAAAAGGGAAATAAACTAGTTCACATGTTACTCTTTATAAAAAATAATGACACTAATCATTTTCTTCTTACAATTCATATCTTTGGAAAGAACATACATAACTATTTATTGGATTTAGTGGCTCATGAAATGTCATGCCATTCTTAGTTTATCAAAAGCTAGGATTGACTCTTGCCAAGTGAAATAGGAAGGTGGTGTAGATGGAAAAATTATAATTTAAATTTATTGGTGAGTTGAACCATATTCACATGTAATTAACTTCAAATCTAAGGGTACAATAATTCATTGATATCCAAGTATTCGATATCTCAGATGCATATGATGTGCTCTTGAGTAGAGATTAGTTTAAGACATTAAATGGATATATTTCATCTAATTTTTGTCATATGTTCTCCCATGGAATTATATGAAAAATCAAATAAATATTGAGAGGGAACCAAAAAATAATAATTTGATCACTAAATACAATAAGACCAATGAGATTTTATATGAAGAAGCTAGTCGAGGTGTTTATACTATTGTAAATAAAGTTAAAGAAGTCTTGTTTATTGGTTTGGTTTCATCAGTTGAATAAGAAAAGATAGAAGAGGATATTAATAATGTTACAAATAATGATCTAATGATTTTTTTTGATAGGTTCATTATTGAAAGTCTAAATGTTAACATTATGATTAAAATGTAATTCAAATTTAAAAGTTTTAGGTAGTTAGTTAGAAGATACGATTGAGGAGCTGGAAAAACGTGATGAAGAAGAATCATTATATGCATCTAAGGTAGCAATATAACCTATTTTTTGTCCTTCATATGGATATTTTATTCATTTTGATTCTTAGGCAAATTACTATAGTCTGCCATACTTCGTAGCACTAAAAATAATAGAAAAAAATATAGTGGGTAGTGTAAAATAAGATAATTCAGGTAAAGAAAAAGAAAATATAATGATTAAATTTGGACATACATCATTGAACAAATTTTTCCATATTTTTACTTCCAAGTAAAAAAGAGTTAGTGTTTTCAAGTGAAAAAAAAGTCATATATTTAAAAGAAAAGTTCTAATGGAAATTTTCCACTCTATTTTTATGAAGAAGAATCCTAATGGTGCTTTGCCAATTAGGTGTATTTATCATTGTGGAGTCAACATTTAATATACACAATGAGTTCACATGTAATCTATTTATATGAAAATTAATAAAACTTGATATATTTCACCATGGATGTTTCCTTAAATTTCTAGGGTTTGACCATGTAAATCATGTGTTTTTTCTTATACATGTTGAGGATTTGTTTGATTAATTATCTCTATAATTGAATTTTATTATTTTTACATAGTTGTAGAGTGTATGGTTTCCTAACTATGGTATCAGAGTGGGGATACTCTTATTTTATAGAAATTGTGTTCGGGATTTGGTTTTCTTTTTCTATAACATCAAATGACAAAAGATACAAATACAAATTTTGAGGCAAAAAAGTTTAATGTCAAGAAAAAAATTGAGTTGTGGAAACTCAAAGAACATGATGTGTTGATGCAATAAGGGTTGCACAAAGCCCTAGATAGAAATTCAAAGAAACTGGTGATGATGAATGATGATGAATGGGAAGAACTTGTTACAAAATCTCTTAGTACAATATGATTGTGTTTAGCATATGAGGTTATTTTCAACATAACTAGACAAAAGACTGTGGTAGGATTGTAGACCAGATTAGAAGGCCTATACATGACATAATTTGTAACAAATCATATTTATTTGAATAGGTAGATGTATACATTATGAATGAAAGAAGGTATGAAAATGTTTGATCATATAAATATTTTCAATACTTTTTTATGCTAGTTGACTAGTATTGGTTTGAAAGTGGATGAAGAGGATAGGGGAGTCACCTTGTTATGTAATTTTATAGTTTCTTAGGATAATATGGTAACTTCTATGTGTTTCGTGACTGCTGATAAGATTGAAAATGATTCTATTGTGGGAGCATTTTTGGCTAAGGAGATGAGGATAAAGTCTAGTCTAGAGACATCTATGCCTATAGCAATGGTTGCTAGAGGAAGATATAGAGAAAGAGGGAAAATATATAAATCCATATTTAGATCTAATTCAAAAGATAGGAAGATTAAGACAAAGTGTTGACACTGTGGTAAATTAGGACATCTTAAGAAGGATTGCTTAAAAATAAAATAAAGTCCAAATAATGAAGACTCCACCAAGGAAGTGAATCAAGTAGAAATAATTGAAGGTATGAATGATGATGTTTTATCTCTTTGTAATGTTTCCTCTTATCATCATGAATGGTTATTGGATTCAAGTGCTACACATCACATGTGTTTGCATAGGAATTGGTTTTATTCTTACCAAACCCTTGACAGAAGTTATGTTCTTTGGGAAATAATGTTTCCTTTAAGACTAAAGGGATTGGTATAAATAAGATAAAAATGTTTGATGTTATAATAAGGAATCTAACAGAAGTAAGACATGTACTAGAAATTAAATTAAATTTGATTATTTAAGTGAATTAGATTCCTACAGTTATAAGTTCATAGGTCAAGGTGGAGCTCTTAAGGTGTCTAAGGGTGCTTTAGTCATAATGAAGGCTCTAAAAATTGTGAACCTTTACATATTTCAAGGGAGTGCAGATATTAGTAAAAAGATTGTGGTATCTAAAATAACCACATATCCTTCTCATATATGGCATCTACATTTTTTCCACATGAGTTAGAAAGGGTTGAAGGTACTAAAAAAATGTGAGTGACTTCCTTGTTCAAAATATGCATATTTGGATTTTTACAAGCATTATGTTTTATAGAAATAAACTATAAAAACATTTAGTGTAGGAAGTCATGTGAGTAAAAGTATTCATGACTATATTTATTTTGATGTGTGGTGTCCATCCCATGTAATTGCATATGGAGGATCATTTTATTTTGTTATGTTTATAGATGGTTACTTCATGAAAGTATAGGTCTATTATCTAAAAACAAAGTCTAATGTTTTTAGTGTATTTAAGTAATTTAGAGCTTTGGCTGAGAAGAAAATTGTAAGGTCAATCAAATGTTTAAAAATAAATAATATAGGTGAGTTCAAATCCTTGGAGTTTCATAGCTATTACAAGGAAGCTAGGATTAGAAGGCATATAACCACCAGTTATACATGACAACAAATGGGGTTGTTGAGTGCATGAATAAGACTCTTCTAAGGAGAACAAGGAGCATGTTCATCATTACAAATTTGGATAATCATTTATGGGAAGAATTAGTTTGTAAAACATGCTATCTAGTTAATCTCTTATGATTAATTACAATAGACTATAAGTTTCTTGAAGAGGTATGGATAGGTCATCCATCAGATTATTTGGATTTGAAATTTTTTTGTTGTAATGATTATGCTCTTACTAATTAAGAATCAACATTCAAAGTTAGACCCAAGGTCCAAGAATTACATCATTTTTGGGTGTGGTGAAGGAGATGGTGTTGAGGGATATAGAGTATGGGATCCTATTGCCCACAAGATTCATCATTAGCAAAGATGTAATAGTTTGATGAATCATATTTTCTAAAATTAGATGTATAAATGAAATAAAAATAGGAAACAAAACATAAAAATGTCAAGGATGGAAAGGAGCCATCTTCAAATTCTAAATATAAATAAATTTAACCATTTTTTAATGGTGAAGATGTTGAAGATTTACAAAAACTTAAGGAAACACATAACTAATCATAGTGGAGGTCAGAACATGAGGAAACACCTCCATAGTCAGTATGGAGATATATATAGGTCAAGCATCCTCCTAGTAAATACAGTCCCAATATTTCAATTTTTTTGATTTATAATGATGGGGAACCTAATTGTTATAAGGAAGAATTAGAAGATATAAATATTTCCAAATGGAAAAGGGAAATGTAGGAGGAAATGAATCAGTTGGATAAGAACAAGTCATGGGACCTAGTAAAACTTTTATAACGGAAAAAACCTATTGGCTACAAATGGGTTAACAAATGAAAGATAGGTGTTGATGAAAAGGTTGAAAGGTATAGAGATAGATTGGAGGTGAAAGGATTTACATAGAAAGAAGGTATTTATTACCATGAATTTTTTTCACCAATTGTTAAACTTCTTTCAATTTGAGTTATTTTAGCATTAGTGATTTTACTTGATTTAGAGGTAGAAAAGTTAGATGTTAAAACAACATTCTTGTATGGATATTTAGAAGAGTATAAACAACAAGAGGGTTTTATACAAGATAGAAAAAAATGTTTTGTTTGAAAGCTCAAGAAACTATTGGCTAGCTAGAAATAATCACCGAGGAAATGGTATAAAAAGTTCGATTCCTTCATGGGGAGCCAAAATTTTGCTAAGAGTGAGTATGATCATTGTGTTTAATTAAAGTTTTTGGACAATGGCCCATTCATTAAATTGGCATTATATGTTGATGATATACTTTTAGTAAGCAAAAGCATGGAAAAAGTCAATTGTTTAAAGGCTCATCTAGCTAGGACATTTGATATGAAGGATCTAGGAATAGCATAAAAAATCTTAGGCATGGAGATACTTAGACACAAGAAAAATGATAAGCTTTGGTTATCACCAAAAAGGTATTTAGAAAAGTTACTAACAAACTTTAGTATGAAGTATGTGAAACCAATTAGTATCCCTTCTACTTCCCATTTAAATATTTATTCGAGTTTACATCCTAGTAGTATATGTCTCATGTACCATATGCTAGTACACTAGGAAGTTTAATAGATGCTATGGTATGTACAAGGCTAAACATTTCAGATGTAATTGGAGTTGTCAATACATAAATGGAAAATTTAGTTAAATAATGTTGGGTAGTAGAGAAGTGGGTGTTTCACTACATGTGAGGCACAAGTGATTATTGAATCACTTATAATAGAACTGGTGATTCTATTTGTGGATATTTTGATTTTAATTTTGCAAAAGATCAGGACAAAACAAGATCAATATCTAGTCACATTTTTACATTTATAGGTAGACCTATTAGTTGGATCTCGAAGCTTCAAAAGATTGTTGCATCAACTACTGAGACATTAAATGTGGTTGTCTATTATGCTTTTCAGGAACCAATTTGGCTAAAGGACCTATTGGGTGAATTTGGAAGTGACCAATACAAAATGAAGGTATTCTATGACAGCTAGAGTGTACTTTTTTAGCTAAAAATATATTTTATCACAGTAGGACAAAGCATATTGTAGTAAAGTACCAGCTTATTAGATAGGTGATTGATGAAGGAAAATTAGTACTCAAAAAGGTTCACACAAATGAAAATAGTGCTGATATGTTCACAAAACAAGTTTTTTTAGAGAAGCTAAAATGGTGTTTTTCTTCTCTTGGATTATATAAAATTTGATGAGTTGGTCAGTAAGATAGTAGATAAAAATTGTTGTCAAGGTGGTGATTGTTATATATGTGACAATAAAGTTAAATTTTGGACCCTTTTGTGGCACGATTTATAACCCACTTTTACAAGGGGGTGTGGGGGGAAGCATCCCCCACTATTGTCACAAGGGGGTCTAGTGGGTGGAAAAATCCTCTAGATCCCCACTTGGTGGGGGTTTTGGGGCTATGCCCCTGAAGGAAAAAATTGAAGAGTAAAACCCCTATTTCTAGGAAGACAAATTCCATCAAATTCTAGTTTTTGAAAATAATTCTTACCTGAATTTTTCCACTCTATTTATAGGATGAGGAATCCTAACAATGTTTTAACAATTAATCATATTTATCTTTTTGGAGTCTTCATGTAATATACACAGTGATTTCATATATAATTTTTTCATCTTATAATTAATAAAGCTTGATATCTTGCACTGTGGATGTTTCTTTATCATGCTAAGGTTTTACAACATGAATTATATATTTTGTCTCATGGATGTTTAGGATTTGTTTGTTTAATTATATCCATAATTTCATTCTTTTATTTTTACATAGTTGTAGAGTGTGTGTTTCCCTAACAATTATTACAACAAATGCAACAGTGGATAACATGAGAAGTAACTAAGAAGTAGAGTGTTTAATCTTCATGATTTTTTTTCTATGGCATCCTTACCAAATAATGTTATTCCCTATATCTAACATATAATCATCCTCCTAATTTATTCGATTGGGGGTGTTGGAAATTAAAAATAAATAAAAATAATTGTTTGAAGTCAATGCCATTATTTTTAATGAGTTTTCATTCAAAGATTAAATTTGACAGTTGATCCTACCTATCATGCAAAATATTGATGATAATTATTTATTCAACATTGCCTTTCCTCAACATAGAAATCACATAAAGAACTCGAGTCACATCATGCACATGGAAACCAAGACAAATAGTGAAATCACATTAGAAATATTAGTCATAAGAAAGAGGCCTTTCATTAACATATCAAGCACATAAAAAACTTGAGACATATCATGTACATGAAAACCATGATAGATAGTGAAATCACATAAAAAAATATTAGTCCTAAGAAAGAGAATGGAAAACGCATTCAAGTGATGTGAGCTACAATAAATTTAGACATAAAAATAAATCAAAATATGTAATATGTTTATTTCTAAAATATGGGTAGATATGTTTACATTCTATGTAATTTAGTGATTCCATGTATGTACATGCTTGCACATGCACACGCACATATATGCACACATGCACGGGTGCGCGCCCACACACACACACACATGTGCATGCGTATAAGTGTCTGTGTGTCTACATATCTACATATATATAAATATATTCATATAAATACATACATATGTATATATACACACTAAAATATGGATTTGTTGAGTGGAGATCTGGTTAGGGTGATAAAGAAATATGTGGGTATTTTCTTCTCAAATGCCTCGACCAAAACCCAACATGGTATTTAGGTAGATCATTGGGGGAAGGTCACTAAGACCAAAGGAAGAGAGTTTATCTCAACATGGATGCAGTCAAGGAAGATGGAGGACGATCACACCTATCAAAACCACTACATGTTGAGGCCTACATACTTACTGTAGGGATTAGTAAAGATATTGAATTAATTAGGGTATAATGGTAGAAGCATTGATATATCACAAAATCATAAGCTAAGGAACTCAATAAAGAAGATGGACACACCAAAAATATTCAAAGGAAGTTGTGTCCAAATCCATGATAATATATATGTCGATGAAGTGTTTGAGAAAAAGAAAATGTAGGGATGTGACTAAAACTAGAGGACACAATCTATTTTTTAGATATAAATTAGAAGAATTCAAGGTAATACACTCTGTTGTTGGGTTAATACATTAGAATGTGTAATGGATCTAAAAATATATATTGAGAAAGCCATTGAGATCTTTACAAATTTCTAATGTCTTATATACAATAACAAAAATATGGGAAATACTAACAAGCTGTTTGATTATGGAATAACTAGAGATTCCATTTTATCCTTAAATATAAGGTTGATAGTTGGGGTGATTGGAAATAGGAAGGATTTAGTGTTCTCTTACAAAGATGCTACAAATTATTATAGATTAAAGGGGCCTTTGAAGAATGTTACAAATAAGAAAGTAGTAAAAACACATCAAAAACTCAGTCCACAAGCCCATGCCTGTTTCATGGAATAGGCATATGTGTTTCCAACTATGGATATATCAAAGGAAGATGTTATAATAAATAGAGAGAATTTGAAACAAGATGTAGTAATATGTAGATTCAATGGATTTTGGCCAACCACAGAGTTATTATTCTAGTGGGTGCATTCGACCTGGTAATATAAGTATGAAATATCCGTCTATTACAAGGATTTCTTCATAGTACAACTTTTTGATGAGGATGTTTACTAGAGAGTTTTGTTAGATGACCCATGTTTATGGAATATTTGATCTATACCTCACTCTATGGACCCCAAAATTTTACCTAAACACACACTCAATCACCATTATACCAATCTAGGTATGGCTTCCTAAACTCCCTATATATCTTATGAGTGGTTTTAAACAAATTGGGGATAATGTAAGAATATTTATCAAAGTGGATATTGAGAGAATGTAAGTAGGTCTATGCACATATGCTCAGACATGCATGGAA
>JARHVA010007115.1:112500-160000 GCA_037957365.1 Torreya grandis | reverse complement strand
TAGACACTCGACAAAGGTTGATTAGTGTCAAATTTATAGGTGGCCAAATGAAAGATATGACAAATATTTTTGGATATCTTTACAGCGATCATAGAAAGCATAATAGTATGTGCCATATTTTAGCATAAATGGGCCATGAACACTTTCAATTTACCTTAAAAATATCTTGAGTTTAGGTCATTGATATTAATCAAACATATGTGTTTTAACTTATATATACAAAAATGTAGTGCTTATACATTTTTATATATTAAAAAAATTGATAAATAATTTTTTAAGATTTATTTTTGAACTATTTAAAAAAATTATCTGCCTAATGAAACCATTATTTTTTTTATACTCAATATTACTTTGAATCATCTTTCTATTGTTTATTAAAGATAAGGTTTTTAAATATAACCATTAAAATAATTGTTAATAATAAAATTAGAATTTAATAAATATGTAAAACATGCTTCTTCTTATGAGACACCTCTATAATTAAGAATTTAAACTAAATATAAATGTTAATATCATATTAATCATGCTGATAAAATTACATAATTTTGTGTGATTTAGCACATTAGAAAGTTGTGTCTCACAAAGTTATCTTGTTATTTACCCTGTAAGCAAACAATGAGTAGTGCGAGTGTGAATTTTCTATAATGAAATATTTATTTATAGTGATAAATATTTCACATTAAGACATTTGTGAACAATGACACCTTATGTCAGTATTTGAAAATTCAATAGAGGAGTTATTGTTTAAATTGGGTAAAAAACACATGGACGCTTAGATAATGTTTACTCAACAGCTTAGGATAACGAGTGGTTTGATGGGTTGGTATGGATTGTGAGGATGAAAAATATGTTAAGAACAATCTACTAAGTGTTCTAAAAATTATTTCTGTAAAAAATTTATCATTATAAATAAGAATGGAACATAAATTGTAAAACAATTATAAATATAAATAAGAACTCTTATTTTTTCTAAAACTAATTTATCATTCATTATGAGAGAGGGAAGTTAAAGTTAAAAAATGTTGTGGAATATAACACAAATAAATAGTTTACATTTAATTAAGTATTTTTAATATATTTAAGATATAGTAAATAAAGTCTTATATTAGTTATTAAATTACACTTAATTAATTAAATATATAATTAATTACGAAAACTTTTGGAGGAATAAAATTTATTATTTTGATATTATAAAGTTTTTAGTTTTATTTTGACTCATAATCTTATTTTATATGCAAGAAAATATTTCTTCCTTATAATAGAATGGTTTTTATGACCTTAAAATACATAAATAATTTAATACAATGTGACTTTAAGAATGTTCATTATTTAAATAATTATAAAAATATGTTTTTAGTTGGCATGCCCCTAAAAGATGGGATCACACTATAGAAAAAATAGATTTATATAATAAATATAACTTCAATTCTTCTTTAAACCATAGGTCAGTTTGTTTTAAGACCTCCACAAGAAAATAAATAGAGCTCTACAAGAAAATGTTAGTTTCAAAGAATGATATATACTTTACTATTTTTTTAATCTCATCTTATATTTATTTATAATTACTTAATATAATAATAAATGAATATATTCTCGTGTCTCATGATTTATAACACTTATTTTTATATAAACAAAATTTAAATTTAAATCAAACAATATTAACATTTATATGGACTTAAGACAATTAGGATCTAATCAAAGAGAGAGAGGGGACATGAGTACCCAACAAATAAAAGGAGACTAAAGCATACGGTAACATAGAGGGTATAAAAAATTAAATAGGGGATGCTTAGAGGTGAAAATGATATAGTTTAAAGAAATAAGTCAATAGATGGTCAATAATATCCAATTTGAACTATTTTTTTTTTTAATAAAAATAATTATAATAAATTAATATTAAATAATATGAAGAGAAAAAATTAAAATATATTATAATAAAATAACGATTCAAAATTTTTATCGACTATTTAAATTATATGGAATTATTTTAGAAGATTTTTTTTCCTTTAGTTTAAAATTAAATATAATTTTCACAATTTTGTTTTAAATTCATTTGTTTCATTAAAGAGAACATATTTTCAATCTGTAAAAAATAATATAAATGCTTTTTGTTAAAATTTTGTGAAAAAAATCAATATATTAAATCTAAATTAACATTATTCTATATTCTCTTATTTTAATAATTTCATAAAATATGATACAAAATATTAATTAAAATTTTTTCACATAAAGCTAATTAAATTTCTGAATGTAAGTTAAGTTCAGAATTTTATTTGAGAGAGGAAATACTTTCAAAAGGAAACCCATCACTAAATTTTTTTACCAATAGAAAGGGTTAAACGTCAAATTTAAACCAAGCTTTTGGCCGATTAACAAGACGTTATCCGTCTCTTTTGGACTCATACAGAATATGCTTGTTGATAATGATTTTTAGTTCCTACCAAGGAAGGAAAATATAGGAATCAGTTAAAGTAATTAATTTTGGTCAATTGACCAATAAAAAACAATAATTTTTCATTAATAATGAAAATTTAAATACATATAATTATTTATGAGATTTTTTTACAATGAAAAAGCATTAAAAATAATTTATTTGATATTTTATTGGTTAAAAAACTAATATAACATTTTTTTGATTTTATCGTTATACAACTTTAAAAATAAGGATAATAATAAGTTACTTTCATGACGTATGTTCACAATGTTTTTAAAAATGACATATGTACAACAAATTACATAACTTACTTCCTATCTCTATGTTTGAAATAGCATGTCACCCTAAAATTTGGGGTAGTTTGCAATTTTGGTGGAGGATAAAGAGGAGGAACAACTTTTATTTATTGCAACAAATAGGAAACTAAACCAAAATCATAGAGGGCGAGAATGTGCTTCTATAATAGGTGACAAAGACCACCTCCACGGTGCTTCCATTCTTTGTTGAAATCTAGTGCATGTTCACATTTTTATAAAATTATGCTATGCTATGCCTTCACTATATCGTGCAAATGTTAACTTAGAAAGAGACATTAAAAATATTGATGAATTCATACCAAAGGAATATTATCATTTATCTCTCATGAATTTTCATGATTTTCAAGGTTTTAATTGATTCCTTTTTCTTATTCTATTATATTTTTGTAAATTTTTACAGTTCCAATGTTTTAGTAAAATTTTAGGGACTAACTACTACACAACCATTTTTTTGGGGTATTACAAGACAAAAGTTCATGCTTTTGACCTCAAAATGAATATTCCATTCTTTGAAATTATATTTTTAATTAAAATAAGGAGAGAAGTTGATAATTTAAAGATTAAAGATCCCTCCCTAGTTTAATTTAAATATTTATGTCATTTAATTAATATTTTCCATAATAGTTTTTGGTGTCCTTACCAAATAACATTAATCATTACACCAAACACAAAATTGTCCTCCTCATTTAATAGGCCATCAGTGTTGAAAATTCAAATATATATATATATATATATATATATATATATATTCAAAGTCAATGTCATTAGTTTTAATGAGTTTTCATTGTCATATTAAATTTGACGGTTTATCTTACCTTTCATGTAAAATATTAATGAAAATTATCTCTTTATAATTGCCTTTCATCAACATATCAAGCACATAAAGTACTTGAGTCACATCATACACATGGAAACCATGCCAGATGGTGAAATCATATTGGAAATACAAACACATTCAAGTTAAGTGAGGTATAAGAATATTAGATAGATAAATAAAATAGAAACATAATTACATAATAATCATATAAAGAACTATATTTACATCATGTATATGGAAATAATTTTATATAGTGAAACCATATTATAAATATAAATAAGAAAGATCATGAAAGACACATTTAAGTGAAATGATGTACAATAATATTAAACATATAAAGAAATCATAGAGATAATCACATTACTGAATATACATATTATACATTATACAAAATATAACATGTGTGTAAGAACATTAGATACATATATATATACATATATATATATATATATATATATATATATATATATATATATATATATATATATATATATATATATATATATATATATATATATATATATATATATATAAAATCAAACTAAGGAAATTATGAACATAGCTAAATGTAGCATAATGAATGCAATAAATGACACATTAAACCCATGAACATAATAAATATGATAAATAAATTAATTAAAAGATAATATAAACATGATATGACTACATTAGCATGGTAAGATATCATAGATATGATTAGGAGAAGAATAATCAAAATGAATGAAGGAATAATAAGTGATAGAGCAAGAGTACTTCCCACATTGCCTCATAGTTACTCATGAGTGAAAATGAAAATTTTCCCCTTACCAAAATAATAATAAATTAAAACATAATATAAAAAGTATACAACTATATCAACATGGCAAGATATCATAGATATGATTAACAGAAAAATAGTAAAAATGAATGAAAGAGTAATATGTGATAGAGTGAGAACACTCCACACATTGCCTCATACTCATGAGATAAAATAAAATTTCCTCCACCACAATAATAATAAATTAAAATATAATATAATAATGATACGATTACATCAACATAGTAAGATATTATAGATATGATTAGGAAAAGAATAGTAAAAAGGAATAAAAGAGTAATATGTGTTAGAGCGAGAGAACTCCCCACATCAACTCGTAGTTACTCATGAACAAAAATGGAATATTTACCCCACCATGAAATATTAAACTTTAATATTTTTAAATATTTTTTATTTGTATTTCCATTCACATCAGTACTATAAATGAAAAGAATTAAATCAGTATATTTATCTGTGTGCTTGACATGAATTTGAAGATTGTAATATATTAAAAAAAATAAGTAGATGATCTTTAAAGAATAATTAAAAATGAAATAAATGAAATAATAAGTCACATTATATCATTTTTTTTTCAAAATAATTATAGTTCCATATTTAAGCTAGAGTAGAAAAGCATTTGAATCATGAAATTCTATATGACCATGGTTCGAACATTTTGTCTCAAGAAGAAGCATATATATAACTATTTGCATAAGTCATTGAATGTGAAATATAAGGGATAGCAAGAGATTTAGAAATGGCTATTATGAGGAATATATTGTTATGCATCTTGGTAGGAGACATACATTATAGTTATAATTTAACAAGAGTGATATATTGTAGAATTATTAAAAGTGAAAAATAAGTGGCTTTATCAGTTTGTTGATGTATTGGAAAGCACTTTTATTAACAATTTTCCATTAGTTACATCACTTAGGAAGAAAAATTATCCTCATCAAAAGTTATGAGTTTAATTTTCACACTTGTTTGATCATTTGCATATCCACACTTAGAATTCTTATGTGAATTCATTGAATTATAGCTTATACCTTGCTTATGTGGATTTATGCTAAATATAATAAGCTCTTGTGTTTTTTTGTTTTTTTTTAATCATTCATTTTCCTTTGTAGCCCATATTTTGTACACAGTTTAATATAACACCATATTTCTATAGCTTACTTCGCATGAGGTTATTGCTTGTGTATTTTATGAACTAATATTTGGGTGACATTGGATGCTTACCTTTATCTTTCAATTTTTCTCGTATGTAAGTAGAATTTGGCATTTTATAATCTTTAGAAGTTATGTAAAGGGATCTAACATTGATTTTATTCATATTATCAATATAATTTCTTGGACCACCTGTAGTGAAGATTATTTTTTACTATTTTTCATCAATATCTTTATCTTTGTTAGAACATTATCCTCATATGCTTCTATATTATTTTTCTAAGCTACTCAAATTATTATATTTGTTTTAACAATACAATTCTTAAATATCAAAATAGTTTTGTGACCTCTATCAAAATCATGTACTAAATTATCTTCAGGTCCAATCATTTTACAAAATCATAAATTCATATCATGTGATAGATAATGTCATTTTTAGTTTTTGCATTAAGGTGGGAATTTGACCATATAATGTGTTATTTTACCAAACTTAAAATTTATATAAAATAATTGAAGTATATACATTAATATTGGTTTTTGTAATAAAATAATGAAAAATATTAAAATAACATAGATAGGTTATATAAACCTATTCAAAAAATACATAGTTTATATAATAATCCTCTTTCATTAAATTAGATTTCAAATACATATCTTAGTTGGGATATTTAAATGGAAATCATCTTAGGGTAGTGTTTGAAGTAGAGGAAACACGAGTGGCATAATGAGAATTCTTGTTATATTTCACATAACTCAACCTTGGCAAGGACTATTACAAGTATACCATGTACACTCTATTTGACACACTGTAAATGTTTCCCTTCTCAATTCCCATAATATTCTTGCCTTCTACTTCTCATCTTAAATTTACTTGATATCTTACGTTTATTTTTATTTTATTTTCTTGTTTTCCATTTCTAAAAATTCTAATTGATATTTGAAACATAGAAAAGGTAGTTATAATAAACAAATATTTTCATAACTAATTATATTTTAATAATATCCACCCATATTATTAGGTATTTACATATAATATTTTTATTTATGAATTTTAACTACTTTTAAACTTCACTTTATTTGACTTCTATATATATTAAAATATTATAACACCATAGTTAAATGGTCATAAAATAGAGAACCATTTACTAGGTTTTGGAAGATTATAAGTCCATCAGTAGGGCTAGTTATTAGTTATAGAGTATCCCTTCTAATTTTTTTTTATAAAAATATAAAAAAAATGAATAAACATGATGTTAAAATGTATAAAGAGCTCAATTTAGAAATTTAATGACACCCTGGTATTGCTATGAGTTTCAAAATGTGTAGTTTATTTAGAAATATTATGAATGTAACATTGTAATTTTTTACTATCAATATCATTAGAGATAAACTTTTTTCATCTTATGATCTATAGGTCCCTCAAGATCAAACTTGTTGATAGAGCCTATAAACACCCATCTTGAATTAGCTACTAGCTCATGACAGGTATGATAGTTTCTATTGAAATTTTTATTTTTTTTATTTTATCCCAATTGTGTTAGATATATTTGGTGTTTATATCCAAATTTGGTTTTATATGTAATTTGGTGTTTCAAAGACTTCTCACCCCCTATCTGATGTGGGGAGGAGGTTATTTTTAATATTTTATTAGTATTTGTTAGATTTTTTATTTACATAGGTTGCAATTAGAAAAGAATGTTTGTAAAGTGATCAGTGTCATTGACCATCAGGTAAGAAATGTAATACACAAGGTATATAATTTTCATCAATATATGAGGGAATGTAGGTGGGTATTCCCATGATAATGTTTGTACTTTATTATAGGTACAGACGATTAGAAGGACGAGTATTCTAAAACTAATGATCAGCTATGCATCAAGTAGTGTCATAGGGCACATGGTATAGGAGTTCATGATATAATTACAATAAACACTTGACAAATGTTCATTAGAGTCAAATTTACAAGTGACCGAATTGTAGGTTACGACAAGTATTTTTAAATATCTTTAGAGTGATCATAGAAAGTATAATAGTGTCCCACATTTTGACATAAAAAGTCCACATACACTTCAAATCTCTCTTAAAAATATATTGAATTTGGATCATTGATATTAATTAAACATGTATTTTAATTATGTATACAGAGACATAATGCACACACACACACACACACACACACACACACACACACACACACACACACACACACACACACACACATATATATATATATATATATATTTAAAACAAAAAAAATTGATAAACATTTTCTTAAGATTTATTTTTGAACTACTTTTTTTTAAAAATATATCCGCTTAGTGGGACGGTTATTTTTTAATCCCGAGTGTTACTTTGAATCATATTTATTTCCCACTTTTTATTAAAAGTGGGGGTTTATTGAGTAGAGCGATCTAAATAATTACCAATAATAAAATTCGAAGTTAATAAATGTGTGAAAAATGAATCTTTTTATAAGACACCTCTATTAATTAATAATTTAAACTAAATGCAAGTGTTAATGTCATCTTAGTTAATGTTAATAAATTTATAGCAATTTTGTGTGACTGGGCACATTATAATGTTGGGCCTCACAAAGTTATCTTGTTATTTAACCTATAAGGAAAAAATGAGGAGTGTAAGTGTGCATTTTCTGTACTGAAATATTTATTTATAGTGATAAATATATGACATCAAGACATTTTTGAATAATAATAGAGCAGTTATGGTTTAAATTGGGTAAAACACACATAGAATCTTAGATAATGCATACTTGATAGCTTATAATAACAAGTGGTTTTATTGGTTGATATGGAATATAAGGATGAAAAACATGTTAAATCACAATATATTATGTTTTCTAAAAAATTATTCAAGTATGAAAACCTTATCATTACAAACAATAATGGAACATAAATTATTAAAAAATTATAAATATAAACTGTTAGGATGTGAAGTCACTATTCATAGTCACTATTCATGTTGATGTGGCATACTGGTGATGTGGCTAGTTAGTGATGTGGATGATTGGTGATGTGGTATGACCCACAATATATATTTCATTGTTGAAAAGATGAAGAGAGAAAATTGGGGCACATTTATCCACTTAATCACATGTAATGAGTTTGGATGCATGTGGGAGACAAACGTATAGTGGATCTCATCATTCCAATTAAGCATGTGCTTGAGGGGAAGTTTGTTTGTAGGCTCCTTTGATTGAAGTCAAAAGTTGACAAAAATTTTGACAAATGAGTATGCACATGGGAAAGTAGGTAAATTTATCTACTATTATAAATTGAGGTCACATACAAGGTAAAGCGTAATATTTTAATGCACAAAGAGAAGATCAAAGTGCTTCATGAAGGTGTCATTGAATGTTGGACCTTGTACATGTGAAATATAACTTTCACTATTGATAAAAATTATGCCCACGTGGAGGGTGACACATTTTATTCTCTCTCATGGTCTTCTCTCTTTCTCTCATTTCTTTGTTTCCCTTATGTAATTAAGCTAGTGAGCAAGAGTGTGAAGCTTGATAAGAGAAGCTTGTATAAGTTTGGTATATTATCCTTATGAGGATTCATGGAAATATTGTAAGTTAGTGTTGTATTTATCTTGAGAGTTTGAAGGATTTTCATAGCCTTGTATACTTCATGTATATGAAAGCATTGTAATAGAAGAGAGTGTGTGAGGAAGCTCTATTTATGGAGATGTTAATTGATGAAGTTAATGGAAGACTAAACATTGTGATTTTCCTATGGTTTTTCCCTTGCCTATTGTTAAGAGTTTCCACATATATCTCATGTTATCTAGTGATATTATCTATCATTATTTGTTATAGCTTGGTTATTGTGCATTATTTTATTGTACTATAGGATATTATTTATTAACATATCATACTAGAACTAGGATCTTATGAAAACTTCTTATATTTGAGTGTTTTTATTAAGTTAGGGATATTTTTACAAGTGGGAGATACTAAAATGACAGGATGAGTAATTAGATTTGAATAAAATAAATTTGACAAAAGAAATTTATTCTTGTGGAAGTTGAAGGTGGAGGATCTCTTAATGTAGAATGACAAATCTCTAGCTTTGAAGGGTATTACATGCAAACCTAATAGTATGACAGATGAATATTAGAGAAATATGGATAGGAAGGGAGTTTTTACAATCCATCTGTGTTGAATATTTTGTGATCTTCAATGTCGCTAAGGAGAATACTACAAAAGAGTTATGGGAGAAGTTGAAGAAATTATACCTGACAAAGTCAACAACAAATAAAGTATTCCTAAAGAAGAAACTATATAATTTGATGATGAAGGAAAAATAATTCATTACTTCTCATTTGAATGAGTTCAACACTATTATTAGCAAGCTAGTCTCTATCAGTGTCAAGATGGAGGATGAGAACAAGGCTATCACCTTATTATATTCACTCCCTAATAGTTGGGATCATGTGAAGATGACCATCAATAATTCATCATTTAGATCTCTTAATTTTGATGATGTGGTGGTAGCATATCTTGTAGAGGAGATGAGAAAAATTTCTTTTAGTATATCCTCATGTAATGAATCCGTGGATTTTAGAAGGAGATCTAGTGTGAGGAGTACATAAGGGAGATCACCATATAGATCAAAGTCTAGAGGACCTAACTGGAAGACCATGTACTATCACTATGGAAATCCAAGACACTTGTATAAAGATTATTGGCATTTGAAGAATGAGGAGAATAATGGATATCAAAACCTACCTTCATTTGAGGCCAACAGAGTATATTTAGAAGAAGTGATAACACATGAGGCTTTCTAATTTAGTGACAATAGATCACTTGACAATGTCTGAGTGTTGGAATCAGGTACATATTTTCACATATCTCCATATAAAGATTGGTTCATAGGTTACAAGCCATGTAGTGGAGATTTTGTTTATATGGGTGATGATAATCCATTAGAGAGTATGGTAAGAGAGAATATAAGTATCAGGATGCATGATGTAGAATTAAAATGTTTAAGGATGTGAATCATATTCCTATTTTGATTAAAAATATGATCTCCATCAAGAGGATGGATAAGTTAGGGTATTCTTGTACTTTTTTGAATGGTAAATCTAGAATTTTGAAAGGAACCCTAGTGGTATAAAAAGGAGAAACTTCTGGCTCATTATATCGATTATGCAGATATTTAGTAACAAGTAATATAGTAGTACCAACATCAGATATTGTTTGAGGTGATGTTATGTGCGCTAGAAGTAAGTCCTATAAGAGGATTAAGTTTAAAGCACAAGTCAAAGTCGAGGCTTGATTTGAAATCAAGCAATTATAATTATTTATAATAAAGAAGAAGGGGTGTATGATGTTGTATCCTAATGACCACATATTTATAACTGAGGTATTGTAGATGATAGAAAATCCATGCTAAGGAGGAAGTAAAAGAACCTAAAAGTCTACCTATTGAAGTAATGGAAGGAGAAGATGAAGAAGATAAAGTGAGACCTAGTGTTACCAAAAGGAGAAGGCCATATTTTTGGACATGCATTAGAACATGAATCATTCTAATTGCATTCTTGAGGCAAAAAAAATTAGTAGGTGCATTGATGCACTTAGTAGCACAATAACTTCCTTGAAGCTATTATTGGTCCACTTGTACCATAATTGGGTATGGTTAAGAGCAAGAGGGTTATGTGTAAAGGTGAAGTATTGGATTCTATGTGATATTGTTTATTAACTATTATCAAGAGTGCTACATGCACTGGTTATTTTATAGTTTTTTAGATCATCTTGATTCCTACATGGTGATCTCTTTAGAAGAGATATAGTAGCTAGTGGACTAAAAGGATGAGGTAAAGAGTTGATGGTTTATAGATTGAAGATTGCACAAGATAAAGTAGACATGTGGATGGGAGTACAATAGTACCTTCATGGAGAGTCAAAGTCTTTAGCAGAGGTTATTGTTATATGTGTTGATGACATGTTGGATACAAGCCCCAAAATGATCATTGGTGTGATGGTTCAGTGATAGGGATGTGATGAAAGTGGTGTAAGGAGTAAATAACATATGGATATACATAAAGATAGAAAACCAAGGAAGTACATCAATGATTGCATTATGAGTTGACTTCTCAAGAACATCCTATAATGGAGGAGAAGTCATGCTTTTGTCATGTGTATTGGATTCATTAGGAATAGGAAGTCACATGATTCCATGATGAACACTAAACCAAATATTCCCAAGGAGTGAGAGTTTTGAACGGTTCATGGCAGAATCCTGATAGAAGGATTGAACTTTATGTGGATAAATGAATTGTCACTTCAGATGCTATAATCTGCTATGGAGAAGTAGATGTTGATAAAGCCAATCATGACAAAGAAATTTGAGTAATACAACAAAAACACTACTGGGTTTATGTCAAGGCAAGAAATGGTATGGCTGGCATCTAGATGGAAGAATAGGCATGTGTGGAAAATCATGTGTATAATGATTCTAAGTGGGATAATGTTAGGGTGTGAAGTCACTATTCATAGTCACTATTTATGAATCACTACTCATAATCAATATTCATGGTGATGTGTCATGTTGGTGATGTGACTAGTCAATGATGTGGTTGATTGGTGATGTGTCATGGCCCACAAGGAATATTTCATTGTTAAAAAGATGAGGAGAGACAAATGGGGAACATTTCTCCACTTATTCACATAGGATGACTTTGGATGCATGTGGGAAATAAAAAGAAAGTGGATCTCATCATTATATTTAAGCATGTGCTTGTGGGGCAATTTTTTTATGGGCTCCTTTGATTGAACTCAAAAGTTGAGGAATATTTTGATTCATGAATATGCACATGAGAAAGTGGGCAACATTGTCTACTATTCCAGATTGAGGTCACATGCAAGTCGAGATGTAGCATTTTGGTGTATATGGAGATTTTCAAAATGCATCATGAAGATGCCATTCAAATTTGAACCTTGCAAATGTGAAAGACAATTTTCACTATTGATCAATAGTGTGCCCACATGGAGGGTTGTGCATTTTATTCTCTCTCATTGTATTGTCTCTTTCTCTCATTTATCCATTTGTATTCCTATATGGATGACTCTCCATTATGTAATTAATCTAGTGAGCAAGTGTGTAATGTTTGATAAGAGAAGATGGTAGAAGCTTGGTGTAGTATCCTTATAAGGAGTCTTTGGAGATTTTGTAAGTTAGTGTTGTAACTAGCTTGAGAGTTTCAAGGCTTTGCATAGCCTTGTATGCTTCATGTGTATGAAAACATTTTAATAGAGGAGAATCTGTGAGTAAACTATGTTTGTGAAGAGGTTAATTGTTGAAGTTAATGGAAGACTAGACGCTACCATTTGCCCGTGGTTTTTCCCTTGCTTGTTGTGAAGGGTTTCCATGTATATCTTGTGTTATCTTGGGATATTATTTGTTATTGTTTGTTATATTTTGTTTAATGTGCATTGTTTTCTTGCACAATTGGATATTATTTATTAACATAAATAAGATTTTTTTTCTAAATCTAATTTATCATTCAATACAAAAGTGAGGAAAAAATAAAAAGAAGAAAATACACAAAAATAACGTGTAAATTAACACAAAAAAATGAGTTACATTTAAATAAGCATTGTTAACACATTTAAAACAAATTAGATAAAATATTATACTAATAAATGAATTACAGTTAATTATCTACATGTAACATATATAATTATTTATGTTAATTTTTATATAGAGAAAACATGTAAATTAATGAGAAATAAAATTTCATATTTTGATCTTGTAATATTTTTAGTTTGATTTTGGCTCATCATCTTTTTCTATTTGTAATAAAATATTTCTTTCTTATTATAAAATAACTTTCATGACACTATCATACATAAATAATTTAAAACAATGTGAATTTAGGAGCTATCATTATATTAAATGTTTATAAAAACTATATTGTTAGGTAATATCTGTAAAGAGTAGCATCCACAATATTTAAAATAAATAAATTTATATAATAATTATAATTTCATTTTTTTTCAAAATCGTAAATTGTTTGTGAAAAAAATGTCATAAGAAAATGCTAGTTTCAAAGTATAGGGTATACTTCAATAATTTTTTGATTTGATCTAATGTATGCTTATATCTTTTATATACTTATAATTACTTAATATAATATTAGATTAATATATCCCCCTGTGTCTCATGAATTATATAGATGACAAGAACAAAAACAATACATATAATGAAACAACCGTTCTAAAAAACATATAATGATGTTTTCGGTACTACAAGACAAAAGTTCATGACTTTGGCCTCATAACGAATATTCCATCCCTGGTATATTAACCGTCCGAAATTATATTATTATTTTAAATGAGATGAGAAATTGACAAATTGAAGATTAAAGATCCCTCCCTTCCACGAAGGACGTGGTTTAATTTAAAGATTTTTATGTCGTTTATTTAATGTTTTTCATAAGAGTTTTATCCTAGTTGAACGGCTTTTTGTTTTTTTTGTTGGGTTAGCATTGTCTATGGAGGGGGTGAAAAATTACGAGTAACACTATACTTTGAAGACATCGGTACACTCTTAAAAAATATAGATTTTATATATCACAAGTTTAATACGTCATTATTGGTTATCTACATCAATGGTAAATTTAAATAATTAGCACGTAAAAAATGAAAAAATAAAAAAAACATTTGTTAACTTAAAAAAAATCACATTTTTTATTAATAATAAATTTAATTTGGAAGAAAGAAGATAAGCAAAGGGTAAGTGCATGGAGATGCAGGTAAAAAGAAGGACAAAAATTCGTATTTGGACTGTTGGAAACAGTTTCATGTATGCTATTTTTAAAAGTGTGTACATGGTTTTGTGACAGGCTCGATGGCCACTAAGGTTAAATTGTTTATGTAGTTTAATGCATTAAAACCTTATATGTAGTTTTAACACATTATAACCACGTACATGGTTATAAAGGAACATCATTGTGTATGTAGTTTTGTTGCTCTGTAACCAAAGATAAAGCGTCAATGTCATTCATTTGACATCGACATAAACCACAACTAGGAGACAACAAGAGAAAATACACGGTTGATAGTGAGACAAGAGCAAGGAAAAGAACTACAACAATCCAAATTCGATAATGGCACACCAAAAGAGATGTATGGAAACACATTTTAGTGAACTTAGAAGTAAAATTAGTTAATTTTGGTGCATTTTTCTTGAAATTATTATTTTTTTCCCAAGACATGTAGAAGTTAATGTGCCAAGTGGAAATGAACAACCCCCTGACCCTCTTATCCTTCATAACCCATAAAATGCTCATATCCATCCTAACCCACAAAACCCTCCTATCCTTCCTCACCCGCAAAACCCTTCTTGCCCTCTTGTAGTTCCTCAAGCCCCCTAAGGTAGTAAAGAGGATTTAGTAGCCCATATCATTGAAAATAAGATCAAATTTGATAATTTGATTAGGACATTGAGGCATCCTTGTGCAAACAACCCCCACTAAATTAATCTGACACACATATTACAAACATTATTAGGTGAAACTGACTCGTTAATAGGATAAATTAATAGGTGGGTTGAGTATAGAAATAAATGCAGGGCATATTATTCCAACAAATTGTCTACAACCAATGTGAGAGATAAACACATAACCAAAGCCCAAATTTTTTCCATATTGAATGTTGAGAAAAGTAGTGTGCCACTAGACATGACAATGAAATGGATTCCAATCCACTAGTGCACTCATAATTTGATAAAACAATTTTTTTGGGACCGATGGTGTATGGATTTGATCACCTGCCTTGAAACAATAATGAGGTGTTGATGTATTTTTTGAACAAACTTTATTGTGAGTTTATGTTGAATGAAGTTCCAAACTATTTTGATTTCTCAGAGTCTAGGGTAGAGGAAAGGAATTTGGACATGATAGGTCAGGTGTACGTTATGTGCTTAATCAGCTTGTGAGTGTATGTATCAAAAAACCACATCCTCCTAAGATATCGCCCTCTACAATCAATGAGAACATAGAGGTTGATACCTTGCATGCACTTAAGGTGCTTATTGACACCCTCATTTAGCATATGAGCTAGATTTCTCATAACTTTCTTGGTGAGGGTGAACATGGCAAGGCTTCATCTAGTGTTGTTCCCCAATGAGCTCACTATTGAAGATCATGTGGTGCTTTATACATTGGACCTAAGGAGGAGGAGGATACCATGCAACCCACTCACGGTGGTATTTTCTTGGGCCTAGATGATATTTATCTAACTATGTTTTAGTCATCTACATTCTATTTGGACACCTTGGTGACAACTTCCCAGGAATTTGTAATATTTTACTTGTTGCAAAAATTTGTCAGACTTGCTAAATTTCAAATATTTATACAATTTATAAGGTAATAATTAATTTTCATGTATAAAGCTCAATAATTTATACAATTTTTTTTATGTTTTAGTAGGATTTTGGATGTCACACGAGCATGTGTTGCTACACTATGCCTATATATACCTATATAGATTTTTTTTTTAATGATTAATTATTGTTATGGTTCATTTTACATTTATTTTGTTTTATATATATGTATCTAAAGTGAGTAATAATGATATTCTATATGTTTAGTTGATGACCACACTGGACTTTTTGCCATATATTTGGGAGGGAGCAAATGTAGGTGTTGTTACTATGATTTCATATGCAAAACAATTCACCAAGGTAAAGTAGGGTTATTGTAATGTTTAAGTGTAATATGGATATGTGTTTAATAATTATCCTCTATACTTATGTAAAGAGATGACACATAAAACAATTATCTATGTATACTTCTCCAATGATGTCTTCCGGTCTTGTTGAAATGATTAGAAGGCATGACATGGTACACTTTGACAATTTAATTTATAATTTTCCTATTACATTTCAATGATTTAGTTAGTTGGCTTAAGTATTTATGATCTAATTTTTTATTTTTATTTTTTGTATATATACATTTGCAGGGACCCAACCCTTGCATTATCATGATCGCATCATGAACTCCTATTGGTGATCCATTTCACACCCCTTTTTTGCTAGGTGAACATATCATTGATCCTATTGAGTGTTAGTCACAAATTTACTATGACCACTCGCTTGTGGTAGGTGCACCTATGAATATTTTCTTTTTATCATTTTAAAATATTAACTTGTTACTTTTTAAAGTATATCATTCCAA
This sequence comes from Torreya grandis, assembly GCA_037957365.1. Lineage (NCBI taxonomy): Eukaryota > Viridiplantae > Streptophyta > Pinopsida > Cupressales > Taxaceae > Torreya > Torreya grandis. Next base: position 143,264 of record JARHVA010007115.1, on the reverse strand, counting down.
ATCATGTGTAGAGTTTTTGAAAATATTTGCATATGAACATTTAGAGCTATAGGTGAGTTTTGTGTAGAAGATGACTCATAGTCAAAAAGATATAACACCTCCAATTGTAAGCAAAAAATCCAAAGGAGATGCTTCTACAATCAAGGTAAAGCAGGAGATGGATTTTGATGAATAAGATCATGTCTTATGACATTTTGTGGTATGCCTACATGACTTGATGTATAATTGTTTGGCATTGTATTCCTGTATGGCATTGACCTGGGATATTATATTGTGTTCACATTTTATACACCTTTATATGGATTTTATGGATATTATATATACATATATTGTACAACATTTTACTTTTCAAATATTCTCATTGATTTCACCTTTTGGATTTTATTGTAATTTATTACATATTCTATTACATGTTCACATTATTATATGCCTTCAATTTATTGAGAATTAAGAATGTACCTTAAATTACATTTATTTTTATTGAAATTTATGGGAAATTTACATCTAATTATGTTATAAAATTATTGCAAAAGGTGTGGTAAATGATCATGATGCAAGTAGACCTCTCTTAGATCTACTTACTAGGTCTCTTAAATATTTTTAGCCTCTATTTTAGAATTAAATATATTTATTATTTGATTAATATCCTTGATATTATAAAGGTGATTTCATATCCATAATCTAACCTCTATCCAAAAAACACAAACAATTTTGTTAGGCCTTTTCAACTAGACATCTAGCTTATAACGCTCTTCATTTGATCTTGGCCTCAAATCAAATGTTTATATATTTATTAGGGTTATTACACACTTTATAATATTCTCTAACTCCACCTATATTTTCCACAATCCTCTTTAATCAGTCTTTAGATAGAAAATAATATTTCACCCTTTACACAATCATTTAGGCCTTGTTCTAAGGTCTATTAATTTCTCAAATGAAGGATTTTTATTAAAAAACCAATATCATTATGATTTTAAAGGGTTTTAATATATTATCAAAGTTATTATTTACTCAAATAACCATGTTTACAACTTCTCTTAGATTGGTTCATTTAGTAAAATACCAAAAACATAGACTTTTTCTAGTCCTTTCAAGACCTTGACATGTAGGTTTGTCATTATAGAATAGTATGTTTGATCATTAATAAGATTATTAAATATTTAATAAATTTTATTAAACCCATTTTTAAATTACTCAATTTTACACACAGATTCCCCTTCCTTCAATGTGATTAATTCTTGATCTTTAATGAAAAAAACAAGGATTTAGGTCTAATTGTACAACCATACAGACCCTGAAACTAGCATAACTATATAATTAGACATCATATTAATTTTAAAAATTATTTATTAAATTTAAAATGATTATATCTATTTTTGTCTCACATTTCATGATATTTAATTCACTCATTTTGAAGATATTAAACTTTTGGCTTCCTTAAACCCTAATTTTTGCCTTTTTGCAATCTTGCAAGAATACATTCACCCATAACTTGCCTTTTATGAGTATTTAATTAATTAATCCAATATTAATACAATAAATACATCATATTTAATCATACTACCTGGTTTTATCATTTATAGATGGTTCATTTTTGAAATATAAGGATTTTGGTTCACTTTAGCCCTAGATCAGGGTTTACACAATCCTCAAAAAACCAAGAGAAAACAAAAAGTCATAATTTCACTTTTGATGATTATTTTTTAATTATTTTTAGTTGGAATAATATGTAACTGATGTTTTATTATCCTTCTAATCACTCATCAAGCTTTAATAATCTCTAAATGATCATGTATGAACAAAATTATTTCTAACTATGATACAATGTAGACATGGGAGCATAAATTAGATAACGTATTTACTTATCATGAAATTAAAGGGTTATTTTAGGACTATTTAAGACTCATATAAGTTGATATTATTATTTTTAAATAATTATAAACCATAACATTCAAAATAATTCAAGAAAATAGGTCTTTTTGAAGAGTGTGTCAATAATACTTGGTTTCTACAGATTATAACCATCATATGTACTAAACAAGAGCCTAAAGAATAATAAAAATGAACTATTTATACATCCCTGAGGTTTATTAAGAAATTACAATATCATGACAATGTCTTATTTATTCAAATGTCATCCAAATACTTTTATAACTCTACAAACCTATAAATTACTCACTCCAAAGCTAGACACCTTATATAACTTACTCCACTAACCTACTAACCTTATCCTCTCCTACATTCTTAATATGTTTCTTGACTCCTCATTTATTACTACAATCTTTATCCCCTCTAACTTTATAGATAATACCATATATTTTTTCACAAGTTATGACTTATCCATTATACTAAATTAGACATATTCCCTTTGTTTACTTAGGAAAGGGGGTTCACTAGGTCTGGTTCACTATATGTCTGTCTTGTCTTGAATAGGATTGTCTTATTCTTGAATTCAATCTTGAAATAGTATTTAATCTAATTAAGCTTCCTTATGACTTATACAGATTATTGTAATCTCATTAGTTTTATCTAACTATATACATAACCTTCACTCCCACTTCTATAATAATGTTAACAAAAATACCAAACACACTTTGTTTTACAACTTGTTTCATATTTGTCATCCTTTGATGAAAACAGGGGTCACAAGGTCTTCAAAGTCATGTTGATGAACTAGGATTTTAACCATTTTAATTTATTCATTTTCCTTACTTATAATTTTTACTATTATTTCATTAGGTTCTTATACTCCTAACAACTTCCTGAACCAATGAGACACATTCACACTTCATTGTGTTATATTCTCTAAGATAATGGGATAAAATAGGGTTCTCTCTCTCTAAGATTATTTTAAAAGTCTATCACCATATTGGTTTGTAAGATAACTAAAAATTCATAACTAGATTGACTTGATAGGCTTATCACATCTCTTAATAGGTTGTATAATAAAAATAAAAAACTCTCTCCTTTCACCAAACTAGTTCTTTACCAAAAGATGAGGAACAAGGGGTTTATACCTTATACAAAGGTCTACAGATTGAGTTTTAAATATATCTTCTTCTATATACCTAAAATAAACTTTAAAACCCTTATAAAAACTCAATGAAATTATATTTTAACCTTATACAAAGTTTCAAAACATTTTTGTGGTTATATTTCATGTTATGATAGTTCTAGTTGATGCCCCTAGAGTATTATTATTTCTAGGCTAGTAGCTTGCTCAACTAGAGTATTAAGCAAACTGTAACACATTTAAAAAAATACTTCATTAATTATAATCTATTCTCATATCCATAAAAGTATCATTTGAATTTAATCAATAGGTTTATCACTTCCTTATGTTTTAGTTTTTTCAAGGAGAATTGAAAATAGAAGGTTTTAGGCATAATCTATAGGACTACAATCAAATATTTTGAAATAACATTAGCTATAGGAACATCCAATAAATTATATGAATTTAACAACATGAAAAACAAATTACCACACATTTTTACAAATTTTCAACTTATTTAAAGGGTTTGTTTTTTATTTATGGAGGTAAGATGGAATTTCTCTAGATGCAAGATGCAAGTTGTAGTTGGATATCTCTATCTTTGAGACATCGTGGCTAAAAAATTGAATCACCACCATTTCAAGGGTGGAAATTAATATTTATTATTTTATTCTTGGAATTAAATTATAATTGGTTAGGATACATAACACTCGCTCCAGCCTTAAGATGAGATTTCCTTATAAGTCAAAACTAATATTTTTAAAGCAAACTTTAGAGAGGCATAAAATAGAAATCATAAGTTGTATCAAAAAACCAAAAGAATGGTCACGTGTGTTTCAAATTAATCTAATTTCACCCTAAATACCTAAGATTAAAAAACATCAATGAACTCATGGTGGAGGATTCGGTGATCAATCCTAAAATTGAACTTTTATGTAGTTAAGAAATAAGGTCTTTGCCTTCAAAAGACATTTCCACTTTTAGGACATTCGATTCAAAATCCATTACTTCCAACAGCCCAAGATGTGAATTTTAAATGCATTACCACTAACATGGCCTTAGAATCCACATGGATACCCTTTTTTGAAATGATTCTAGTCTCGAACAACATTTATAATATATTTTGTCAAAATGCAAACCATAGTTGGAGATATTTATCTCTAGGGCCTCTTGCATAAAAATTGGAATCACCATCACATCAAAGGTGGTGACTAACCTATAGGACCAAATTATTATCATTTGATTATGCTCAGTTAAGAGATATAACACCCATTTTGGCCTCAAGATGATATTTCCTTAGATGCAAAATATGAGTTGTAGTTGGAAATCTCTATCTTTGGGGCCTCATGGATGAAGTCTAACATTGCCACCATGTCAGGAGTGGTGATTAACCTATATAACCACATTATTGGCTTCCAAGTACGCTTAGTTAGGAGATGGAACACCCATTGTGACCTCAATATGACATTTCCCTGTAAGGAAAAATTAAAAAAAAAATTAAGGCAAACTTTGGACATTCATAAAACAAAAATTGTAATTCATATACATGAACCAAAAGAATGGTCACATGTATGCCAAAGTTCTGTAAATTCATCCTAAAGTCCTAAAATTGAAAATCATTGATGAGATTGTGGTAGAGGATTCAGTGATCAATCCTAAAAATTAACTTTTTATGTAGTTAAGAGATAGGGTCTTTACATCAAATAGACATTTCCACTTATGAGACATTCAATTTGAAATCCATCATTAAATCATTTTTATGTTCAATTTACATACATTCCCACCACCATTTAATTGGATTCAATGTGAATACCATTTCTTGGAAATTTATTGGCCTTGAGCATCATTAATAAGAAATGTTGTCAAAACACAAGTCACAATGTAATATCTCTATCTTTTGGGCCTTATGGATGAAAACTTGCAATGCCACCATGTTATGGGTGGAAATAACCTCGAGGACCAAATTCTTGGCATTTAATTATGCTCAATTAGGATATGAAACACTCATTTTGGCCTCAAGATGGCATTTCCCTAGATAAGGTAAAATAGTCAATCATCTAAATGAATTGAAATCTTATCTTAGCTTCAAGAATATGGATTTTTCTACTAATAGTGCCAACCAATTGAAGGTGAAGGACAATTTATCACCACTAACCTACAAAAAATATGTAAATATGTAATTAAATTAAAATTTATATGTACTCCCTAGGAAATAAATAAAATTTTATAAAAATAAACACATCTGCATTTGATAAATCATCATATGTTGGGAGATTATTCTAAGTAACAACTAGGATAGACTCTAGTTGTTATATTAGTTAGAATTGCTTCATAATTAGATTCACAAACCTTTCATAGAGTCCTTTTTAATGGCTTACCCTGATATTTGTGTACCTCAAGATTTATTGCAATAACCAAATTTAAATAGTGGAGTATCTTTTTATGTACTTTTTAGTCTTAAAAAAACCATACATTTGAATTTTTGATTGGATAAAAATGATGCCAAGTTTCAGTAACTACCAAAAACCCAATGGAATTGTGAATTTTTCCCCATTTGTGACCGTAGAAGTTAATTTATATTTTTACTCTACACATCGACACAAGTAATAGTTTTTCCCCTCCTCATTATCCTCATCTGCAATAACTGCATAAACATTCACTATATCAAAAAACAAAAATATTTAATAACATGATCTATCGATATATTTACCAAATTTAGTATATGAAACACATGTTAATTATATTGTACCTGGTTTCACTAAAATAGATACATGGTCAAAGTCATGTGATGATGCCATCTCTATAAGTTGTAGTACTAGTGGAACCTGATAAGTGTCACTTAGAACTAGAGACCTATAAATACAGTCATCCACCCATTCTTGTGATTCACACTCATTCTAAATAATTTCAATGCATGCATAACAAAAACATGCCATGTGCCTCGATGAACCATCAAAGAACCTGCATTTGAGCTACAAAATTAGTGTAGCTTGATGTTGTTACTATCATACAATTTCCTCCATAAATTTATTCATAAATTTGGAAATAGATAATTTTTTTATAACAATATCACACCTTTAAGATTCTTTTCCATATTTTAATCGATGTCATTGATTTATATTTAATGATACCAACCCTTTATTATTCAACTCCATGTGTACTATCCTCATGGGTATAATTTTTCACATTTGGAAATCTCCACAAATTTTTCAAGTTCCATCCAAACATGCCCGATTATAAAAAAAATTGTCCATCTGGTCTTTCACAAAAAAGGTTGGAATGAATTCCATTACTAATTTTGGCAGGGCTTCCACTCTACACTCCTATAAAATGTTGTCATTATGAAAACTACAATGAACATGATGCAGAATATCATAATGCATCAACAATTAAAAAATGTTGCCTAAAACAAAATGTAGTGCATGTGTGATTGATTTTCACATATAAGGGTGGTCATTTCAAAATATTTTTGACTAGTAAAAATATGTAAATATTTTTTTAAAAAAAAATTAGAGCATAATTATGTTTGATTCATATCCAAAAAATGATTAGGATATGGTTAACGATTACAAAAGCCAAATTTTATTATCACTACATCTCTAAAATTAGGTGATACCCTTATTTTATGTTTCAAAAATTATACAAGTATTTTAGGGTATTATCTATAACCTTGTATTTCTATGGGAGTCTATGAGATAATGCCCATAAGTCATTATTACTGGTAATATCAAGTCTTCTACGTGTCCCAATTTTTTTCATTACTATTTTTTTGTTTATGTGTAATGCTTCGATTGTTTATCTAATTAACCATTTATTATTTGTTTTAGAACTTACCAAGGAAGTTTTAGTAATACATTGGGTTAGCATCTTTTATGCCTTTCTTCACACCTACTTAAATGTATTCATTACAAAAAAATTCAATAATTACCTTGTTTAAACTAACAATATTAGATTTTCTTAGTCATAGGGTATTCATTGTAGGTCTCATCTTAGGAACTTATATCAATGTAAAAAAAAATTGGCATCATCCACTTTGATTTAATTTTTCAGAGTGTAAGTCCAAAATTATTTTAGATTTTGTTTTCATATGGCTCTTGGAAATTTTTCTAAGCATTGGTTTCAAAATGTTGTCATCAATTTCAACTAAACACGTGGGTATGATTTTTAAAATACTAGGAGGTGTTATTAGTGGTAAATTTTATTGATTTGGTGTTTTCATATTATTTTATTCATTCGACGGTGTTCTCATATTATTTTATTAATTTTTATTTTCACCAATCAGCGTTTCCATGTAATTTACATTATCATCACCAAAATTAAAAACCATAAAATTTGAATGTGGGCATGCATTATAATTTAGTATACTATTATAATTGACAATTGTAAATTTAAAATTTGGTATACTATCATTTTTTGTTTCATCATAATTGTGACATTCAATTTATTACGGATAATATACTTAATTATATGACTTTTTTGCATTTGTTGCCTTTGATTTTCTCTCTACACTTCTAATTACTATGGTGTTTTGTGATTTAAATTCCTCTTATTGTTATTATGAAATATGTCACCCATGATTTCACAAAGTTTTCAACTTTTGAGGGTGGGGACAATAATAAAATTATTAAAAACTTGACCTACTTGATGTGTAGTACGAAGTGGGCACCCCTATCCAATTATTAGAAAATAGACCTATACTATTTACTCAACCATGAGTAGATAAATATTTCTACTTTTGAGGGTGGAAACATACATCAAATTATTTAAAAAAAAACTTGTATCATGTAGGAGGAAAGATATAAGAGTACGTAGTGGACATAGATCTTGTTGTGAAAAAAATGATGTTGATCATACATGTTTTTTTGTTTTCTAGTGCTAACAAAGCCATGTACATGGTAATAATGTGTACATGATCATACCATGTATGTAGTATTATATGTGTGCACAAACACCCCTAAACATAAACCCTTGACACTAAGTAACACTAAAACCTTTATCTCTTAGACCTTATACCCTCAAACCTAAAACCAATCCCTAAACCCCAAGCCCTATAAACCCTAAGCCATAAATCATAAACTTGTAAAAACCTAAACCAATTCATTCAATCCTGACTTAACATCATTTACACTAAGGATTAGGTTTACAGGGTTCAATTTGGCCTCTCTTGATGCCAATCAAGTAAGCCATCCCTCTTGGAAATGATGTAGTTCTGGGCCCATGCGACTTATATTTTTATTATTAGATTTAGGTGGGCATACACCTTATTTTTGGTTTCTTATCTTAAGAAGTGAAATTTACCATCTATATCCTTTATTCTATTGAATAAATTAATTATGTCTACCCACTTAGGATGAGATGTAGTCTCAGCAGACCTTATTAAAGAAATGGCTTCATACAATGTTTTGGATGTCCCCAACAGGTTATCTATTAACTCTTTAGGAGCTTCAATGCTGATCTTATCCTGTGACCTTTGTCTATATTGGTCATAACTTTTGAAAAATTCTTTGATTACTCATCTGGTAGCATCCACAAAACTTGAAGGGTCCTCCATATATATGTCAAGGTTAAAAAGATTTAATTGTCTACATTTTGTTAGAAATAATATGTCTTATATATGTTCCAAATTGACCTGATCTCCTTTTATAACCAAACTCTTTATTTTACCCTTACTCAAGGTATTAGTTTGTCAATCAAAGTGGAACTTGACTATTGGTTACTTAATAGGCATTAGGTCGTTCCTTGTTGCTTCCTCTTGTTATAGTTATTTAATACATGAAAGAATTTTTAATGTAACTTATTGATGTACTTATTCTGTAACTATAGGAATAAAAGAAGATTGCCATGGATGATGCATTTTTGTGGGATAATATGTCCCTAAAGCATGAAAAAGAGGTATAGCCTTCTTCCATATGGTAACCTACTTGTGTATTGGTGTATCAATAATGTATTTATCCTTCTTAGATATCATACGCACTTAAACTATAGGGGATTTGTCTAAGCATCTTGGCCAATGGGCAGTCCCAATTATGTAGACAACTTGGGTGTGTGGACCCATGTAGTATAAGTGGAGGTGGACACCAAGATTTCAAAATGCACTCCCACTGATGTTGTGAGAGATTAAGGAATAGTTACACTAAAGCATGAATAGATCCTTGGAGTGCTAAGTAGATTTTAAAAGTAATGTTTGACTAATGTATATGCAACCCTAACAGTAATGACAGTAGTAAGAGGACCCATATTAGAAACATGTGCTATAGTGCATAAAATCAGCATTATAACTGCTTGAGACTTATTTATTTAGCTCAAATAATGTACAAAATATGTAGTATCTATCATACCAATTATATAAGTAGTAATTTATGAAGCTATCAAATAATGAGGGATTGTTGAACTTATAATCTGAGAGGGGATAAATGGGAAATGGTTATTAAAATTGTCACTATTTTAGATTGAGATGGAGATCATTGGGGTGTAGCTCATGATGTCCCCTCTATTGAGGTTTTCATGTTTGACTTTGCATCCCCTTCTACATCTACTTATTTATTTGACAATATTTTTATGGTCATAGAGCTAACATGTCCATGATCAACCTCTTTAGATTCGCCCAATATCTTACCTTTTTTAGATTAAGTACTTTATTTAGTTATCCATTCTTCCTCTTCATATATTTCAGTTGTCTCACAATATGACTATGTTTCCTTGGTGTCCATCTCGGACACCCATTCTTCTCCAATTATCCATCTTTTCGCTTCTTTGTCACTATCATAGATTTGAAAAGGGTTTGATCTTTGTCTACCCTTTTTTCTATCCTCCCTTTCCTTAGGCACTTCTACCTATTTATTTTTAATTTTGATCTTTTGGGGTGAAATAGGAGGAATATTGGGATTCCTTTCATATGTAACTGGTGGTTTAAAAGTAGTAGGAGATAGCCCAATAGAAGGTGCAGAGGGACATGAAAGGGTTGTAGTGGTGGTATATGGTAATGAAATGGGGTAATTAGTGACTCTTAGATAAATCATGGGTGGTGAAGGTGGTTGCCTAGAATATTGATGCATAACTATTGTTGGTGTTGTTACCATAGGGGGTGACCTAGGATGAGAAATGATGGAAACATGAGACAATCAAGTATGAAGACTTATTGGATGTGTTATAGTCAAAAGAGGTAGTGGTAACATATAGAATATCCAAATAGTTGTATTAGGAATTGTATACCTTTCCACACAAGTTAGATGTTGAGGAGAGGTAGAAACAATTAAATGTGTAAGGCCAATATCAACTATACCATCAATACTTGATTCCCTAGATAGGGAAACTTTCTCCTATATGTACACTTTTATGTGAGGAGGATGTTCATGAATAGGTTTATAAACCCATTATTTTTTTTCCAATCTGCTTGGCATATTACTCAATAATCATAGTATCATATTGGATCCTCTATGCTACAATCTTTGACATGTTTAATATTTACATCCTGATAGAAACCTTAGTGTCATCCTCTACATTCATGAAAACACTATCATGATTATAGGACTAGTGACCATGCTTCACTCTCATATTCCTTCCATATGTCTTGATATGTTCCTTGACATTCTTATTGGGGTACCAATGTCTAAATGGTTCCCATTTAAATCAATAATACATCCTTAATATTCTAATATACTAGAAGTATTCCCACATTGTATACTATCTTCCACCAAAGCTAAGACGGGTTGGGTAGATAGATCCTTGCTTGGATCTTCACAAATCAAAATTAAAACTATCAGCCAATTGAGAAATAATTTCTTGCTCAGTGAAATTGTCATGCATAAGTCAGGGTAAGTACAAAGGGTGTGCCTTGATACCTTCTATCCTAATTATAATACATTCAGGATAGAACCAATAGTCACCCATTTTATGAATGGTATTATTTATAGGATCTAACAATTTAGGCATATTTATCTCATATATTGCCTAATACACCATAGGGTAAAATGATTCTATCAACCTTTTCATTTATTTTATGAACATGTGCAGATGGAGGACAATGAATTTGTCACAATTCTTTTTCTTTAGGTATTCTATGGATAATTTCTAAGGTTCTTCATATGTTGAGTGCACATTTTTAGTCACAATATCTACCACATATGACATCATATACAAGGTAGCATCTGGTAAAATTCATAATTTTTTGACTCATACAATCAAATTGGAGCTAACAATCTCTCCCAAGGCTATGATTTTGTTGAAGGCCAAGATAATATCCATCAATTGGACCCATATCATGTTGAGATAAGAAATGGTTGAGAAACTGTATATTTGGTTCAGTAGGGCCATATAAATTATTACTCCTGGTATGAAGAAAATAATGGGGATAATAAAAGTAGGGCCCTAAATCTTAAAGTTTCTTGGGTTGAAATGGATGTTATTAGCAAGAAGTGATAAATCAACCATGTCCATCAACAGGGCTAGTTATTGGTTTTTTATTATTCCTTCTACTTTTTTTTAGAAAAATATATTACAAATGAATAAACATAATGTTCAAATGTATAAAGATCGCATAATTTTAGTAGAACACGTTACCCTGGTATAGCTATGAGCTTGAAAATGTGTATTTTAATTAGAAGTACCATGAATGTAACATTGTAATTTTCTATTAAAACCAAATATTTTGTATCTTATGATCTATAGGTCCCTCAAGATCAACCTTGTTGTCAGACCCTATAGAGAGCCATCTTTAATTACCCACTAGCTCAATGAGAGGTATGTTGGTTTCTATTAAGAATTATTATTTTGATTTTATTCCAATTGTGTTATATGAATTTGGTGTTTATGTCCAAATTTTGATTTTCATTTATCTATATTATTAATGGAAATAAACTAGTAATCTGGTAGTTATTTTGTTTCAAAGACTTCTCAATTCCTGTCTGATGGGGGAGGAGGGTGTTTTAGTTTTTCATTAATATTTGGAAGATTTTTCATTTACAATGGTTACAATTAGCAAAGAGTGTTTTCAAAGTGGTGAATATTGTTGAGCATCAGGTCAGAAATGTAATACATGAGGTATATAATTTTCATCGACATATGAACAAATGTAGTCGGGTACTCCCATGATAATGCTCATACTTTAGTTCATGTAAAAATGATTAGAATGACAAGTATTCAAAAAATAATGCTCATCTATGTGTTAGGTAGTGTCATAGGGAACATGGTATAAGAGTTCATGATATAATTACAATAGACACTCGACAAAGGTTGATTAGTGTCAAATTTATAGGTGGTCAAATGACAGTTTATGATAAGTATTTTTGGATAACTTTACAGTGATTATAGAAACCATAATAGTATGTTCCATGTTTTGGCATAAAAGGGTCACATATACTTTCAATTTACATTAAATATATCTTGAGTTTGAGTGATTGATATTAATCAAACATAAGTGTCTTAACTTATATATACAAAAATGTAGTGCATATACATTTTTCTATTAAAAAAAATGATTTTTTTTAAGATTTATTTTTGAATTATTTTTTTAAAAACATTTTCAAAAATACCATTATTTTTTCATACTCAATATTACTTTAAATCATATTTATTGATTTTTTTTAAATTATTAAAGATAAGTATTTTTAGATATAACAATCTAAATAATAACAAAATTAGAAGTTTATAATATTTAAGACATGCTGCGTATTGTGAGACACATCTGTAATTAATAATTTAAACTAAATATAAATGTTAATATCGTATTAATTGTGTTAATAAAATTAACATAATAATTTTATGTGATTTGGCCACATTAGAAAGTTGGGTCTCACAAAGTCGTCTTGTTATTTAACCTGGAAGTAAATAATGAGGAGTGTGAGAGTGCATTATCTATAATGAAATATTTATTTATAGTGATAAATATATGACATTAACCCATTTGTGAACAATGAGACCTTATGTCGATCTCTGGATATTCAATAGAGGAGTTACGGTTTAAAGTGGGTAAAACACACATGGACCCTTAGATAATGTTTACTTGATAGCTTAGGATAACGAGTGGGTTGATGGGTTGATATGGAATGTAAGAACGAAAAATATGTTAAGCACAATCTGTTAAATCTTGTAAAATTATTTGTGTAAAATTTTTTTCATTACAAATAAGAATGGAACATAAATTGTAAAACAATTATAAAATAAATAAGAATTCCTATTTTTTCTAAAACTAATTTATCATTCATAATGAGAGAGGGCAATAAAAGCTATAAAATGTTGTGGAAAGTAACACAAATAAATTACATTTAATTAAATATTTTTTATATATTTAAGATATAGTAAATAAAGTCTTACACTAGTTAATAAATTATATTTAATTAAATATATATACGTAATATATATATAATTAATTATGTATTTTTAAAGGAATAAAATTTATTATTTTGATATTGTAAAATTTTTAATTTGATTTTGACTTATCATCTTATTTTACTTGTAAGAAAATATTTCTTCCTTATTATAAAATGACTTTTATGACCTTAAAATATTAAATAATTTTTAATAATATAACTTTAATGATGTTCATTATATTAAATAATTATTAAAACTATATTTTTTAGTTAGCATGCCCCTAAAGGATGTGATCCCACATTATAGACAAAATAGATTTATATAATAAATATAACTTCAATTCTTTTTTAAACAATAGGTCGTTTGTTTTAAGAGCTCCACAAGAAAATGAAAGGAGCTCTACAAGAAAATTTTAGTTTCAAAGAATGATATATACTTTAATAATTTCTTGATCTCATCTTATATTTGTTTATAATTATTTAATGCAATGATAAATATATATATTCTCTGATATCTCATGATTTATGACATTTATTTTTATATAGACAACATTTAAATTTGAATCAAACAATATTAACACACATATTGACTTCAAACAACTAAGATTTAAACAAAGAGAAAGAGGGGACACGAGTACCCAACAAATAAAAGGAGACTAAAACATATAGTAAGATAGAGGGTATAAAAAATAAAATACGGGATGCATAATTTATAGAGGTGACTATGATATAGTTTAAAGGAAGAAGTCAATAAATGGTCTATATTATTCAATTTGAATAAATTTCCTTTACAAAAATAATTATACTAAATTAATATTAAATAATATGAAGAGAAAAAAATAACTAAAAAAATTTATAATAAAATAATGATTCAAAACTTTGACAGACTATTTAATATCTAATATGTAAACTACCTTAGAAGTTTTTTTTGTTTAAAATTAAATATATTTTTTAAAATTTTGTTTTACTATATTTGTTCTATTAAAAAGCACATATTTTTAATCTGTAAAAAATAATATGATTTTTTTGAGTTAAAATTTTGTGGAAATTAAATAAATCAATATTTCAAATTTGAATTATCATTATCTTAATAATAATTTGCAAAATATAATACAAAATATTAATTAAAAAAAATTCACACAATTCTCCCCAAAAAAAATAAAAAATAAAAATAAAAATAAAAAAAAATCAAAAAATCTTAACATATATTTATTTCATTCTATTTTAAATATCAAATCGAATCCAAATTTTCGTTGTGAGGGGAAAGACATTTTTAAAATGAAATGCGTCACTAAATTTTTTACCGACGTCAAAGGTTAAACGTCAAATTTAAACCAAAATTTTGGCCAATTAACAAAGACGTCAGCCGTCTGTTTTGGACTCGCGGGGAATATACTTTCGTCGATAATGATTTTTTCGTGACAAAAGTTCCATTGCTAAGATAATGATTTTAAATGAGGGAGAGAAGTTGATAATTTAATGATGAAAGATCCTTCCACGAAGGACGTGGTTTAATTTAAAGATTTATGTCGTTTATTTAATCTTTTCCATAAGAGTTTTTGGCGTGTTATTCCCTATACCGAACACAGAATCATCCTCTCCTAATTTAATCGGCCGAGGGCGTTGATCTTACCTTTCATGTAAAAATATTAATGACAATTATCTATTCAGCATTGCCTTTCATCAACATAACAAACACATAAAGCATTCCAGTCACATCATGCACATGGAAACCATCCTAGATGGTGAAATCATATTAGAAATATAAACACACGAAGTGAGGTACAAGAATATTAGATATATAATAAATTAAAAAATTAGCATATGAAGAACTAGAGTATATGGAAATCATTTTAGATAATGAAACCACATCAGAAATATAAATAAGAGAGATTATGGAAGACATATTCAAGTGAAATGAGGTATAAGAATATTAAATATATAAAAAAATCGTAGAGATAATCACATTACCGAATAGACACATCATCCATTATACAAAATATAACATGAGTGTAAGAACACTAGATACATAAGTAATTATGATATATAATCAAACCAAGGAAATTATGAACATAGATAAACTTAGCATAATGATTACAATAAGTGACACATGAACATAATAAAAAAGATTAAAAAAATAAATTAAAATATAATATAAACATGATATGACTACATTAACATGGTAATATATCATAGATATGATCAGAGAAGAATAGTAAAAATGAATGAAAGAATAATATGTGATAGAGCGAGAGTGCTCCACACATTGCCTCATAGTTATTCATGAGTGAAAATAGAAATTTTCCCCTACCACAATCATAATATATTAAAATATTATATAAACATGATATGACTACATCAACATGGTAAGATATCATAGATATGATCAATAGAAAAATAGTAAAAATGAGTGAAAGAGTAATATGTGATAGAGTGAGAGCACTCTGCACATTGCCTCATAATTACAAGTGAAAATAAAATTTCACCCTACCACAATAATAATAATAAATTAAAATATAATATAAACATGATATGACCACATCAACATAGTAAGATGGTATAGATATGATCAAGAAAAGAACAGTAAAAATGAATGAAAGAGTAATATGTGATAAAGTAAGAGAACTCCCCACATCGCCTCATAGTTACTCATGAACAAAAATGGAATATTCCCCCCATTGTGAAATATTAAACTTTAATCTTGTTAAAAAAAATTCATTTATCTTGCCATTCACAACAGTACCATAAATGAAAATAATTAAATCAGTATATTTATCTGTGTATGTTTAACATGAATTTGAAATGTAGTATAATACAAGTAAGAAGTAGACGATCTTTAAATAATAATTAACAATTAAATAAATGAAATAAGTCACATTATATCATAATATTGGCTTTTCAGAATAATTATTGCTCCACATTTAAGCTAGAGTAGAAAAGCGTTTGAATCATGAAAGTCTATATGACCATGGTTTGAACATTTTGTCTCATGAAAAATCATATATATAACTATTTGCATAAGTCATTAAATGTGAAAAATCATATATATAACTATTTGCATAAGTCATTGAATGTGCAATAGAATGGATAGAAAGAGATTTAGAAATGGATATTACGAGGAAAATATCAATATGCATCTTGGTGTGAGACATAAATTATACATGGAGTCTCACAAGAGTGATTTATTGTAGAATTATTAAAAGTGAAAAATAAGTGGCTTTATTAGTTTGTTGATGTATTTGAAAGCACTTTTATTAACAATTTTCCATTAGTTACATCACTCAAAAAAATTATCCTCGTCAAAAATTATGAGTTCGATTTTCACACTTGTTTGATCATTTGCATATCCACATATAGAATTCTTATGTGACTTGATATTATCGAATTATAGCTTATACCTTGCTTATGTCGATGTATGATGAATATAATAAGCTCGTGTGTCTATTTTATTTTTTTTTTAATCAGTCATTTTCCTTCGTACCCCATCATTTGTACACATTTTAATCTAACATCATATTTTTACTAGCTTACTTTGCATGAGGTTATTGTTTACACATTTAATGAACTAACATTTGGGTGACATTGGTCGCTTACCTTTATCTTTTGATTTATCTCGTATTTAAATAGAATTTGGCATTTTATAATCTTTAGAAGTTATGTAAAGGGATCTAACATTTATTCATACTATCAATATAATTTATTGGACCACCAGTAGCAAAGATTATTTTTTACTATTTTTCATCGATATCCTCATCTTGGTTAGAACATTATCCTCTTTGGTATTTCCCTAAGTTACTCAAATGTTTATATTTGTTTTAACAAAGTAATTATCAAGTCTCACAATAGTTTTTTGGACCTCTATTCAAATCAGGTACTAAATTATCTTGAGGTCCAATCATTTTACAAAATCATAAATTCATATCATGTGCTAGATAATGTCATTTTTAGTTTTTGCATTAAGGTGGGACTTTGACCATATAATGTGTTATTTCATCAAACTTACAATTTATATAAAATAATTGAAGTATATCTATTAATATTGATTTTTAAAAAATAAAAAATAAAAATTATTAAAATAACACAAATAAATTATATAAACTTATTCAAAAATATATAGTTTATATAATATTCCTCTTTCGTTAAATGAGACTTCAAATACATATTTTAGTTGGGCTCTCTGAATGGAAATCATCTCAAAGTAGAGTTCGAAGCACATGCAACACTAGTGTCACAATGAAAATTCTTGTTATATTCCATACAACTCAACCTTGGCCATGACTATAAGGAGTATATCATATACTCTCTGTTGGACACACTATACATGTTTCCCTTCTCAATTCCCATAATCTCCTTACCTTCTGCTTCTCATCTTAACTTTATTTTATCTCTTTTATTCATTTTCTTTGTTTTCTTGCTTTCTATTTCTAAAAATTCCAATCGATATTTGAAACATAGAAAAGGTAATTATAGCTAACAAATATTTTCATAACTTATTTTATTTTAATAATATACACCCATATTATTAGGTATTTACATATCATCTTTTTCTTTGTGACTTTTAACTACTTCTTACCCTTAACACACACATCTCTCTCTCTCTCTCTCTCTCTCTCTCTCTCTCTCTCTCTCTCTCTCTCTCTCTCTCTCTCTCTCTCTCTCTCTCTCTCTCTCTCTCTCTCTCTCTCTCTCTCACACACACACACACACACACACACACACACACACACACACACACACACACACACACACACATCACCATAGGTAAATAGTCATATAATAGAGAACCATTTATTAGGTTTTGGAACATTCTAAATCCATCATCAAGGTTAGTTATGGTTTTAGAGTATCCCTTCTAATTTTTTTTAGAAAATATATTAAAAATAAATAAACATTATGTTCAAATGTATAAAGGGCACAATTTCAATAATACCTGACACCTTGGCATTTCTATGAGTTTCAAAATGTGTAGTTTATTTAGAAATACTATAAATGTAACATTATACTTTTCTACTATCAATATCATCAGAGACAAGCATTTTTCATCTTATGATCTATATCTCCCTCAAGATCAACCTTGCTAACAAAGCCTACAAAGACCCATCTTGAATTAACTACTAGCTCAATGACGGGTATGATAGTTTCTATTAAAAAGTTTATTTTTGATTTTATTCCAATTGTGTTAGATGTATTTGATGTTTATCTCCAAATTTTGGTTTTGATTTATCTATATTATTTGTCGAAACAAACTAGTAATCTAGTAGTTAGTTTGTTACAAAGACTTCTCATCCCCTATCTGATTGGGGGGGAGGTTTTTTTAATATTTTATTATTATTTGTGAGATTTTTTATTTAAAAGGGTTGAAATTAGAAAAGAGTGTTTGCAAATTGGTCAATTATGTTGTGCATTAGGTAAGAAATCTAATATACAAGGTATATAATTTTCATCGAGATATGAGTGAATGGGGTTGGGTATTCCCATGATAATGTTCATACTTTAGTATAGGTACATATGATTAGAAGGATGAGTATCCTAAAAATAATGCTCAGTTATGCATCAAGTAGTTTCACAGGGCAGATGGTATAGGAATTCATGATATAATTACAATAGACACTCGACACATGTTGATTAGTGTCAAATTTTCAAGTGGCCAAATTGCAAGTTACGGCAAGTATTTTTATATATCTTTATAGTGATCATAGAAAGTATAATAGTGTGTCCCAAGTTTTGACATTAAGTGTCCACAAACACTTCCAATCTCTCTTAAAAATATCTTGAATTTGGTTCATCGATATTAATCAAACATGTATTTTAACTTATGTATATAAAGACGTAGTGCATATACATTTTTATAAAAAAAATAAAAAAATTGATAAACATTTTATTAATATTTATTTTTGAACTATTTAAAAAAATATTATCTACTTAATGGGATGTTACTTTGAATCATCTTTATTTCCCATTTTTTTTTATTAAAATTAGGGGTTTTATTGAGTAGAGCGATCTAAATAATTACCAATAATAAAACTCAAAGTTAATAAATGTGTGGAACATGATTATTCTTATAAGACACCTCTATAATTAATAATTTAAAATAAATGTAAGTGTTAATGTCATATTAGTCATGTTAATAAATTTATAGCAATTTTGTCTGATTAGGCACATTATAATGTTGGATCTCACAAAGTTATCTTGTTATTTAACCAGCAAGCAAAAAATTAGGAGTGTAAGTATGAATTTTATATAATGAAATATTTATTTATATTGATAAATATATTAATTAATCCATTCATGAACAATAATAGAGGAGTTGTGGTTTAAATTGGGTAAAACACACATGGACTCTTAGATAATGCATACTTGATAACTTATGATAACTAGTGGTTTAATGGGTTGATATGGAATATAAGGATGAAAAATGTGTTAAGGCATAATCTATTATGTTTTCTAAAAAAATTATTCAAGTATGGAAACCTTATCATTACAAACAATAATGTAACATAAATTGTAAAACAATTATAAATAAATATTTTTAGGATGTGAATTCATTATTCACAATCACTATTCATGAATCACTATTCATGGTGATGTGGCATGTTGATGATGTGGCTAGTTAGTGATGTGGTATGGCCCACAAGGAATCTTTCATTATTGAAAAGATGAAGATAGAGAAATAGAGTGTATTTCACTGCTTAACCACATGGAATGACTTTGGATGCATGTAGGAGACAAAAGGAAAGTGGATATCATCATTATAATTAATCATGTGCTTGTGGGGCAGTTTGTCTGTGGGATTTTTTTATTGAAGTCAAAAGTTGAGGAATATTTTGACTAATGAGTATGCACATGGGAAAATGGAGAACATCATCTAATATTCCAAATTGAGGTCACATACAAGGTGGAGAATAAAATTTTAGTGCACATGGAGAAGGTCAAAATGTTTCATGAAGATACCATTCAAAGTTGAACCTTGTACATGTGAAAGACAACTTTCACTATTGATCAAAATTGCGCCCATGTGGAGGATGGCACATTTTATTCTCTCTCATGATCTTCTCTCTTTCTCTCATTTACCAATTTTTATTCTTATATATGTATGACTCTACCTTATGTAATTAAGCTAGTGAGGAAGTGTGTGAAACTTGATAAGAGAAGCGTGTAGAATCTTGGTGTAGTATCCTTATGAGTATTATTAGAAAGCTTGTAATTTAGCTTCAACAAGTTTGAGATTTTGAAGGCTTTGTATAGCCTTGTATGCTTCATGTATATGAAAGAATTGTAATAGAAGAGAGTGTGTGAGGAAGCTCTATTTTTGGAGATGTTATTTGCTAAAGTGAATGGAAGATTAGACACTTACATTTACCTATGGTTTGTCCCTTAGTTGTTATCAAGGGTTTCCATGTATATCTCATGTTATCTATTGATATTATTTATCATTTTATGTTATAGCTTGTTTATTCTACATTCTTTTCTTGCATAGTAGGATATATTTCCTAACATCTCATACTATAGATAGGATCTTCTAAAAGCCTCTTATATTTTAGTGTTTCTATTGAGTTAGGGATATTTGTGAAAGTGGGAGATACTACAATGATAGGAGGAGTAACTAGATTTGAAGTAGAGAAATTTGATAAAAGAAATTTATCCTTGTGGAAGATGAAGGTGGAGGATGTCTTGGTGAAAAATGACTAAGATCTAGGCTTGAAGGGTATTGAAATCAAACCTAATAGTTTGATTGATGAAGATTAGATAAATATGGAAAGGAAAGAAGTTTTCAAAATCCATATTTATCTATTAGATTATTTGCTCTTCAACTTTGCTAAGGAGAATACTATAGAGGAGTTATGGAATAAGTTGAACAAATTATACTAGACACAGTTAGCAAAAAAAAAAAAAATTCTTGAAGAAGCATTTATATAGTTTGATAATGAAGGAAAATTCATTCATTTATTCTCATTTGAGTGAGTTTAACACTATTAATAGCAAGCTAGTTTCCATCAGTCTGAAGATGGAGGATGAGGACAAGGCTATCGCCTTGTTGTGTTCACTCTATGATAGTTAGGATCATGTGGTGATGACCATTAGTAATTCATCATCTAGAGATCTTAAGTTTGATAATATGGTAGAAACATTTATTAGAGAAGAGATGAGGATAATGTCTTCTAGTACATCCTCATTTAATGAAGCCTTTGATGTGAGAGGGAGATCTAGTGAGAGGAGCACAGAAGGGAGATCACTATCTAGATCAAAGTTGAGAGGATCCAAGTGAAATACCATTTTCTGACACTGTGGAAATCTAAGATAATTGTAGGAGTACTAGAATTTGAAGAATGAGGAGAAAGATGGAAATCAAAACCCACCTTCAATTGAGGCTACTAGAGTAGATTTAGAGGAAGCAACAACACATGAGGATTTCTACCTTAGTGATAGTAGATCACTTGATAATGCTTGGGTGCTGGAATCAGGTTTATCTTTTCACATGTCTCCATATAGAGATTGGTTGGCCGGTTACCAGCCATGTAGTGGAGATCTTGTCTATATGGGTGATGATCATCCATTGGATATTATGTTAAGAGTGTATATAAGTATTAGGATGCATGATGGTAGAATTAAAATGTTGAAGGATGTGCATCATGTTCCTATTTTGAAGAATAATTTGATGTCCATCAAGAGGATAGATGAACTAGGGTATTATTGTACCTTTGGGAATGGTAAATGTAGAATTTCAAAAGGAGCCCTAGTGGTAGAAAAAGGAGAATCTTATGGGTCATTATATCAACTATGTCGAGATTCAATAACAAGTAATACAGTATCACCAACATCAGAGATTACTCAAGGTGATGTGATGCTAGCTAGAATTAAGTCCTCTAAGAGGATTAAGTTTAAATCACAAGTCAAAGTCTAAGCTTGATTTGAAATCAAACAAGTATAGTTCTCAGCAACAAAGAAGAAGGGGTGTATGATGTGGTATCCTAATGACCACATGTTGCTAATTTAGATGTTACACATGACAAAAAGACCATGCAAAAGGGTAAAATAACTTAAAAGCGTACCTATTGAAGTAGTGGAAAGAGAAGATGAAGAAGACAAAGTGAGACCTAGTGTTACCAAAAGGATAAGACCATATATTTGGAAATGTAGTAGAACATGATTCATTTTGAATACATTATTGAGGTACAAAAACTCAACAGGTGCATTTATGCACTGAGTAGCATAATAACTTTTCTGAATCTATGATTGGTCTACTTGTGCCATGATTGGGTATGGTTGATAGCCATAGGGATATGTGCAGAAGTCTAGTATTAGGTTCTATGTGATCTTCTTTCCTAACTAATATCAAGAGTGCTACGTGCCCTGGTTATTGTTCAGATTTGGGACAACTTGATTCATATATGATGATCTCATTAGAATAGATATAATACCTAGAGAACTATAAAGATGAGGTAAATAGTTGACGGTTTGTAGATCAAATACTATATGAGATGAAGTAGATGTGTGGATGGGAGTAAATTAATACCTTCATGGAGATCCAAATTGTTTAACAAAGTTTATTGCTATATGTGTTGATGACATGTTTGATTCAAGATCCAACATGATCATTAGTGTTACCGCTTAGTGACAAGGACATGATAAAGTTGGTATAAGGAGTAAGCCAAAGATGGATATACATAAGGACATGAAACCAAGGAACTAAACCACTTCTTGAATTGTGATTTATCTTCTCAAGAGCATCTTATAATGGATGAGAAGACATGTTGTTGTCTTTTGTATTAGATTCATCACGAGTAGGAAGTCTCATGATTCCATGGTGAGAACTAAACTAGATATTCCCAAGAAGTGAGAGTTATAAATGGTTCATGGTAGAATCATGATAGGAGGATTAATCTTTGTGTGTAGAAATGAATTGTCACTTAAGAAGCTGAAATTTGTGATGGAGGAGCAGATGTTGACAAAACCAGTCAAGACAGTGAAGTCTTAGTAGTGCAACAAAACCTCTACCCAGTTTATGTCAAGGCAGTAAATGACATGGTTGGAAACTAGATGGAAGAATAAGTTGGTGTGGTAAAGCCTATGCATAATGATTTCAAGTGGGAGAATGTTAGGATGTGAAGTCACTATTCATAGTCACTACTCATAGTTACTATTCATAGCCACTATTCATGGTGATGTGACATGTTGGTGATGTGACTAGTCATTGATATGGATGATTGCTGATGTGGCATGGCCTATAAAGAATATTTCAATGTTGAAAATATGAGGACATATAAATGGGATGCATTTCTTCACTTCTTCACATCGAATGATTTTGGATGCATGTAGGAGACAAAAAAAGGTGGATCTCATCATTCTACTTAAGCATATTCTTATGAGGCAGTTTGTTTGTGGGCTCTTTTGATTGATGCCAAATTTTGAGGAATCTTTTGACTCATGAATATGCACATGGGAAAGTGAGGAACATTTTCTACTATTCTAGATTGAAGTCACATGCAAGGTGGGGCATTGCATTTTGGGGTATATGGAGAATGTCAAAGTGCATCATGAAGATACCATTCAAAGTTGAACCTTACACATGTGAAAGACCATTTTCACTATTGATCAATAGTGTGCCCACATGGAGGGTAGCACATTTTATTCTCTCTCATGGTCTTATCTCTTTATCTCATTCATCCATTTGTATTCTTATATATGTATGACTCTCCCTTATGTAATTAAGCTAGTGAGCAAGTGTGTGAAGCTTGATAAGAGAAGCTTGGTGTAGTATCCTTATAAGGAGGCTTTAGAAAGCTTGTAAGTTAGTGTTGTAACTAGATTGAGAGTTTGAAGGCCTTGCATAGTCTTGTATGCTTCATGTGTATGAAAGCATTGTAATAGAGAAGAGTGTGTGATTAAACTTTGTTTGCGATGACGTTAATTACTGAAGTTAATAGAAGATTGGACGTTACCATTTTCCTGTGGTTTTTCCCTTGCTTGTTGTGAATGGTTTCCATATATATCTAGTGTTATCTGGTGATATTATTTGTCATTATTTGTTATAGCTTGTTTCTTCCACATTGTTTTCTTACACAATATGATATTTTTTATTAACATAATTTTTTTTTTTTTCTAAAGCTAATTTGTCAATCATTACAAGAGCAAGGAAAAAAGAAAAAAAAAGTGCAAAAAAATAACATGTAAAGTAACACAAATAAATGAGTTACATATAATTAAGCATTGTTTACACATTTAAAACAAACTAATTAAAATCTTATACTAGTAAATGAATTACAGTTAATTAAGTATCTACATGTAACATATATAATTAATTATGCCATTTTTTATATAGAAAAAGCATGTAAATTAATGAAGAATAAAATTTCTTAGTAATATTCTTAGTTTGATTTTGGATCATCATTTGTTCTCTTTATAAGAAAATATTTCTTTCTTATCATAAAATGACTCTCATGACTTTAACATAAATAAATAATTTAGAACAATGCGATTTTAGGAGCATTCATTTTATTAAATGCTTATGAAAACTATATTGTTAATCAGCATGCCGTTAAAGAATAGGATCCACAATATTAAAAATATATATATATATATTTAATAAATATAATTTCAATTTTTTTAAAATCATGAATTGTTTGTGAAAATAATTTCATAAAAAAAATGCTAGTTTCAAAAAATAATATATACTTCAATAATTTTTTGATTTGATCTCATGTATAAATGTATAGGTTATTGGATCAACCCAATCAATTCAGTACAATTTTTTCAGATTTTCAGACATATAGTCTAGATTATTAGGTCGACCCAATTGACCTTGTACATTTTTAGGGACTCAGCAACAAGTTTTTGTAAAGCTTGATTGACCCTGTCGACCCAGTTAGCAAAATTTGCAAGCATACCTTAAAGTTCTTCATCAACAATCTTTCTTCATCGCATCTCTGATCCACCAAAATTCCTTTCTACTTCCTTGTTTCATTTATTTTGTATCTTTCCTTTCACAGTTTGTATTCTTCAAAACACAATTAACTAGATCGACACTGCCGATCCAATTCTATATTCTATATATTATCTTAAATAACTAAATCGACATTCTTATATATATTTATAATTATTTAATATAATATTAAATTAATATATCCTTTTTTATATCATGAATTAAATAGACGACAAAAACAAAACATATAATGAAACAACGATTCTACCATAAATCTTTAACTTCTGTTTATTTCATTCTATTTTATTTATGAGAAGAAAGACACTTTTTAATGACAGAAAAGGTCAACATCAAATTTAAACCAAGCATTTGGCCGATTAACATTTTATCTGCGAGCGGAAAGACATTTTTAAAAAAAAAAAAAAAAAAAAAAACCGTCATTAAAATTTTTAAGCACAGAAAGGGTTAAACGTCAAATTTAAACAATGCTTTTGGCCGTTCAATTGTCGATAATGATTTTTTGGGTACTAGAAGACAAAAGTTCGTGACTTTGGCCTCAAAACGAATATTCCATCCCTGGTATATTAATCGTCCTAAATTATATTATTGTTATTTTAAATGGGCATAAATTGACAATTTAAAGATTAAAGATCCCTCCCTTCTACGAACGACGTGGTTTAATTTAAAGATTTATGTCGTTTATTTAATGTTTTTCATGAGAGATTTATTTCGTTTTTTGTTTTGTATTTTTTGTTGGGTTGGCAATGTCTATTTAGGGGTTTAAAAATTACGAGTAACACTATACCTCCGGTGGACACAAAGCTAACCCAAGATGGTTTAAAGACATCCGTACATTTTTTAAAAATATAGATTTTATATATCACAAGTTTAATACGTCGTTAGTGTTTGTCTACATTAATGCTAAATTTAAATAATTAGCACGTAAAAAATGAAAAAATAAAAAAGCATTTGTTGACCCAAAAGAATTACATTGACTATTAATAATGAATTTAATCCAGAAGAGAGAAGACAATCAAAGGGATAATGCTTTTGCTTTTCGAAAGATCAAAGAAATATTTTTTAATGTAAAAAATTAATGGAAGGAAATGATATAAATGCTGATTTAAATTTGGATTTTAAGGTATTAGTCAAGTATGTTAGATATTTCCATTATTTGTAATTGTATGTAATTTATATTTGTAACATATTTTATATTTAAAATATAGTATTATATATAT
Source organism: Torreya grandis (assembly GCA_037957365.1). Taxonomy (NCBI): domain Eukaryota; kingdom Viridiplantae; phylum Streptophyta; class Pinopsida; order Cupressales; family Taxaceae; genus Torreya; species Torreya grandis. Next base: position 116,804 of record JARHVA010007115.1, on the reverse strand, counting down.
TACAGTAGTAGAGTTAGTGTGGAGGTGATCTAAACATCTTTATAGTGATGAAGTTAATGAAATTTAAAGTTTGAAATGGAGGGGTTTATCATAGATAGTAGAACCATTATTATTTTCAGTGTGGTAGTTATGCAACCACCCAACAATTATATAACTGTTGGTGTTTGTAGGAGGTGGTTGCGTATCCGCCCTAATGATTTTGAAATTGTCGGTCTGCATAAACCAGTTGTTTCATCACCATCAAAAATTTTGAATTTAGATAGTTACAGATATGTCTTCTTTTCAATGATGATTCGTTTAAGCTTCTTGGCAGACTCTAAAGTTGAGAGAGCTTAAATATAGGTCTTGGCAAAGCATACGACATCATAAAATGTAGTGAGAAGTATTGGTGTTGGATTCAAATTGTAATATTGTTACACCTTTAATTTATAGTGTGTCTTGGGATATGTGTGGCTAACATGTGTCTTATGGGTAAGTGCATGGAGATGGGGTCCGAAAAGAAGGCAAACATTTGTGTTTGGGGTGTTGGAAACAATTTCATGTACGTGGTTTTTAAAAGTATGTACATGGTTTTTTGATGTAGGCTCGATGATCACCAAGCCTAAAATGTGTATGCGGTTTAATGCATTAAAACTGTGCATGTAGCTTTACCCCATCATAACTGCATATAGGGTTATAAAGAAATAAAAATTTGTATGTAATTCTATTGCTCTATAGCCAAAGATAAAATGTCGATGCCATTCATTTGACATTGACATAAATCACAACTAGGAGACAACGAGAAGAAATATGTGGTTGATAGTGATATGAGGGAAAGCAAAAAAAACTCAAACAACCAAAATTAGATAATGGCACATCAAAAGAGGCATAAAAATACATTTTAGTGAATCTGAAGTAAAATTAGTTAATTTTGTTGCATTTTTCTTGAAAATGTTCTCTTTTTATGTTTTATCACATGCAAAGACTAATGTTACAAGTAGAAATGAAAAAAAACCTAACCCTCCTATTCCTTATAACCTACAAAACCTTCCCATCTATCCTAACCCACAAAACCCTCCTATCTGTCCTCACTTGTAAAACCCTATTAGCCCTCATATAGTTCTTCAAGCCCCCAAAGGTAGTCAAGAGGATTTAACAACCCATATCATTGAAAATAAAATCAAACTTGATAATTTGATTAGGATATTGAGGGATCCCCATGCAAATAACCCCTATCAAATTTATCAGATCCATATATTACATACATTATTAGATGAAATTTACTAGTTAATGGTCAAATTGATAAGTAGGATGAGTATATAAATAGATGTAGGACATACTATTGCAATAAATTATTTGAAGCCACTGTGAAAGATAAACACATGACCAAAGCCCAAATATCTACCCTATTCAATGTTGGGAAAACTAGTGTACCACTAGACGTGAAAACCAAATAGATTTTAATCCACTAGTGCACTCATGATTTGATCAAACAAAATTTTTGGGATTGATGATAGATGGTATTTGTTAACTCTCCTTAAAAAAATAATGAGGTCCCGATGTATTTTTTGAGAAAAACTTATTGTGAGTTTATGCTAAATGAAGTTCCAAACTATTTTGATTTTTTAGAGTTCCAAGGTAGAGGAAAGGGATTGGCATAGGATAAGCCATGTGCATGTCATGTACCTAATCAGTCTATGAGATTATGTATCAAAAAACACATCATCTTGATATCCTACCCTCTATAGTGAAGGATACTATAGAGATTGATACCTTGCATGTACTTAAGGTGCTTATTGACACCCTCATTGAGCATAATTTTGTTGGTGAAGGTGGACATGGAAAGGCTTCGTCCAATGCTACTACCTGACAAGATCACTATTGTAAATTGTGTGGTCTTATATGAATTTGACATAAGGAGGAGGAGGAGGAGGATATCATTCATCTCACTCATGGTGGTATTTCCATGGGCCTAGACAATATCAATCTCACGATGTTTTAGTCATATGCATTTTGTCTATACACCTTGACTACAACTTCCTATGTATATTTAATATTTTACGTGTTGCAAAACATTAGTCGACGTGTTAAATTTCAAATATTTATAAAAGTTAAAAGTTAATAATTATTTTTCATGTATAACGCTCAATAATGTATATGATTTTTTATGTTACAACAGGATTTTAGACATCATGTGAGTACATGTGTTGCTACTACTATGCCTATATATACTTATACAAGGGTGATTTTTAAGAATTAATTAATTGTGGTTCATTATACATTTATGTTATTGTATATATGTTGAAGTGACTAATAACGATATATTTTTTGTTTAGTTGATGACCACACTAGACATTTTACCATATATTCAGGAGGAAGCAAATATAGGTGTTGTTGCTACAATTTCATCTTTGCAAAAACTCACCATGGTATATTAGAGTTATTTTAATCTTTAATTTCAAATATGGATGTGTGTTTTGTAATTATCCTCTATACTTGTGTAAATAAATTACACACAAAACAATTATCTACGAAGACTCCTATGGTGATGTCTTTTGGTCTTGTTGAAATGTTTAGTAGGCATAACATGGTACATATAATAATTTAATTTGTAATTTATTCTATTATTTTTCAATGATTTACTTAGCTAGCTTAATTATTTATGAGATAATTTTAAATATATATACACACACATTTGCGGAGACCCAACCCTTTCATTATCATGAGCACCTATTGGTGATCCATTTCAGACTCATGTTTGCCAGCATGAATCTATCATTCACCATATTGAGTGTCCATTTCAAATTCACTATGAGCTCTAACTTACAAGCAGTGCACCTATGAATAATTTTTTATCATTTTAAAAATGTAACTTGTTACTTTTTTAAGTATATAATTGTAATACATGTATAGTGTTTTTGATAATATATGCATATGAATAGTTGGAGCTACAAGCATGTTTTGAATAGAAGATGATTAGTATTCAAAAAGATATGACAGCTCCAGTTGTTAGCAAGGCATCCAAGCGAGATTCTTTTACAAGCAAGGTAAAGAGAGTGATGCATTCTGATTATTAGGATCATGTCTTATGACATTTTTTTGTCTGCCTATATGACCTTATTTATAATTGTTTGGCATTGTATAACTATACAACATTTACCCAGGATATTGTATTGTGTTCAAATTTTATAGGCCTTTATATGTATTTTTTGTATATTATATATACATATATTGTTCAACATTTCACTTTTTAAATATTCTCATTGATTTCAGCTTTTGGATTTTTTTGTAATTTATTACATATTCTATTACATGTTCAATTATTATATGCCTTAAATTTTTTTTGAACATTAAAAATGTACCTTGAAGTCTATTGAATCTTATTTAAATGTATGGGAAATTTACATATAATTATGTCACAAAATTATGACAAAAGGTGTAGTAAGTCATCATGATGCAATTAGACCTCTCTGAGATCTACTTACTAGGTATCTTAAATATTTGTATCCTCCTTATTCAAATTAAATATCTTTATTATTTTATGAAGATCCTTGATCTTATCAAGGTTATCTCATATCCACAATCTAACCTCTATCCACAAAACACAAACAATCTTGTTAGGTCTTTTTAGCTATACCTCTAGCTTATAAGACTCTTCATTTGATCTTGGTCTCAAATCAAATATGTATATAGTAATCAAGGTTATTACACACTTTATAATATTCTATAACTCCACTTATATCTTCAACAATCTCTTTTATTATTATTCATCTATAAAATAATATTATGCCCTTTACACAATCCTGTAGGCCTTGTTCTAAGGTGTGTTAACTTCTCGAATGCTGGACTTTTTTTGAACCCAAAGATTATTTTGACTTGGAATGGGTATAATATATTATTAATCTTATTATTTACTCAAATATCCATGTTTACAACTTATACTAGATTGATTCCTCTAGGAAAATATAAAAATACCTCCTTTTTCATCATAATATAAAATTTTATCATTTTTAGATGGTTTGTTTGTGAAATATAAATATTTTTGTTCACTTTAATGCTATATCAGGGTTAACACAATCTGCAAAGAACCAAGAGCAAACAAAAAGACATAATTTTACTTTTGATGATTATTTTATTATTATTTTCACTTGGATTAAGATCTAAATGACCTCTTCCTATCCTTACAAACACTCATCAAACTTGAACAATCTCTATATTATCACAATGAATAAAATTATTTATGATTGTGATACAATGTTAGACCTGGGAGCATAAATTGGATGAAGTAGGTACTTATAACGACCTTCAAGTGTTATTTTAGGACT
>JARHVA010007115.1:45000-105000 GCA_037957365.1 Torreya grandis | reverse complement strand
GGGGTAATGGGAAGGAAAATATCAAACCAATAAATACCTAAGACATTTATGGTAAATGGTCAAAAAGTTATTGTAAACTAAGAACAGAGTCGACCTTGTTGAATCGGTTCATAAGGTGAGATAAAAATAGGGGGTTGAGTGCATAGAGTTGCATTGATATAGTATCATTAAAGATGGCTGACTATGTGGTAGTAAGGTGATATAGTTGGGAATAGGAAGATGGTTGACATATTACCATCTAGTCAATGCAATTTATACTATGTGGCTGATATAAATTGATAAATGAGGTCGACTGAGTATTAGAGGGATGATATAGTATGTTAAATCTAGAAAAGGCTTGATTTAGTATTGAATAGATTGATAGCATCTAGAAGAAAAAATTTGAATGTGTATCAATGAGCCAATGTAATAAGACAATTATTATAAGGATAATCTAGTATTAAATAGGCTGATTATGTAGAAACAATAAGAAAATTAGATCAAAAAAGATGATGAAGTAGTTATTTCATAAATTATTGAAGATAGTTAAGAATGTATTTTGTTATTATGACATCGATATCTAATACATTCTCTATTGTTTGATATTTCATAGAGATGCTAGAGATTTTGGTGCATAGTGGATGTGTCCTAGCTACCAAATATACTGAATTGATTTTTAAATGTGGACAGTGATCGACTGGTCATGTTTATCTTTGGAGGTATTATGAAAATGAGATGAAACCTATTCAATGTTAATATCATTGTAATGTTCCTAGGAACATGTGAATAATTAACTAACACTTTCTGATGGGAGGTGGAAGGGGATACTATAAAGGTTGTGATCACATTATAGGATGTCTATGTATTGCTTAGACATCCTACAGGTAGGATTCTAGTGATTTTTGGTACACTCGAGTCAAAGGATAAGATATAAGCCTTAGTCCAATGGGTGATAGGCTCAAATTAGATATATCCTAGGTTACACATAATTTTTTTTTTATGTTTACCTTTCATTTATTATATATATTTGTAAGGCCATGATAAGGCTAGTGATAACATGGGTGGTGTGTCATAAATCAGATGGTAAGATACCATTATATATGTTAGCCTTGTGCTAGTCAATTTTAGATCAGGTAGGTTTATATGATTTATGTTATATCATTTAAGTCCATCGCATGCATGCATGTATGGAATATTATCTTAGGAATAAAAGATAATGGGACATATTATTATATTCAGAGCATAGATATATGAGAGATTTTCCATGTATTAGTCTATTAGGTTACCTCATATGGTCGATGGTAGGTTACCTCAAGTTATTCGATAGAGGCAAAATAATGTAGCATAGGTTATGCCCCATATTCCAAATTTATAGACTATCACATGAATGAATATAGTCTGGTAGTCATACACTCACATAACTACCATATGGCCTAATTGGGTTACCATTGTTATAGGTTTGGCATGTGTGTAGATCACGAGTAACTACACTCATGGGTGGATCCTCATTTAGTGGCTCATGTACCTAGAAAACTAAGACTTATATTATGCATATTTTTCATATCCATAAATTATTTTGAAATTTATACTCATATCTGTCAAAGTGATTACCTAGTCATAATATCTAAAACTGTAGTTGGAGACCTAAGTCAATTAGTAGTATTGTGAATATATATGCTTTCAATTAAATGATCTGATAATATATTTTTTTGAATTCATATTTATATTATAGTTTTTTTGAAAATAATTAATGTTTAAATGAATAAAATTAGTATATATATCATTACTGAATGTTTGTTTTCAATCATGAGATGTCAATGGACAATGTTGATCAAATTTCATTTAGTTGAAGTGATTACTATAGTGTTTTCATTTAATTTCACTTGAAAATTCATTTGCGAGTATGAATATTTGTATTATATGAGTTGGAAAATAAATGTAATTTGGTTCAACTTGAAACATAAACTATTATATTAAAGGATTATCAAGTAATCCTAAGTGGTTCTGTGTTCTATTTTAAAATACTATTATATGATAAGTGTTCAATGCAATGTTGTGGACCTAACACAAAGACTTTGAAATGGAAATGTGGTGTTTGTTTTTTTTTTTTAATTTTTGAATTGTTGTAAATTAAACTATGTTTTATATTGATAAATTTTCAGGCTCATATCATAATTAACTCAGTTAAATGTAAAGCATAATAGATGTTTCAAGATCCAAATAAAATCAAAAGGTGGTCTGAGATTTTAATGCAGTTGTACATGCATTGATCCCTGTAAGTTAGTTAGCATTTTAGTAATAATTTTGGTCATTATTAAATTTAAAAGTCTTGCTAAACAAGTTAGCAATTGACTAATGACATGCCTCAAGTTAAGAAACCACCTAAATGAAAGTATGTAAGCAGAAGTAGTTAATGCAGAGGTTATGGTATACAAAAAGGTTTGTTTTAATTTTTGGTAGTCATTTTGAAAAATCATTCAATGGAAGCCATACTCTACTTGGATAAGTTTTGGGAGTTGCATACACTACATTAACAGGTATGACATTGTTCAAGAGTGAATGATTATTAATGAAATAATTATAGTTTATCACTGCAAATAATTTGCATGAAAAGGAAATTATAATTTTTAAATTTTCATGATATTCTTGATAAATTCTTGAAAAATAAATTGTTTTTTTTAATTATTTTGCATGCATGAATTTTGAGATTGTTGGTGTTAAGGTTGGACAGAAAGTTTTTATAGTATCAATTTTTGGAAAATTAGTTATCATTATGGGTTTTATTATATTATATTTTGTAGCATGAGATTTTGATGATTGAAAGTATTTTAATTCTCATTTATAAATGTCTCCATCCCTATTTTTGAAATAAATTTTGGTGAATAATGGAGATTATCTTGGAAATATGTGATATTTTGGATTTTAGGTATTCAATTTGTTGATAGTTTCAGTGATGATTTTGGTCATATCATTTGAATTTTGAAGTTATAGTTTCATAAGTGAAAGAAGTTTTGGTATAAGAATGAGCTCAAAATGGTTATTTTTATGAAAATATTGATGATTTGAAACTGGTTTTGTCATAAAATTTTGGGTATAGTGTTAAGAAATTATTTTGTTGAAGATTTTTGATATACAAAACTTGATGTCATGTAATATGTTATTTTTTAAAATACAAATGTTTAATTCAAAGACATCAAAATATATTTGTTGGGTTTTATTGAAGAGTAGTAAGAAAATGGCTAATTTTTAAAAAAAAGTTGTGATAATGTTATGATATTCTGAGCTTTTGAAATGATGATTTGAACAAGATATGACCATGTCAAAAGCTCATAACATTGTGAATATAACTTCTATTAAAATTATTATTTTAGGAGTTATGAATTTTTTGTTGATTTGATGAAAATATGTGTAGTTTTAATATATTGAGACAACATTTGTGTAGTGAGAATAGAATTTAATAGTGTATGGTAGAATATTTGAAATAAAACTATAAAGAATATAATTTTATAGTTTAAAGTTTGACCTTATACTAATACATGACAATCAAAATTGAAAATCATATAAATGAAGTTTAGTTTCAAATAATGACAGTTGAATCCTTGATTTGTTCATTTTTTAGATGTAACTAGAAATTTTATAAAGTGACTAGAAGACATAAATATAGAAGTGCAATTATTATTATTGATTCTATAGTTGATATATTCATTTCTTTGAGTTCAATCAAATGATGATGATAAGAAATATATTTCAAATTGTATGTAGAATGTTACTTTGGGATCAACTAAATTCAAATAGGAATAATGACAATAATGGTTGGAAAAGGAATCATAGCCCTAGAAACATGAATCAAAATACATCTAATAGGCAAATTTATAGAGGAGGTTTTAGGGATACAAGGTTTGGTCCTACATATGCAAGTAGAAAAACCCAAATATCTATCTATTTCGATGATATTGACCTATTATTTTGGAATGTGTTGAGTAATTTTCTATTTAATCCTACTAATCATAGGGAAAGTAGTGTTTTCATGGTCATAGATGGGAACTAGATCCCATTCTCACAGTATCTCTTCTCATCAATTTTAAACTGATCCTAACCATTTTCCTACTTAGTCACCTAGTTAGGAAGGAATTAATGTTGTTAATGAGCCACCATAATGAGTCAATGAGCCAATTTATACAAATAAATTTATATAGCTTCAATTGTCATCTAGTTTTAGTGAGCCTACACCACCCTAAAAGATGTCTATTATAAAATGTATAAAAATTAGTTTGAAAAAACCTCTTACTTTAATGCATCCATCCACTTCAAAGAAATATAAAAATAATCAAGTTGAATCTGAAACTCCATCATAAATCATAATAATGAAGCGAATAAAATTGGAGATAGATGATGATGAGAGTGATTGGGGTATAAAACTAGTTCAATTTCTTGAAGTTCAGATGGAATTTAATGAATGCTTAAATGAAATGAGAGAATCAGTGATAAATTTTTTATTTGATTCTGATGACTTTTGATTATCATAAATATTAATTTCAAAATTAAACTTTAATTTGATAAGATTTAGCACATTTCATAATTTTGATACTTTAGTAATGTTATTTTTAGATTGCAAACAAACTTTAATATATATGCGAAATGGAATTAATGTACATAAGAATTTTATTTAACTATGAATTATCTTATTATTTATTAGAATAATGTTATTCTTATTATTATTAGTTGATTAGAGGGTCCTCGCCCATTAGAAAATCCCTGATCTAATTTTAAATAATTGACATCTTAAGAATTTAAAAAATTTAAATACATCTCAACTTATAACTGCGAATATTAATTGGTTTTTATATGTCAATTATTTAATATTAACAAGTAACTAACTAAATTTAGTTATAAATTGTTTCTTCAACCAACTTATAATTATTAAAGGAGATCAATGATTCATTTGAAGAGGAAAAAAACATTGGAATTGAAGACTTATTATTTTTAAGTCAATCATTTCTCTCTTTTATATGTTATTTCTCTGAGATAACATGACTTTTATAGATAGATCAATGGTACTTTCTCGGATGGTTAAGTATATTGCTTAAGCAACACATGTATATCCAATTTTATATGATCATTTATAATAGATTATCCAAAGTTATCAATTTTAATTTCTTTCAATGATTTTTTCTTGTAGTCTTATGTACAAAATCTTAGTATTCAACTTGAATAATGATGGAAAATTTGTTGTTTGTAACATATTATTGATTTGATTGATTGTAAAAGTTATCTTTTAAATATACTTTGTAAGAATGATGTTTGTTTCTCAAAGAAAATGATCTATTTTGTTTAGACAACAATATTTTGTTGAGACACTTATATTTTGTTTAGATTGTATTTTATTTGACTTTGATTTCTAATTTATTTAAATTAGATTTTAACTTAATTTTTAATTAATATAATTCAAATTTTTAGTGTATTTTTAATATAATTAGTGTTATTAATTTTTATTATTTAGTTCTGATTTATTTGATTAGATTAAGTTTATTAAGTTAGTTTAGTGTTAAGTTTGATTAATATTAGATTAATTTTATTTTTGTTATAGATTAGTTTTGTTTAGATTCTTTTTTGTTTTTGTAGTTACTTTTTTTTTTTTTTTAAATTTCTTTGTTGATAGATGTTATTGTTTACATATTTTTCTTTGAGTGTTGAGTTATGTTTATGTTACTTGATTATTGAAGATATGTCTATAAACTGATTTATTTTCTTATCTTCATTTTATCTTTATACTTCTTTATTTATTATCTTTTTATTTACTAAGAATTTACAATAGCAAAACAAGATATTATTCTTAGAATAAAATTATATTACTAAATCAGATTTTTTTTCCTCCAAGAGATTGTCTTTTTTATAGACTCTTCTCTGTCAAATAGGATTGATTACATATTTATATTTGAAATGTTATGAGAAATAGTTCAAATATTTATATCAATCCTATTTCTCATAACATTTAAAAAACACTTCACATCTTTAGGATCATATTAAAACCTTTAAAACATTACCATTAAATTGGTACAATTCTAACTTAAGATTAGTAATAGGTGAAAGGGTTGATTATTTGATGAAATATTTTTCATCATCAACAAATTTGGTGACTCTATTGTGGATAGCTTTCAGAAATATTTTTTTGTTTAAATATTTATTTTCTTTTTGTCCATGGTACTTAAAGGACAACCCCCTGTTATCCAATCTAGAATTAATATTATCGATGATCAAGTTAATGTTGTTTTTAATTTAACTTGTTATGCATGTTATAATCAACCTCTTAATATTTAGAATGTCATACAAATGATAAATGAATAAGAACTTATATAATTTGAATTAGATTGGTATGCAAATCTTACTCATAAAACTCAACAGGTTTTAAATAGAATTAAACAAATTCAAGAAGATAGATCTAGAGTTTTAACTACTAATTCTAGACATAGAACTCATTTTATTTTTGATTATTATCTATTTGATGATTTAATTATGCCCTCTAAACCTATTAATATAAATTTATAATTGAATTAATCTAATCAGGTTCAATAAAATCAACTAATTCAACTTAAAAATACTATTAAAACTTCTAATGGAATAAAAAACAAATCTGAGACTAGATGATATGATTTAGGGTTTGAAAAATAATAAAGATCATGTTGATCTAATTAAAGATGAAACTCATTCTAAAGTTTAATCGGAATAAAAAATAGAATTAAGTCTATAGATTTATGAAAATCCACTAAATATTAGAATTCATCTAGGTAAGTTACCTTCTCTTAAAGGAATAAATATAACAAATTTTTTTGGAGCTACTGGGTAATCTTGGGAAGATTATTTAGACACATTTAAATTAGTTTGTGCTACTCTTGGTATAACAAGTGAAATTATTTTCTTAAGATTTTTTTCTCAAACACTTGAAGGGAAAAATTATCAAGCTTTTATTAGTTTACCAGTCAAAACTATCAGCACTTGAAAAAATATTGAAGATTGGTTAGAATTATCTTTTGGAAAAGCTAATTGAGATTTAGACCTAGTTAATGATCGTGTAAATTTTTTTATTGATCTAAGTGAAACTATATATCATTTCATTATTAAATTTACTAAGTTACGTCAAAAGATTCCTTGTGATCTTAGAATTTTGAAAAAATTATTTAGACTTTACTTTTCTAGTGATTTACCTTTGAAGTATAAAATGAACTTAGAAGATAACGACATTAAGAAATATGATGAAATTGTAACATTTTACATTGAGTATGAAACGAAACTTAAATGTGTTGGGTTTAAATATAGGTTTTCTATAGATCTTAATTTAGATAATGCAAATTTTTTAAAATCTATTCAAATTTTAGAAAATGAACTGATTGTTGTTAAAAGATAATTAAATGATAAACTTTCTTCATCTAATAAAAATATTATTTTAAATAAAATTAAAAATAAATAAATTACTTATTATTATAATGTGTGTGAATTAAATCATAATTTGAATTTGTGTATTTCTATTTAGAAACTTAAAAATTTTATTCAAAGAAAAGATATTATATTTGTTGATCTAATAGAAAACATAAACATGTGTGATCTTGATGATCCATAAAAAAATGAAGATTTTTATGTTGTTAATACTAAAAATAAAAATTATAATTCTTCTCAAAATAATAATGTAGTGAATAATAATTCTTATTATAAAAATAAATGTAAAAGAACTCAAAATAATTTTTTAAATAGTTCATCTAATAATTCTTCTCAAAACATTCTTTTATCAATTGGTTATAATAATACTCAATATCAGTGTTATAAGCCTAAGAATTATATTTAGATTTGATAATCTGATGCTAGAGATTATAATACAATTGATGATTTATCTACAATTAAAGCCAAATTTTTATTATTACAAGTAGCTAGCCTTCCATGACAACTTGATAAAATTAATGAAGCTATTAAAAATCTAAATTTTAAAAATCATATAGGCTTAAAAGAAGAAGACAATAATGAACAAACATCTATTTTTTCTCAAACTTATGATCCTCTTAAAGATTATATACCTCTTTTTTATGTTTTAGTCAAAATTGCTAATAAAGTAATTCATAATTGTATCCTAGATACAGGAGATTAAAAGAATATACTACCCAAATTTATTGCAGATCAATTAGACATTTTTTATGAAATTTATAATAGAAAGCTTACTGGATTTGATTAAAGATAAATCAAAAGTTGTGTTAAGTTTTGGGATATAGTCATTAAATTTTCTCAAGATTAAAAAAATGATATATGACTAATGCCCAAATCTTAGAAATTCCTATTAATTATGTTAGTTATTAGAAAGAGATTGATCAAAATCAATAGGTACTTTTGTCAAAAAATATACTACATAGATTTTTATAAATAATGAGATTGTATTTATAAAATGATAAGATTGGTGTAGTACACCTATAGATTCATCTACTCCATCCATTATTGTCTATGTTGAAATAGGTATTAGAAATTATGAGTTGATGAACTGGAATGAATTAGAAAATAAGCAAGAAAAATTCTTTGATAAAAACATTATATGGTCACTATATTTGATGGAGCTTATTCTTAATTAGGAATGGTTCTAAAATTTTTTCAATCTCTCATGTCGGTAAGATATCTTGTTATGCTTAAAAATTATTATTTAAAAACACTAATAATACTACTAAATTTGAAGGATTATGTTTAGGTTTAGAAGAAGCTATGTAGCTTAATATCAAACATTTAGAAGTCTCTGAAGATTTTGAATTAATTGTTGGGCAAGTTTTAAAAGTTTACAAAACTAATCAAACTCATTTACATCATTATACTAAAAAAAAATTGGTCTTTTTTTTAACATTTTGAAGCTTTTAACATCACTCACATTTTTAGCCAATATAATAATAGAGATGATAAGATTTTTATTTTTGCTTCAATCTCAAATTTTAGTGAGAGTGAACCAATCAAAAAATTCTCTTTTTTTGAAATTATTTGACGTAAAATTCCAAATTTGAATGATAATTGTTAAATATTTTAATCATGATGACTATGTATTAAATTATGAAGATTATCTACAATTAAATAATAATAATTTATATACTAGTTTAGTATGTTTTGAATCTATTTTTACACCTAATGATCAGTCAAAAATGTTTAGAATAGAATAACCTTGTAAGAGAATTATAGGTAAAATTATACCTATAAATTTAGGTATGAAAATGATCTTAAATATGTGTATTTAAGCATTCAATGTACTCCAAGTGAAAAGATGAAATTTATTAAATTGTTGAAAGAGTTCATTGATGTCTTCACTTGGTCATATAAATATCTTAAAGGCTATAATATTGATATTATTAAACATGATATACCTATAAAAATTGGTATTAAACTTGTAAGACAAAATAAATAAAAAAAATAGATTTTTATTAAAGGACACCATTAACAAAGAGCTAGATAAAATGATTGATGTTGGTATTATTTTTTCTATAAAGTATTCTAAATAGGTAATTAATTTAGTATCAGTTAGAAATAAAAATCATGATATCAGATTATGTGTTGATTTTATGGACTTGAAAAAGGCTAGTGTTAAAGATAATTTTCCTTTATCGAGTATAGATCAAATTTTACACAAAGGTGTAACGTCTAAAATGATGTCTTAATTAGATGGATTTTATAATTATAATCAAATTTTTATATATCTTAAAAATAGACATAAAAAAACTTTTACTACTCATAGATGAAATTTTGCTTATAATATTATACCATTTAGATTAATGAATGCAATAGCTACTTTTCAAAGAGCTATGCATGTTGAATTTGATGAATTAATTGACATTATTATTTATTTATATCTTGATGATATAAATATTCATTAAAAAAAAATATAAAAAATATTTAGATCATCTTTGTGAAGTTTTCACAAGATGTAGAAAGTATAATATATTTTTAAATCTAAAAACATCAATTTTTAGTGTTATTGAAAGTAAATTATTTAGATATATCATTTCTAAAGATGGAAATTCCATAGATCCTAATTGTATTAAAGTCATTAAAGAGTTCCCTCCTTCTAAATATTAATATAGTTTATGATCTTTCTTTGATAAAATTAATGTTTTTAAGAAATTCATATCAAATTTTGCTAATAAGTCTAATATTTTAGAAATATTACTTAAAAAAGATAAATATTATACTTGGAATAAAGGTGTTGATTTAACATTTAATAATATTAAAGATGCCATTACAAATGCTCTAATAATTGGTAAATCAGATTTAAAGAAATCATTCATTATTTATGTTAATTCCATTGGAAAAATAATTGGAGCTATTATTACACAAGAATTTAAAAATAATGATGAAAAATCAATTGGTTATATAAATCAAGTATTATACCCTCTTAATGAAAAATTTATTTTCTTATTAGTTTTCTCTTTAATCAAATTTCATTACTTATTGATGGGAAATAAAGTTATAGTGAGATCTAACATACCTATTTTGTCTTATCTTTTGAAATAACCAGCCATTCAAGGAAGATAAACAAAATGGATATTATGAATTCAAGAGTTTGATCTCAAATTTAAAATTTTAAAGATAATTAAAGGTAATGACTTAGAAAAATATTTAGGTGAAAATACTTGTTCAAGTATTAATATTTTGGTCTTGTCAGTTGATGATAATTTGAACACACCGCCTCATTTAAAGACCATGAAAATATCTATTTTTTCTAAAAAAGTTAAATTTAGTTATGAAATGAATGAATGAGATTGTATGCTTTTTAAAATTGATTTGTATCATGACTTAGTCTTATATTATCAAAATAAATTTTGTCCTAAAAATTTTAATAAAAAATAAATATGTTATTTATGCTTAAGAGCTTTAAAGTTTTATTTATTATAAAGTTTCTTATTTTATCAAAATAGATATGGTTTTTTCTTAAGGTGTGTTACACATAACCAAACCTAAAATGTTCTTAGAGGTTGTCATGAGATAAATTACGGTGGACATTATGCTACAAAAACAATTACTTATAAGATTTTATGAGCAAATTATAATTGGGCTACTTTATTTCAAAATGCTTATAAGTTAGTTTATTATTATATGTCATACTAATTATTTATTAGTAGACATAAGTTACCTACAATGCCTTTAAATTGTATGATATTTAAAAAAACATTCACAAAATGAGTTATTGATTTTATTGTAAGTATACACCATCTTTCATTAGTTGGTCATAGACATATCTTATCAGTAATATATTATTTCACTAAATGCCTTGAGGCAAAAGCCTTGAAAAGTTGTATAAGAAGTGAAGTAATATAATTTCTAGAAAATCATATTTTTTTTTCTAGATTTAGAGTCTCTTATGAAATCATATCTGATAATGGTCTTTAGCTTCTTTTAAATAAATTTTTAGACTTTTTGAGAAAATATTTTATTGTATTTAGTGATTAATCTAAATATTACCCTCAAGATAATGGTTAAGTTGAGTCAACAAATAAAAATCTAATTTCAATTATGAAAAAATTAGTTTTTAAAAATAAAAGAGATTGACATCTTAATTTTTTTAAAAACATTATGCGCTGATAGAACTATTATCAAGGTGGCATCTGATTATTTACCCTTCATATTGGTATATGGATTTGAAGCCACTTTACCAATACAACTTCATATTTATTTAGTAAGAACTACATTACAATATGTTTCTCAAGATAGTCATTTGATTAATCCAATATTACATGATTTAATAGCTCTTGATGAATCAAAACCAACATCATTACAGATATAAGAAAAGGGATAAATAAAAAATATATATATTTTTAATAATAATATTTTTAATAAAAAATTCAAAGTTGGTGATTTAGTTTTATACTGTGACAAAGCTCATGAAGATCCTGATAAGCATCATAAGTTTGATTCATTATAACTTGGTCCTTATCATATTATAACTATACTTAGGAATAAGGATTTTCACTTGAAAGATTTTGATGGAAACCAATTACATTATTCAATTAATGACCAACATTTAAAATTATTTCACAATTAGTTTCCTTATACATTTATTACTTAATTTTTTGTTTTATTGTTTCTTTGTTATTGTTTGGTTGTTTCTTTGTCATTGGTTTATTTGTTTCATATTGTTATTTTCTTTTTACATTTATAAGATCAACAAATATCTCAAATGGATGAATTATAAATGTTATGGAGGAAGAATAAAAAGACACTATAATACAACTATAAGTTTTACTTATTTTAAGATATTATTCTTTATAAGCTCAATTTTCTTTATACATGAACATTATATAATGAGATATAACTAGTTGTTGAATTAATAATTTTTTTTCAAAGATTGTATTAGAGGCTTTTGTATTTATTTATGTAGTGAAACTGTCAAATTTATTAAATTCTCAATTTTATCCAATTTCCAGTAAATGATAAATTTATTAAATCTTGCATTCTGATTAAAAATCTGAATAGTAACTAAAATTGAAATGCAAAAATAAATCCAAAGATCAAAACATAGAAATTGTTTACGAGGTTCAGAATTCCTACATCCTTGGAATTGTATCGAACCAATCTATTAATTGTTGCTAAATTTACAAGTCAAAATAATACTTAAAAACAACAAAAGATCATATCTCTCTGCAATAATAGTGATCAGACCTTTGAAAGACCTTGGCTGACTTAGCATGTCCTTCACCTTCCTAAATCACACGCAAAGGCTTCTCTAAATCAAAATTGAAAACTTCTATAGCTCAAAATGGCATCACCAATTCTCTAAAATGGGTAAATGAATATACTAAATAGAGCTTATTAGAATTCTAAACAACTTTGTAGTTTACTCTGAGCTTTGGTTCGGCCTCTAAGGGCTCCAAAATGACCAAATATTGTAAGCGGGTCTATAATCTCCCATACACAGTCGGCCAGAAGCTTGCCTTTAAAAAAAATTCATGCCTTAAATAACACTTCAACTCCTACAGCACAAGCGGTCAAAGCTTATCCCTTTTGGGTGGCAGGTCAAGGGTTTAAACCATCAGCCCTTCTTTTTAGGCACTTTATGCTTGAGTTTGAAATATTCCCCCCTTTTTTTTGGCACTTAGACTTATTCATTACCCCACATGGGTTACATGGAAGGCAGTTTACATGATTTAAATAGCTTGGTGGCCTCCTTGAATATGTCAATGCCCCTTTTCATGGGATACTTGGGTGCTATGTTTAAAGCCGCCATTGGACTTGGTCTTTCCTTCAAACTCGCCACATGCTTGGTCTCACCACCTTCCACAACGAGCTTATCTCACGCTTAAATCCACATGGCATATTGATGATGTGGCATGTCATTGAACCAATTTTTTTTGCAAACCTTTCATTTTTTCAAGTGTCGACCTTCGATAGATCTAAATGTTGAAACAACCTCGAAACATGTGTCACATGTCGCAAGGGACATTTTTTGACCAATCTTCAAATGGCCATAACAGGAGCTCCCGAACTCAGATTTACATTCTAAAAAATGCATCAAAAAGCTCTCAAATAGCTCTACAGTGTGCCACCATTGAAACTCTAAATTAGAATCATTATCAAAACCAAATTTTGAGCTTTGACTTCACATGTCTATTCTCACATTTATCATATTCTGGGACGTGGTAGATGGATCACGAGCTATGTGGCTCGGTAAAGTGGCTAGTTTCTCCCATGTGGTCAGGGCATGATATTACCAAAATAATTATCTCTCTTTTTGTGAGATTTCTATGGACTTGTAATTTCAAATCTACGGACTTGTAATTCCAAATCTACGGACTTTGATATCAAATCTATGGACTCCTAATTTTTATCACATCTCCCCAATGGAGGGCTTTTGGTATCCAAAAGTCTAATATCCCCTAAAACTACAAACTGGTCTACTTCATCCATGAAAATAGAACCCAATCATAGCAAGAGGTATAAACAATTACATTAAAATGATTCAGAATCAAACTGTAATAATGTCTGATCCGAAGGCATGAGTAAGTCAATCTGCAATTGCTAAAGTGATTATAACTTACCAAATTACCTGCCCACATGTCACAACCTGTAAAATGGTGAATTTCCAAAAATTGAATCAACTCCCAATGTAATTGCAAGACAAGCTTATAATGTTGATAACATACAATAAATGTTTGTGGACATGTTGCAATACAATGCCCTAGTATGGGACTCATATGCTAAGCAAATGCAAATAACCACAAGTGTATGCTGCCTATCACTTTAAACATACCCAAAGGGTCTTAAAAAATGCATCTAAACATCTCTGTGCCAAAATAGATACATTATAAAAAATAGTAGTCTAACTATCAAATGTTATAAGGAAATAACTCACAACATCACTCTACTATATCCCCAACTATTTCAAATGAGTTAATGTCTTATCCATTATTAGACTACCCATACAGTATATTCTGGAGATCAAAAACTTAGAGTTATCAAAAAGTGAGAATTGAAAAACTTCATATGGTAAAACTGTCTTGAAGTGTTCCCACCAACTCTAATCTACATCTATCAAAGCTTGTTCATTTCCTTAGGTGAATTCATAACCATGCTTTGCAAAAATAATGTAGTGATAATCCACTTAACCAATTCTTTCTTCCTAGTAAAATTGATTGTCTCTGTGGATTCATTATCAATTACATAATTTACCAATTTGGGCTTTGCCATATGTAATTGAAAAGATTGTTGACTTAACCTCTTTAATGAATTTTCACTTGTAGGTTTTACCTTATCCTGGGTTGTATTTCCAACTACATTATGGATTGAATTAGCTTCATTAACCTTAGTGAGAGGTTTGTAAATCATCTTAGTTTTAACATTACTTGAATGTGAAGATGAATGAATCTTAAAACATCTATCAATCCTATGTCCACTCACTTTACAATGAGTGCAAACATCCTTCTTAGGTGAGGGTCCGCTTTTGCCAACTCCAAAATTAACATGAGAATGGTCTTTCAAAAATGCAATCTACTTAAACAAAACTTTTCATTTCCAATCCTAGCACTATGGTTATTCATCCCACAAAAAGTGCATGGAAATGATTGCATTATATTATGTACATTATATCCAAAGTTCTTAAATATATCAATTAGATAAGAAGATTTAGTGTAAGAATCAAGAGGTGGAATCTCAATACCTCTTTTACCTTTACACCTTTGAACTAGTGGCCTAGAACCTTCGCTATTGGAAGCTCATCTTCCTTTAGCCATGGAAGAAACTTCTCCATCATCCACCTGCTCACTAATATAACCCAAACATGTAAGAAGAGGTCTATGCTCAACCTGAATTGGGTTAGATATACCTTGGCTATTTCTACCAAGTATTCCTCTATTATAACTCATTTTAAACAACAATTTAGATCATATGCCCTTAATGTATTTCTCGAAATCACCAAAAATAATATTACTAGAATTTGAATCTGAAATGGTAGAAGAAGATGAAGATTCTTGTGGTGAAAAACTTATAGTGCACTCAGTCATAGTATCTACATCTGAAGTTGAAGGCTTTACCTTTTCACACTCACCACATTGCAATCTAATCAAGATCTCATCCTTGGATTCAAGCTCTAATTTTAACTGTGCCACTTGCAATTCAACTACAAATTTATAGCATCTCAAGATTGTGTTTTCATCTTTGATGACCTCAATCTATGACAACTTGCCCATGGTTTCCTGCAAACACCAATAATCCAACTATTTTGGAAGCAACTGTCAATACACAACTAGAAGCAAACCTTGCATTCTAACTGCTCTAATACCAACTTGATCTGTAAACATCACTGATGAACTCAATGTGAAATTTTAAAACTATAATTTCTAAATTTCAATTTTAAAAGTATGAATTCTAGATTTCTCAACTTATAAGATGTTGGAATGATTAAAAACTGATGCAAAATTTGATTCAAATTAAGTTCCAAAACTGAAATAAAGTGAATTGAAGGATCACTTCAGTTATCCATTGAAACCGTCGGATTTATCAAAATCTCAATTTTATCCAATTTCTCATAAATGATCAATTTATTAAATCTTGCATTTTAATTAAAAATATGAATATTAACTAAAATTGAAATGCAAAAATAAATTGAAAGATCAAAACACAAAAATTAGTTACGGGGTTCAGAATTCCTACGTCCCCAAGTTCGTATCGAATGGATCCATTAATTGTTGCTAAATTTGCAAGCCAACATAATACTTACAAACAACAAAAGATCATATCTCTCTAAAATAATAGTGATCAGACATTCAAAAGACCTTGGCTGACTTAGCACATCCTTCACCTTCCTAAATCACATGCAGAGGCTTCTCCAAATCAAAATTGGAAACTTCTATAGATAAAAATGGAATCACCAGTTATCCAAAATGGGCAAATTAATATATTAAATAGAGCGTATCAAAATTCTAAACAACTTTGTAGTTTACTCTGAGCTCTGGTTTGACCTCTAAAGGCTCCAAAATGACTAAATATTGTAAGCGGGTCTATAATCTCCCATACACAGTCAGCCAGAAACTTACCTTTAAATACAAATTCATGCCTTAAATAACACTTTTATCCCTGTAGCATAAGAGGTCAAAGCTTATCCCTTTTAGGTGTCAGGTCAAGGTTTCAAACCATCAGCCCTTCCTTTTAGGCACTTTATGCTTGAGTTTGAAATCTTCCCCCTTCTTTTTTTGGTGCTTAGACTTATTCATTATCCCACATGGGCTAAGTGGAAGGCTGTTTACATGATTTAAATAGCTTGGCAGCCTCCTTGAATATGCCAATTCCCCTTTTCATGGGATACTTGGGTGCTATGTTTAAAGCCACCATTGGACTTGGTCTTTCCTTCAAACTCGCCACATGCTTGGTCTCACCACCTTGCTCAATGAGCTTATCTCACGCTTGACTCCACATGGCATGTTGATGACTTGGCATGTCATCGAACCAATTTTTTTTTCAAACCTTTCATTTTACCAAGTGTCGACCTTCGATAGGTCCAAATGTCGAAACAACCTCAAAACACATGCCACATTTCACAAGAGTCATTTTTTGACCAATCTTCAAATGGCCATAACAGGAGCTCCCGAACTCATATTTACATTCCAAAAAATGTGTTAGAAAGCTCTCAAAGAGCTCTATAGTGTGCCACCACTGAAACTCTAAATTAGAATCATTATTAGAACCAAATTTTGAGCTTTGACTTAGCATGTCTATTCTCATGTTTATCATATTCTAGGACGTGGCAGATGGATCACAAGCTATGTGGCTTGGTAAAGTGGCTGGTTTCTCCCATGTGGCCGGGGCATGATATTACCAAAACAATTATCCCTCTTTTTATGAGATTTCTACGAACTTACAATTTCAAATCTACGGACTTATAATTCCAAATCTACGGACTTTGATTTCAAATCTATGGACTCCCAATTTCTGATCAATGATAGTTGAACATCCAATCTCTTAAAGAAAATTATTATAAAATGGGTTCGTGCATAGCTGATTGAGAAGTAATTTACCTAGATCACTCTTTAGATTATTTTTCTTACAACAAAAAATTTGATTGATACTCAATTTCATATTCAAAATTGACTAGAAATATTGGTAGTGTTATGCCTTTTTTTACACCCCTACACTTTTCTAAAATTTATACTGTTATCTACCATAATGATGACCTAATCATAAAATATAAAACTACAATCAAAGACCTAAATTAGTTAGTAGTATTATGAATATACATGTTTTTAATTAAATGATATGATAATAATTTATTTATGATTTCATATTTATATTATAGTGATTTCAAAAAGCATTAATGGTTAAATGAATAAAATTAACACACACACACACACACACACACACACACACACACACACACACACACACACACACACATATTTATTTTCAGTCATGAGATTTCAAGGGACAAAGTTTATCAGATAGCATTCCATTGAAGTGATTATTATAGTGTTTTCAATTTGAAAATGATAATGTTCACTATTGTTTTATCATAATTGAAGGTATTATATGAATTTGTCATGATGATTTTTAGTTATTTTCGTTTTAAAATTCAATTATAAGTATGAATATTGAAATTATATGAGTTAGACCATAAATAAAATTTTGTTTAAATTAAAACCTAAGATATTATATTAAAGGATTATTAAATAATCGTAAGTGTTTCTAGGTTCTAATTTGAAATATTATTTTATGGTAAGTGTTCAATACAAAGATGTGGACCTAACACTAAGACTTTGAATTAGACATGGGATGTTTTTTTTAAAATTTATGAACTATTAATAATTAAACTATTTTTGATATTGGTAAATTTCAAGGCTCATATCATTAATATCGAATGGAAAAGTTGACAAGTTGACAACTCAATTAGTAACTTGATTTAATGTAAAACATTATGGATGTTTTGAGATCTAAATAAAATCAAAAGGAAGTCTAAGATTATAATAAATTTGTACATGTCTTGATCTAGGTAAATTATTTGACATTTTAGTAAGAATTCTAGTCATTACTAAATTTAAAAGTTGTGATAAACAAGTTAGCATTCATCTAATGAAAAGCCTCGAGTTGAGAAACCAACCAGATGGAAGCACATAGGCATAAGTAGTTAATGCATAGGTTATGGTATACAAAATGTTTGTTTTCATTTTTAGATAGCACACAATGGAAACCAAACTTTACCTAGATAATTTTTGGGAGTTACATAGACTGTAGTAACAGGTATGCCATTATTGAAGAGTGAATAATTATCAAAGAAACAATTACAGTTTATCACTACAAATAGTTCACATGAAAAAGAAATTATAGTTTTTGAATTTGCATGATATTCTTGATAAATTCTTACAAGATAATTTTTTTGTTTTAATTCTTTTACATGCATGAATTTTGATATTATTGGTGATAAGGTGAGTTGTAAAGATTTTGTAGTATCCTTTTTTGTAAAATTTGTTATCATTCTGGGTTTTATCATATTATATTTTATAATATGAGATTTTTATGATTGAAAGTATTTTTTTAATCATTTATAAATATCTTCATCCCTAGTTTTGAAATCAATTTTGGTGAATAATATATATTATCTTAGAAATATGCAATATTCTAGCTTTTGGGTATTCAGTTTATTGATAGTTTATTTTAGTGATGATTTTGGTCATATCAATTAGATTTCTAAGTTATGGTTTCATAAATACATGATGTTTTGGTATATTAATTATCTCATAATAATTTTTATCATGAAAATCTTGATGATTTGAAAGTTGTTTTATCACAAAAATTTTGGTATAGTGTTAAGAAATTATTTTGTTGAAGATTTTTGATATATAGAATTTGTTGGCATGCAATATATAATTTTTAAAAATTCATAAGTTTATTTCAAAGATGTCAAAATGTATTTTCTGGATTTTATTTTCAAAGTCATAAATTGAAGAGTATTAAGAAAATGGTCAACAATTTTGGAAAGTTGTGGTAAAGATATGTTATTCTGTGTTTTTGAAATCATTACTCGAACAAGATATGACCATATGAAAATATTACATCATTGTGAATAGAATTTTTATTAAAATTATTATTTCAATGGTTATGTATTCATTGTCAGTTTGATGAAAATATGTTTAGTATATAATTTATGACTAATATATATATATATATATATATATATATATTGAGATGATATTTGTGAATTAAAAATAGAATGCAATAGGGTATGGCAGAATATTTGAAATAAAATTATGAAGAATATAATTTTATGATTTGAATTTTGATCTTATATTGATACTTGACGTAGTCAAAATTAAAAATCATATATTTAAAGTTTAGTTTTAAATAATGATACTTGAATTATTGATTTGTTCATTTTGTTAATATAATAGAAAATTTACATAAAGTGATTAGAATCCAAAAATATAGAAGTAAATTTTTTATTATTGATTCTATAGTTGATATATATAAATATATTTTATTTTAGTCAAATGATGATGATAAGATTTTGAATATATTTTTAAATGTATTTAAAATGTTAGGTTGGGATCAACTAGATTCAAAAAGGAATAATGATAATAATTTTTGAAAAAGTAATCATAGCTCTAATAACATAAATCAAAACACACTTAATAGGAAAATTGATAGAGGAGGTTTTAGGGATATAAGGTTTGGTCTTAGATATGCAAGTAGATAAGCTAGAATGTCTATTCATTTTGATGCTACTGACCCTATATTTTGGAATATGTTGATTAATTTTCCATTTAATCCTGCTCATCATAAGGGCAGTAGTGGTTTTTATAGTCACAAATTTAGAGATAGATCTAATTTTTATAGTAACTCTTCCCATCAATTGTAAACTAATATTAATCATTTACCTATTTAGTCACCCAATCAAGGAGTTATTGTTGTTAATGAGCCACAATAATGAGTCAATGAGCCAATGCATACAAAGAATTTTATAAATATTTCATTTCCATCCTATTTTAGTGTGCCTACACCACCTCAAAAGATGTCTATTATATAATAAAGGAAAATTAGTTTGAAAAAAACTCTTATTGCCATGCATCCATCAACTTCAAGGAAATGTGTAAATAATCAAGCTAAATCTGAAACTTCAATAGAAACTAGAATAATGAAGTGAGTCAAATTGGAGATAGATGAAGATGAGAGTGATTCAGGTACAAAATTGGTTTAATTTCTTATAGTTTAAATAGAGTATAATGAATGATTGAATAAAATAAGACAATAAGTTATAGAAGTTTTATCTGATTTTGATGACTTTTGATCATTATAAAGACAATTTTTTTAATTAAACATTAATTTGATAATACTTAGCACATTTCAAAAAAATTATATTATATCAATGATATTTTTGGATTGAAAACATAATTTAACATTGATATATATAATCATGCCTTAGTAATTTGGATTATATGTGAAATGTAATTAATGTAGATAAGAATTTCATTTAATTATGAATTATCTTATTATTTATTGAAATAAATTTATTCTTATTATTATTATTATTTAACTAGAGAGTCCCCACTTGTTAGAAAATACCTAGTCCAATTTTATATAATTGATCTCTTAGGACTCTAAAAGTCTTAAATAAATTTCAACTTATAACTGCTAATATTAATTGACTTTTATAACTCAATTATTTAAATTTAAAAAGTACCTAACTAAATTTAGCTATAATTTCTTTATGAAACCAACTTTCGAGTATTAAAAGTGATCAAGGATATATTTGAAGAGTAGGAAAAACACATGTATTGAATACTATTACATTTTAAAGTCAATCAATTATCTCTCCCTTCTATGCAATTTCTTTGATATAACATGACTTTTGCAGATAGACCAATGGTACTTTCTCTGATAGTTGAGTATATTACTTAGGCAATGTAGGTATATCTAGTTTTATATGATCATTTATAATAGATTATCTAAACTTGTCAAGTTTAACATATTTTAATGACTGCTTCTTATAGTTTTATGTGTAGAATCTAAGTATTCAATCCAAATAATGATGAAATTTTCATTATTTGTGACATATTGTTAATCTGATTGATTTTAAAAGTTATCTTTTAAAAATATTTTATAATAAGGATATTTGTTTCTCAAATAAAGTCATCTGTTTTTCTAAGATGACTCTTTTTTGTTGAGACTTGTATATTTTGTTTATATTATATTTTATTTTACTTTGAATTCTAATTTAATTTAAATTTGATTTTAAATTAGTTTCTAATTGATCTAATACACTTTTCTATTTAGTGTAGTTTTAATATAATTAGTTGTATTACTTTTTACTATTTAGTTCTAATTTATTTTATCAAATTGTGTTTCTTAGGTTAGTTTAGTGTTATGTTTAATTAGTATTAGATTAGTTTTGTTTTAGTTCAAGATTATTTTACTTTAGATTATTTTTAGTTTTCTTAATTAGTTTTTTGTTTTATTGTTTTGTCGATAGATGTTATTGTTCATATATTTGCTTTGAGTGTTGAGTTATGTTTATATTACTTGATTATTGAAGATATACCTACAATTTGATTTATTTTCTTATGTTCATTTTATCTTTATCTTTATTTATTTATTATCTTGATATTTACTCAGAAGTTATAACAATAGATCAAGATATTATTCTTAAAAATTTATATTATCAAATTATTTTTTTTCCTTCAGTAGATTATCTTATTCATAGGCTCTTCTCCATCTGATAGGATTGACTACATATTTATATCTAAACTAATCCATTATTTGATAGTAAATTTTTTAATTATAAGAAATATATTATATCCAAAAACCTATTTATTATTTTCTAAAACATTTAAAAAACTCCCCTTATCTTTAAAATCATATTCAAACCTTTATAACCTTACCATTAGATTGGTACAATTCTAACTTAACCTTCATAATAGGTGAAATGGTTAATTAGTTGACTAAACATTTTTTATCATCAATAAATTCCACATCTATAGGCCCCTATAGTAGTCCCTGCTTATTAGGCATGACATGCTAGAGAGACAAGAGGGAGAGGAGTCATAGGATTACTTGTTGACATATAAACACTGGTGAGAAATGTTTGATTATTTTAATTTTTTGATATAGAATACTAGTTTAATCATTGATTATGATAGATCGATATTTTGAGATATGCATACATGCAATCTACTATATATTTGGTTTCTAGTTTTGCAGATCCTACTATAGAGGAGGTTAGATGGGGTTCTCTAATTATGGTTTCACATCATGACATTTTGAATGGGTGATGTCACCATAGGACCTTACCACTTTATATGATCATGTCTTTCCATCTACCATAGATCATGCGAGTTAGTTTAGACTGGTGAGAGAGGCCATGTGATAGCTAAATGCATGAGGTGATGGGTTACATTCATAGGTAAGGATAGGATTTAGAAAGTCCCAAGTTTGGTAGGTTTTAGCCCTAGAGTGAGCCACACACATATAAATTGTAATATAGTTTGGACAAGTACAAGTCAATGTGGCCAACCTAAAGGGATAGATTATTCTAAGATTTTAGATTATCTCTTTACATTACAATATTCATATGGGTCAATCTAAGGCATCCATAAGTAACATGGTTATGCCACAAAATAAATAGGATAGAGTACAACCTTAGATATATAGCTATTGTATCTCATACTTGTGTTATATAAAATAAATGATGCGCGCGCGCGTGTGTGTGTGTGTGTGTGTGTGTGTGTGTGTGTGTGTGTGTGTGTGTGTGTGTGTGTGTGTGTGTGTGTGTGTGTGTGTAATTATGTGTGTATGTGTGTGTGTGTGCGAATAGTTCATTGATTTTATGAGTTGTAGTTGGATTCAGATGTGGATGCATGGATATATTTCCTTTCTAGCACATGTATTTGTCTTTTGTTGTAGATGCTATGGGAAATATGTGATTTATGTTTTTTTATCTATCATTATGTGATACACATGGATCGTTAAAAATAAAAAATAAAAGAAAAATATTTATAAAAGTATAAATAATAATAAAAAATGTAATACATACTATATCAAAGTGAAAAACTCATAAAAACAAAAGATGAATAAGTAAAATAAACAAATGTGGTAAAAAGTAATAAATACTTTTAAACCATGTAAAATATTCACACAAAATAAAAAAATTCATACTATATCATGTTGGGAAGTTTATACACATAATATTTTCAAACTTTTATCAATTATGGATGCTCTTTATCTTATAGGAACCCATCGAGTCTCAATATCTTTGTGTACATACCATAAGGGGTGCACTAGAAAAGGGGTGGGTAGACCATTGGTAATTCACAAAATTGTTGTCCCTTTTGTCACTTGATATATACACACTTATCTCCTAAAAACCATTCCCCTAATCTTTTCATCTTTTTTTACACACTTATCCAGTCTTTTACTATCTTCATTATCCCTTTCCATAACCTAGACCTCTTTTTGATAGTTTTCATGACTATGTAAACCACATCAACCTTGTATTATTATTGATAAAACTTAGTATGGAGTAGGTTGGTCCCTAGCTGACCTAGTCCATGACCTAGTTAGTTTTTATCAATTACAATACTAGGTTGATCGATTTGACATTGTCAATCAAAAATTTTGGAAGGTTTTAGGGTTAGATCATCCTATATAAACATAATAATTTTGGCATTTCTACAATAATATTATAATAAATAAGATATATTACACATATTCTTATCCACCATTCTACTTGAGGAGCAAGCTTAGGGTTTCATACTTTCTTTGAAGATACATATCTTATCTTGTGGAGAAGTCTTTTTGATGCATTAATGAGTTTTGTAGCCTAGAGATGATTTATCTTTATCATCCTTACATACAAAAACAACCTCTTACAAAACACCTTGGCCAAAGGAGAGATTGAGGCTTGATGGGTTTATCTTCAATGGTAACTATTCCTAACTTTGATCCTCCTTTACAATAGTAGATAGATATAGATTTATACTTCTCTTCCATGTATTAAGATTGTATATACATTGATGTTAGGATATGTCTTCTGTACATCTTTAATTCTAATATTTATTACACCTACTTTTTGCCAGAAACATTGGTGAGAACTATATTAGATTTCACTTTACTTGTTATTAGTTTAGTGAATATGAAAACATAAGATGTAATTAGGGTTATTTCATATTTTTGTTTGGTTGAAGACTTTGGAACCCTCCCTAATGATATTATTGTGGTAAGACATCCCTTAGCTATGTATAGTACATCCATATTAGTAATGACCTTAACTATCTAATGTATGTGCAACTAAAAGTGTAAGTATGATCCATCTTCTTTGAGCTAGGAGTGATTTTTATATATGCTAAATTTTCCATTACATAGATTCTAGTGAACTCAACATCAATATAAACCTTGTAGGTTTTTTTACATTTTTCATTTATATCATTTTTTTATATTTATAGTACTAAGTTGATTAGGTCGATGTAGTTCTAACTTCTTTCTGTAGGTTTAAGATAATCATATCAAAATGACTTTATTCTTTCTATGTAGGTGTTATCAAGAACTAAGTTGATCAGGTTAACTTAGTCTTCCAGTTAACATCCAGAATAACAAATTAAATCATACAGGTTGACTTAGTCTTACAGTTAGCATCCAGATAACAAATTAATTCAACCAAGTAAACTTATTCATCTTAACATGCTTCAGTAAATAGGGTTTTATAAAACTATGTTGACTTAGTTGACATAGTTGGCATAACTTGCAAGCAACATTCAAGGCACTTCAAAAAGCAATTTGAAATCCTAACCATATTTTAATCCACTAAAGCTCCTCTCTTTATCTCTCTTTCAATTTAGTAATTCATTATAGTTTTGATTTATGCAAGTTTTTAGTCTTCAAAACTACAATCCTACAGTAAACTAAGTCATCCTGTTGTATTCTATCTAAAAGACTAAGTTGACCTGGTCATCTTAGTTATTAAAGAGTCTTGCTTCTACAAAATAATAGTGACTTAGTCGAATCTATTCTATATTATTTGGATATAATATCATTTGAACTAACTCTATACCATTCTTAATTTGGAAATTAATAACTATATGCTATTAATTAATTTACACTTTCATTTTTAGCTATTTTCATGCTTTGAGTAGTTCACATAATCTAATTAGGTTATTTTTAAATTTTTTGATTAGTTTCACTATTTTTATCTTTATCTACACACTACCAATTAAAACAATATTCAAAACACATTTAACATTTTTCTTCCCAAGGCCTATGTACTTTAATTTCATCACCAAGGGGGGAGATTTCTTGGTTTTCTAGCCAAGTATAAGCACATTATTAATGGTATATATTGGTAAATCACCTGACATCCTTATCACTATAGGATTATGAAATAAGGTGGTAGGCCCCAATACCAACCCATAACCATTGCCAACATAAATCCCTTTCAACCTAAACATCTTGAAACCATCCATATATTACATTCTAGTTCCTCATTTTTAGCAAAATTCGCTATCACACTTAAAATAACACGTAAAAATAATCTAAAAACACTCCAGATGACCAATTAAATAAAAATTTACTTTTTAGTTGATTGTCTTTTCTCTGATCATTGTGTATCATATTGTAAAAAATTTCATTGGCTAGTGTTGGTGTAAGTTTTTGTGTTATGTGACCAAGTTATGTCATTCTCATTAATCTAAGTGTTTATGTGTTTGCTTCCATTTCTTGATTCAAATTATATTTCAAAATCTTTCCCTATTTTTAGCACACTATCATTCTATTTGACATAATCTTATATAGACTATCAATTTCCCTATCTACAGTACTAAGTCAACCTGATCGACTCTATATCCTTATTAGACTATATTTTTCCATGTTTACAATACTTGGTTTATCTAGTTGAGTATTTAATCTTTTGCCTTCTTGCCATCAGTGCTAAATCAGTCATTATGAATTTAAACTCTTATCTATCTCCTAGATTACATAACATAGTTAACCTATTCAATTTTATATCCTTTCCATCTCTTTGATTTTACATCAAATTTGACTTCCCTAATCTCTCTCCTTCATTATGAAATTCCTATTTAAAGACATCACTAATTTTAATTTGAAATATATGATGAGTCTTACCAACCCTAATAGGTTCTCCCATAATCATCTTATGGCTCCTACCCTATAAGAGAGTAATGTGCATGTAATCACTCATACTACAAACTATGGGACCCCTCCTCACTCATATTCACTTTTCAATCCTCTCTTGTCATTTGAGGATAAAATTGAATTAGATTATACCCTAAAAATTATCTTATTCATCATTGAGTTTCCTCAACATCGATGAAAACATCCTTCTACTATTTACCATCTCATGATTAGTGGTCAAGTCGAGGAACCCAATTCACCTTATCCCATATTCTCATATGGATTAGGGGACACTAGATTCTTTTCCTCTCAACATTTTCCATTTATTTTAACCCCTTATCATACCATGACATCTTATTCTTTAATTTACTCCAACTCCATGCCTAGTATCTCTACTAACATGGTAGGTTATACATCTAGTGGGCCTCTTCCAAGACTTACTCTTCTCAATTCTTGCACTAGAATATCATTTTATATTGATGGTAATCATGCCTCTAGTACTTATTCTTCTCATCCCTATACTAGTACATACTTTCCACATAATAAAATAATGTCACTAGTGCCTCACTTACCATTAATTCTTCTCAATTTACTACTAACACCCATAGTGTTAACGAATTCAACACTACCAGTTCCAATGTTTCAAATAGTACCAATAAAATAACTCAAACCCATCAAATCATATAAAAAATCTTAATCAAATGAATTATTTCCAATCTAAAAACACAAATCAAATGAAGCAAATGTAAAATCATTTTATCCATCTTTGAATGCACCCTAAATAAATTCCATGGGGCACACATAACCAAAATGTGCCCCCACCTCCTCTTCAATATTCCCATGTTAATATTATCCCTCAACCTCTCCTTGTTAAAAAAATAATTGACACCTTAAAAATGAGCCTCTTACATCTCAAATTACTAATATTTACATAGGATGTATGGCCCCTACCATTATTTATAATGGATCAACAAATCCTACTCTTCACTTAGAAACATTTAGAAAACTATATAAATATTGGATCAAGTTAAATACTTTCACTGCTACCAAGATATTAAAACAACTCTCATGGGTGATGATTTAGATTGGTATAACCAACTCAAATCTCATTCCATAACCATTTTGGAATATTCAGTTAATGATCTATTCCAAGAGTTCAAAACTAGTGAACTCCCTGAAAATACCTTGGCCAATTTTATCAATTGTAAGAAACTTGACACCAAAACCATACAAGCTTTCATCAAATTATGGAAAACCTTGTCTAAAAAATGTGAACATAATATGGTATATGAAAACCTCTTTCATTTGTTTACCAATTCCTTTTTTCCCAAGTTACAATATCAAGTTTGGACTCTCTCTCTCCATAAACTTTGAAAGAGGTCATTGACCAAGCCAAGCCAAGCATGAAGATTTTCTCATGCATCAATTAAATCCATCCCAATATTCTATGTGGTTTCATGTTAATCAACTATAAGAATCATCATGATACAAATGATAGTGTTACTGACTCATATGATACCATTCATACTATTCAAATTATTGTTCCTAACCAAACTTCAGAACAAGTTTCTTCTCCCAACCACATCACTAATCCTCATTTATCTTCAACCAATAACATCAACATTCATAAACATTTATCCTTAGAGGAATTAAAACATATATACCAAGGCCTCTTCTATGATAAATTTATCCCAATCGACCCATGAAATCTTGGTATGATTCCAATAATTTGTTTTCTAGTTTCATGCTATTTGGGGTCATTATCACGATAATTTTAGGCAACTTCATAATTTAGCTATGGATTTCCTTCTTGGTCTTAATTTTTACCATGATTATATCATTTTTAAACATAAACAAGCCTATGTAATTACCTTCAAATCTCATGGAACACAACCTAAATCTCAAGATTTTAACTAGGCTAATGCTTATTTTGCCATTTATAAAGATCCTCTTCCAAATAACCAAGATAACCTAGACAAACCTACCCTTTCTACAAATAATGTTAAAAATATTCTTAACCAAACTCCAAAAGATAATGTGGTCAATATGAGTAACATGTGAAGGGTGGTCTCTTTCATTGATCCTCATCCCATCCACACCCCTCAATTACCTTGCACATTTCATGTTATCCAAGACTCTTCTCCAACTCACCTAACAGAGTTGGGGCAAGATAACCTTATATATTTTGATCAACCAATTCTAACACCTCCCTTGGATAACACTTCTCATACCATTTATACCATTTTGTTAACCACTTTACCTGTCATTAATGATACTCAAACTTATATCAACATTTCTTCTATTTCTTCTCAAATGAAACTTGTATCAACTAACCCATCTTCTCAAGACAATAAATAAACTTATCCTCCAATTAAACCTCCTAATGATGATTTGTGCATGCCTTATAGGGTACATTAGGAAAGAGGTGGGTAGATTGTTGGTGCTTTGTAGGATTGTTGTCCCTTTTGCCACTTGATATCTACACACTTGTCTCTTAAAAACCTTTCCCCTAAGCTTTGCCTCCTATTTTACACACTCCTCTAGTATTTTAACACCTTCATTATCCATTTCCATTATCTAAACCCTTTTATGATATTTTACATGACTATGTCAGCTAGATTGACCTTGTATTATTATTGATAAAACTTATTAAGGGTTTAGGTCGGTCCCTTGTCCACCTAACCTATGACCTAGTAAGTTTTTTTTATTAGTTACGATACTAGATTGATCAAGTTTACCTTGTATACTAAAACTTTGAAAAGGGTTTAATATTGGATCCACCTATATAAAGATAATCATTTCACCATTTCTAAAGGAAGAAAAGAATACATAAGATATATTATGAATCTACTTATCCACTATTCTACTTGAGGATCAAGCTTATGGTTTCATACTTTCTTTAGAAATATGAATTTTGTTTTATGGAGAAGTCTTTTGGATGAATTGATAGGTTATGTAGACTAGATATGATTTATCCTTAACATTTTTACATACCACAATAACCTCCTATGAATTACCTTGGCCAAGGGAGAGATTGAGGCTCAGTGGGTTTGTCTTCAGAGGTAAGTATTCCTAACTTTTTCCCTCCTTTTTAAGAGTAATTATGTATACATTGGTGTGAGTATATAACTTTTATGCCTTTTTAATTTTTAGTTTTATTATACCAACTTTGTGACATAAAATTTGGTGAGCACTAAATTAGACTTTTATTTTACTTATTAGTTTAGTGAATATGAAAACATAGGACCTAGTTAGGGTTACTGCATAGTTTTTCTTGACTAGAGGCTTTGAAACTCTCCCTAGTCACATTATTATGACGATACATCTCTTGATTAGGTCTAGTAGATCCATATTGGTCATGAACTTTATTATCTAAGGTATCCCCATTCAAGAGTGTAAGTAAGATTTATCTTTAACGGGATAGGATTAATTTGTAGATATCTTACATTTCCCATTGCATACATTTTGGTGAACCCAATGTGAATCAAACCCTTATATATTTTATTTCACATTTTTAATTTCTATCATTTTATTATTTTTCCATATTTATGATACTCAGTTGACTAAGATGGTATAGTTATAACTTCCATGCACATGTTCACACATAGTCCCATCAAAATAACTCTATTCCTTATGTGCATGTCTTTATCAAATACAAGTTACCAAATCAAATAGGTAGACACATTACTCTTATTTAGTCCCATAACATCAGACTATATTAAATAGGTTGACTTATTTTTACAGTCAACATCCATAAAATAAACTATGTTAACCAAGTTGACTTATTCATCTTAATGTGTTTTAGCAAATAGGGTTTCATAAAACTAGGTCATCCCAGTCAACTTAGTTGGAATAAATTTCAAGAAGCATTCAAGGAACTTAAATAGAAAATCTACAATCTTTATCATCTTCTAACCCACCAAGGTTCATTTCTTTTTTCTCTTTAAATTTAGTTCTTCATATAGTTCTATCTTGTGTAACTTTATAATCTTCAAAAATGTGATCCTTTAGTAAACTAAGTTGACATCGTCAACTTAGTTATGTAGTTTATATTCTATCCAAAAGACAATGTCAACCTGGTTGACTTAGTTCTTAAGTACTCTTTCTTCTAAAAAATAGTAGAAACCCTATCGACTATGTTCTATAATGTTTTCATGTAGTGTCATCTAAACTAACTCTGTACCATTCTTAATTTGGTGATTAATAACCACATGCTAGTAATTAATTCACACTTCCATTTTAATCTATTTTCATGCTTGGATTAAATCACATAGTCTAATTAGATGGTTTTTTTCCAAAATACCATTTAGTTTCACTATTTTTCTCTTTTTACACACATTACCAAATCACAAATTTCAAAATTCATTTAACATTTATCTTCCCAAGGCCTACTTGGATTTCATCACCAATGGGGAAGTATACTTCATTTTATTACTGATTATAAACACATCATTAATTATATATATTGGAAAATCACTCGATACCCTTATCACTATAGGATTATGAAGTGATTGGGTAGGGCCCAATACCAAGCTAGTACCATTGACTACATAGATCACTTTTAGCTTAAACATTATGAAACCATCCATAGATTGTTTTCTAGTTACTTGTTTTAAGCCAACTTCCCTATGGAACTTGAGATAACACTTTATAATAATCTAGAAATATTTAGGGTGACCAATTATTTAGCATTTATTTTTCTATTGACTATTTGCTCTCTGCTCATTGTATGTTGTCTTGCAAAAAATTGTATTGGCCAGCCTTGGTACAAGGTTTTGTGTTGTGTGCCTATTTGATCACTCTCATTGATATAATTATTTATGTGTTTCCTTTCACTTCTTACTTCAATTACATTGTAAAATTTTTACCTATTTTCAATACACTGTCATTCTATTCAACACTGTATCTTATAGACTATCCTTTCCCCTGATTATAGTGCTAAGTCTACTTGGTCGACCTAGTACTCCTTTCTACCAATTATGTTATAGTACTATATTTAATTATTCAATTATTTATCCTTATTATAATATCTATTTTCATTTCTACAATACTCAATTAATCTAGTGGACTCTATACTCCTCTACCTCCTAGTTATAGTACTAGGTCAACCTAGTCAACTTTGTACTCTTATATTTATCCTTCTTATATTTTTATTTGCATCATATTTGCATTCCCTAATATCTCTCCTTCATCATGAAATTTCTATTTGAAGATGATAATGAGTTAAATTTAATAAATATGATATGTCTTACCAACCCTAATAGGTTCTCCCATAATCAATTTGTGGATCCTACCCTATATGCAAGTAATGTGTATGTAGCCACTCAAACTACAAACTATGGGACCCCTCTACATTCCTCTTCATCTCAAAATCCTATCTTCTCATTTGAAGATCAACCTAAATTAGAGTATACACCAGAAATGCTCTTCTTCATCACTGCATTTCCTCAACATCAAGGAAAGGATGTTTCTACTATTTACCATCTCATGATAAGTGGTTAAGTTAAGGAGCCACATTCACCTTCTCCCACATTATCACACAGAATTAGAGATAATATCTTCTTTTCTTCTCAGTGTCTTCCCTCTATTTTGACCCCTTCTCATACCATTACATCTTCCTCTTTGATTTCCTCCCCCTCCATGCCTAGTATCTCTACTTACATTATAGGTTCTACATCTAGCTAGCCTCTTCCAAGACCTACCATTCTTAATTCTTCCATTAGTGATTTTTTTCTAACCCATGGTAATGATGTCTCTAGTGATTCCTCTTCTCATTCCTCTACTATTACATCTTTTACCACACAATAAAATTATGACACTAGTGCTTACGTACAAATAATTCTTCTAAAGCTACTACTAACACCCATAGTGGTACCCAAACCACTACTAGCAATCCCAATGCTTCAAATAATGACAATAATACTACTCAAACTCATCAACTACTATTAAAAAAACTTAATAAAATTAATGATTTACAAGCTAACAATGAAAATCAAATGATGAAAATTCAAAATCATCTTATCCATATTCAAACCCACCCTCAATAGATGTCGTAAGGCATGCATAACCAAAATTCTCACCCACCTCATCTTTGAGATTCCCATGGTAATATTATCCCTCTACCTCCCCTTGTTATAAAAATGATCAAGCACCTTATAAATTATCCTATTACATCTCAAATTGATAATATCACTATAGGAGGTATCACCCATACCATTACTTACAATGGATCAACTGATCCTAATCTCTCCTTAAAAGCATTTTGAAGTATATATAAAGATTGGGTCAAGTTAAATACTTTTACCACTACCAAGATATTAGAAAAGACTCTCATAGGTGATGTTTTGGATTTGTGCAACCAACTCAAATTTCATTCCATCACTAGTTTGGAAGATTTAGTCGATTCTCTAGCCCAAGAATTCCAAACTACTGATCTCCCTACGAATACCTTGGCCCATTTTATCAATTTTAAGTAGCTTGAGACAATAATCTTATAAATTATTATAAAATTATATAAGACCTTGTCTAAAATATGTGAGCATAATATGGTAGATGACAACCTTTTCATTTGTTTATCAATTGTATTTTCTCCAAGTTATAATATTGGGTCTAGACTCTCTCTCCACATACTTTCGAAGAGGATATTGACCAAGTCAAGATTCAATATTTCCTTATGCATCAATTTGAGCCATCCTAACCTTCTATGGCTACTCGTATGTTAATAAAGAATAAGAATCATAATGGTAAAAATGATGGTGTCACTAACTCTTATGATACAATTCATACTATTCAAGTTGTTCCCAACCAAAATTTAGAACAAACTTTCCCTCACAACCACATCACCAACCCTCATTTATATTCAACTAATAACATAAATTTCTATAAACCTATATTCTTAGTTGGATTTTAAAAATGTATACCAAGGTCTCTTCCATGAAAATTTGATCCCACTCATCCCATGAAATCTTCGTATGATCCCAATAAATTTTATTGGTTTCATGCTACTTGGGGTCATTCTCATGAGACTTATATGAAACTTCATAAATTTTTTCCATGATTATATCATTATTAAACATCAAAAATCCTATGACATTACCTTCAAAGCCCATGAAACACAAACTCAATCTCAAGATTTAAACTAGTCTAATGCTCATTTGGCCATCTATAAAGATCATCTTCCAAATCACTAAGATCACAAAGACAAACCTACCCCTTCTACCAATAATTTTGATAGTATTCTTGAACCCAATCCTAAGGATAATGTAGTCAATATGTCTAATATATGAAGGGTGGTTGATTTCATTGATCCTCATCCTATCCACACCCCTCAATTGCTTCATATATTTCATGTTATCCAAGACTCTTCTCTAACTCACTTAATAGAGTTGGGGCCAAAATATGTTATATATTTTGATGAACCAATTCCAACACATCCCTTGGATAACACTTATCAAACCATTTATAGCATTCCTGCAACCTCTTTACATGTCACTAATGATACTCAAAATTCTATCAATAGTTCTTCTCCGACTAAACCTGTATCAACTAACCCATCTTCTCAATATAATCAACAAAATTGTCCTCCAATTAAACCTTCAACATCTTATTAACCTAAATTCACATGTACTTTGGCTCCTCCTTCCAACAACCTCCTTAAACACTATGCCTCTATTTATAATAGTTCTCTTATGGTTTATGATCAATGGGATCCTATTACTTAGCTTACTAATCTCCCATATCAAATCCCATTTCTCAAACTTATGTGAACCTCTCCATGTCATATTAATCATATTATGTAGCTTTTATTTAAAATTAACATCCCTCATCCTCCCCTAGTAGTACATGAATTCACCTTATCTAGATCAAAATATATAATTTTAAAATAGTGTGAAGATGTGTCCATACATGTTGATGTAATAATGGACACTTCTATTTTCCTCAAATTACCCATTACTTCTATGATCCCCGATGAGTTTATACTTCATGCAGATGATCCTCCCCTTTTTATTGATATAAAAATTGGTGATATCCAAGTCAATCATGCCTTGATTGATGAGGGTTATAGGAATTTTGTTGCCTCTCTTAGTTTTATGAAAAACCTTGGATATTTTGAATCTAATCTAAAATCCACACACAACACATGTTAAGGTTATGAACAAAGGAAAATACGTCCTTTATGTTGGGTGTGGCTCCCCATTAACATCCCACATGTCACCATTCATGAGAAGGTGATGATATTAAACTTTATTATATCTTATAACATTCTTCTTGATAGGCCATGAACTCATTACATGAGAGTAGTTGCCTCTTTTGCTTGATAATGTGCCAAATTTTCTCATAATGGAGACATCTATAGGATTCAAGGTTACACTAATCCTTGTAATTTTGAACAATTCTAAGATCATGGTGTATTCAAGACTCCCACCCTTAAACCCTTGCCAAGTGTTCCATTTCATGAATCTCAATAGTTTAACTTTCATATCAATTCCTCTTGAGTTTAGAATGGTTACTCTGAACTCATCGGGAATATACCCCCTAACTTCCTAGCTTATGATGATGATGAGCTTGATGAGATAAACCTCAAGATTAAAACCTTAAATCTCTCACCTCATCTCATTTCTTAGCTTCCCCCTTCTTTTCAACCTCATTCCCATCAAATACCTAGTGATGATATAAGCATTATCATAACTAAGACTCAGCATTCCATTAATAATAGCATATTAGATGATAAGTTCATCACTACCTATGTCATTGATCTTCATACACCTGATTATTATTATGGATATACCTTAGATGATCCATTATTAATAGGTTTTGTTTAGGCTTGAGATGTCAAAATTATTCATTATCATTCTTCTTTGTTTCAATATTTTATTATAATTTTTAGTATTCCATTCTATATAATTCATAATTTTAGAATTTTTCCTCTTGATCATAGGGTGGAGATGGTACACACACCTCTAATTTCTAAATAACCTCATAAGATTATCATTATCAATCATTTTATGATTGGTCCCTATCATTTCGCTAGATACCAAGAGCCCTCTAGCAAACTTATCCCTGAGATGCTAGTGACTATCCTTCAACCTTCTGTGCATCCCACCCCTCCCTCAATAGAGCCTAGTTTAGAACCTATTCCCACTCCCTCTATAGTTGAGTATTTTCCTATTTTTTATCCTATTTAAATCAATACATGCCCATTATTTCCACTAGTCCCACCTTCTCTTAATAATTATTTTCTACCTTTACTATAGTTTTCTCTTTTGCCCACTAAATGAGTTGTTCAACCATATTTTGATATTCATAAATTTGTCAATCATTGGACTCAAGACTGTTCATTATACCAACCTTCCTTAGCTTCAATTTCCACTCCTCCTATGAGTACACATACCAAGTCTACTCACAATCATATCTATTATTTTGATGACATAGATAATCATTCATCCACACCTTATCATAAGTTATGGTAATATATTGAAAACTTGTATCCCACCACTCCTCAGCCCATAGACAAGCCTATGCCTCCCCTAAAAGTGTTACATGAATATCTTCCAAAATATGGAGAGGTATATTGTCTCTAAAACCAATGTGGTACACATCACATTGATTGTTACTACATCCTTCAACAACATCTCAAGGATCAACTCATAACCATTATTACACCTACTACCATTCCTACCATAGGTTGCCCTCATAAAAAGTCCCCCCCTACTTCCCATATGGTTCCACCTCTTATGGTTCCATCCTCACTTATGATTCCCTCACCCATGGACCTTCCCTCACCCATAGATCCCTCTCCATCATTGATTCATTCCTTGGTGGAACATTCCCCATTGGTGATCCCTTCATCTCCTATAGCATCTACTCCCATTCCTTCTCCTGAGCATCCCATAAATGATATCCTTCATCAACATGATCCTTTAAGAATTCATACATTTTCTATTGAGGATATTTTACGTGAAGTATTTTCTCAAATTTCCCTAAAGATTGATGAGACTTTCGTTGTAGTCCAAGTTTAGCTTCATATAGACTTATCAGATGTTATGGATAATGTGTGTGGATAAATATATCAGTACTTGTGAGCACAATCATGATGTTATTAAATTTATTTTCTCATTTTGTTTGGTTATGTGATCCAACTTTACATTTATCTATTTTTATCATCTAACATTGTGTCAGATTCTTATCTATCTTACATGGTGATTTCTATTTTGCACTACATGTTGCTTATGATGTCATTATTTTTCTCATGTTTTATTTTGTGTTATTTTTGATCATTACATACTTGTTCTTCTTGTGTTAATTTATTATGGTTACCTCATTCCTTTTGATCACTATTTTCTATCTTATCTCTATAAACATGAATAATTATTATTGTGACTTGGTTATACAAACCTTATTCCCTTTAGTCATTCCTCATTTACCATGTGATTAGATAGAAAAAAATTCCTCCCATTACAATCTCCTTTTACTGGACCACTTTCGATCTCCCTTTCTTCTCCTTTATCCCCTTTTGTAAACTAGGCATACAAATGGTTAGTACTTGAGATAACATGTTGGTTCATAGTTAATCTTAAGTGTTCTAGTTAGTCATGTTTATAGATACTTAGCTTCCTTTAGAAGAAGCATAAAGCCCATTCATGTTTATCACTTTATCTCTCATGATGGGTCA
The DNA here is from genome assembly GCA_037957365.1 of Torreya grandis. Classification (NCBI taxonomy): domain Eukaryota; kingdom Viridiplantae; phylum Streptophyta; class Pinopsida; order Cupressales; family Taxaceae; genus Torreya; species Torreya grandis. The sequence continues at coordinate 67,745 of JARHVA010007115.1, read as the reverse complement.
TTCCAATCTCAGATGGAGGAAAAATATTAAAATCCATAAAAATATTTAAGATCCAAATAATTTAACAAAAGATAATGATCTAAAAGGTAACATTCAAATATTTCAACAGTCAAATCACCCTAAAAGATGTGATTATAAACACAAATCTTCTTCTTAATCAAAAATCAAACTCCATAGTTGGCCTAATGATATTTATGAGGTCTATTGGGGTGTGTTAACCTAGTAGATTATAAAAGGAGAATAAATAAATCTTTTAGTACTACCTACTTTCTCATGCAAGTACCCAATCTTTGTGGTAGACTAATGGCTATGTAAAGTGTCCTAAGTAATGAGGAACACATTATGGGAAGGTAGGTCCATTTTAATTTTATTGTTAAAAACATCAAACATGATTTAATCTTAGTTCCACACCCATTTTCCTACACAACTTTATGCCTATAGAGAACATGTATCCTCTGTATATTGATGGTTGCGAGTCACTTAGTATCTTCTCATGTTTTTAGTGTGCCTCATGTCTCATAAGGTATTATTATAAGATGCATAAGTTATTATTATTATTACATTCCCCTTTTCACTCAATAAAACCATAGTATTTTCCCTTGAGAAATATTGTTTTGTTCACTAATCACTCCTCTTAGGGATTCCATTATGAATTGTTGTGTAAGACCATGGATAGGACTTGGACTTCCTCACAAATTACCAATGTTTTCACATTACCATTCAAAACATCCACTTTAACCATGTTTCACATTGTTTTAACCTCATTGGTGTTCCCTTTGTGAGATGCAGTGCAAGACCATGGATAGGACCTAGCCTTCCTCCCAAAATTTTCCAATATCCAAGTCCTAATGAAATTACATGTGTCAGATATAAGATAAGATGTGATTCACTATGAGTTACATGTCATTGATATGTTACCCATATTGATTTAGTATGTTTATGCTTACTTCACTAATATTTCCCTTTTATCTTCTTATTTTTTGATTGCATGTAAGAATCCGACCACTTTTCTTAAGTTTTTCATACTTCCTAACTTGAATTAGTGTCATTAACTTAAGACCATTTTACCAATTTTTTTTTTATCTTTTATATTTTCCAACATTATTTAGTATGACTGATTGACTTAATTGATTTTTATTTATACCATTAGTCTTTTACATGCTTTCCATGTTATTACATTTCTTTTCCTACATCCCAACATGATTTGGTGTGATTTTACTTGTTTTAATTTGGTGTCAATATTTTTTATGGTTTAAAAAAAATTTACCATCTTTTATGCCACATTTTTGGTTTATTATACTTACTCAACTTTTTTTATTACACATTTTCCATTGTTGTATAGTGTGTAGTACATTTATTTTTGATTAATTATACTTTTCCATTTTTTTCCTATCTATTTTTAACCATGCATGTGCACTACATAATGCTAGAAAATAAAACACCACACACATATTTTCCATTAGCATATGCAACAAAATCAAACTACATGTGCTAGAAAGAAATATATCCATGAATCCATAACCACAACCAAAATATAACTCATAGTATCAACATTTAATTATCAAAATCGAATATATATATATATATATATATATATATATATATATATATATATATATATATATATATATATATATATCATGTGTTTTAATAAAAATAAGACAAAAATATAATGCTCTAACTCTATGGCAAGTCCTCATCATGTATATCTTGTGGCCTAGCCATACTATCCATAGATGCTTTAGACTATCCCCTTTAAATAGTGTATTGTAATGAGGGTGTCTGAGATCTTAAACCTAATACCTATCCCTATAGGTTGGCCACCTCGGCCTATACCTATCCCAACTAGATAGTGATATCCATATGCACATCTCTCTCTTGATTTAGGGCCTAGGAAGCATGTGTCTATCCTGCTACCACTATTATTGGTGTTTATAGCCCATCTCCATGTACTTGTAACTACCTCATGGCCTCCCCTGCTAGTTTGAACTAGATCACATGTGTTGGGGCAAATGGTACCATAGGATCATTAAATGTGGTGGGGTCTTATGGTGCCAACACCCCATATAGAATATCATGGTGTGCTCCCATCACTAGGGATCGTCATCTGATGTCCTCATTCATAGGATTTGTAAAATTCAAACTAGATAGATATCATATCACATATACATATCTATAAATTTATATATCTAACATCATAGTAAACTAGTATTCTATCTTAACAAAAAAAATTACAATATTTATTACCTGTCCCAATGTCACCATTCACCATCTCCCCATTTTCTCATTTGTCAAGAATGGTCTATCCATCAACCCATCCCTCAAGAAACTCATTTATGGGATACCACCCAATCAAATAAAAACCTAAAATCACCAGCCATGCACATCTCAGGCCTTTCCTCAATGGTTCCTCTATAGACTAACTCTACCCTAGTATGACTGATGGGTCAACCTAGATAACCATCCTCTATGCTTTATCCTGCTACTAGCATCTTCATCGATGGTGAAATTTAGGTGTTCAATACTAATCCTATTATGGTGTTGGTTGTGCTACTTGTATTAACCCCCACATCTACATTAATGCCCTCTCCTCCTTCATTTCTTAGTTATCATGTTGAACTAGTTTATGGTCTCATATGCCATAGTCTAATCTCTAGTCTCTTGAATGTCACTCCTCCTTCTCCTGCTCTTCCCCTCAGCTCTATCACATTTTGATCTCAAAATGTAGATAAAAATATAAGATCCATTAGGTGATGGAGTCTAAACTATCTTGGCAAATGTGTTACCAGATGTGGCTCTACCCACAAGGTGTAGTGGCCTATGATCGACACTCATGATAACTATAGCACCACAGTCACCCAACTCAACCAAATAGTCATAATGTGTCTATAGGGTTACCACATAGTCTCTCCTCATGTGATCACCCACAACACTAGCATGTGGGGCATAGCCTATACCACCTCATCCTTTCTTTATCAAGTCAGTCAAGGTAACCTATCATCGACCACATGGGGAAACCCAGTTGGATGATACATCAAGAACCTCTGATATATCTTATCAATAAATAATACTAATGTTCCCATAAAATTCTACCCTCTATAAAACATCCCATACATATCATGCATGAGATGAACCTAGATGATAAAAATCAAGTCATATAGTGCCCCATGATCCAATATAGATTGACACAAGGTTATCGCATACATTATTACTTTATTAATTTAATTTTGACATATCACTCATGTTCTCATAAGTCCTATCATAGAATTTTAAATATCTAGAATTTATGTAATATACACATCAATTAATCTCACCCTCAGTCATAGTTAAATCTTATTCAAACATGTTGCCCATCAAACTAGTGTTCATGTTTGTTCCTGGTCATTCAGTGTCCCTTTGATCACCAGTGTCCCACTATAGGAAGTCTAAGTAATGAAAAAACATCCTCCAAAGTGATACCAATCTCTATGGTATCCAATCCACCACCCATATAAATGTGTTGGTCAAACACTCCTAGACTCCTAAGAATATGACCATGAGATCAACACTCAATGGGATATGTTGTATCTTTATGATGCCTCCCAAGCCCAACATAACCATTCTAGCTTTATCTACATCTGTCAAGTGTTCTAGTAAATTAAGTAGCCATGAATCATCAACCAATCACTAATATCTCTAGAATCTCTACAGAATATCAAATAATAAAGGATGTATTAAATCTCCATGTCACTAATAATCAATTTTTTTTTCAAATTTCACAAAAACAAATTAATTTATTTTAATTTACTCATTTTTTACCAAATTGACCTATTTTAAAACTACATTGGCCCTTTCAGTACTAAGTCAACCATCCTATGGCCTAATAGTACTATATCAACCACTTAAAAAATAACTAAGTCAGTGATATAGTACTAAGTCAGCCACCTTTAACTTAACAAACTAAATTGGCCTTCTTTTTCCTCAACAGTACTAAATTACTTAAGAAAAAACTAAGTTGGCCATATAGTACTATGTCAACCCCGTCCCAAAACAAACTAATTCGGTCATGCACTACTAAGTTAGCCCACTAAAAATTTTATCTTCTACAAGCTAAGTCGACCTAGTCAACCTTATTTGTTCATTGTGATGACTTTTTGACTAATTGCCATAAATGCATTAGGCATTTATTAATCTAACTCCTTCCTACCCAGTACCCTGTTTGACCCCTAACATCCATAAAATTTTCCTAGGGTTAATTTTGGTCTCTATATTTTTCCTAATTATCAATTTTCTATCTAACATTCAATTTTAAACAAAAAATTTCAAAAAATTAAAATTTTTAGTTACTTACTTGTGTTGCACTCACCGTGGCCACTATGCATCTTTCCCATCTCAGCTATCATCTCCTCACCATCATGGATCTCTAGGAAATCACTAGGTCTCTTAGAGATTTATTTTTCTCATAATAAAAAATAATAACAAATGAATTCATTTTCACCTTATTTATATTTACTATTTAAAATTATTTACCCTTCAAATATTTACCTTTAGATTTATTTTTTTGACCATACCATCGTTTCTACTCACTCTTTTTCAAAATCATAAAAATTTATGGAATCCTGATGTCATAGAGAATATTTATAACTATTAAATGCCTATGTTGTAAAAAGTTTGATTTTTTTTCTCTTTTTCACTAATCTCTATAGGTTTGCCTAATGTTTCTCACATTGGATGCCTTCACATCTCTCATCTCCTTATTTATATACAACACTAAGGTAGTTAAAGCTATGTATTCTTCAATTCTATGTTTGTATTTATCTTATTTGCTCATTACTACACTTTATTTAGGATCAACATTATGTGTCATCATGTTATTTTCATGAGGCACATCCCCTACTACACCTATGTGATATGTGATAAGATTTGAGTGGGGCATATTTATACACATAATATTTTTAAACTTTTATCAATTACTAACGCTCTCTATCTTGAAATAACCCATCAAGTCTTAATCTCTCTGAGTTCACACCTTAAGGGGTTCATCAAGAAAGGGGTGGGTAGACAATTGGTGCTTTAAAAGATTATTGTCCCTTACACACTTATCTACTAAAAACCATTCCCCTTACCTCTTATTTTGCACACTCCTATAGTCATTTACCACCTTCATTAGCCCTTTCCCTAATCTAAACCCATTTTGATAGTTTACATGGCTATGTCAGCTGCATTGACCTTGTTTTCTTATTGATAAAACTTATTAAAGGTCTAGGTCATTGGCTATCCCACCTAATCTATGACCTAGTATGTTTTTATCAATTGCGATACTAGGTCGACTAAGTAGACCTTGTCAACCAAAACATTCAAAAGGGTTTAGGGTTAGATCTACCTATATAAATATAATTTTAACCATTTCACCATTTCTGAAGGAAGATAAGAAGAACTAATATATATTTCACATATGTTTATCCACCATTAAACTTGAGGATCAATATTAGGGTTTCATAATTTATTTTGAGATGTGGATATTGGCTTATGGAGAAGTCTTTTAGATGCATTGATAGGTTGTGTTTCCTAGACATAATTTATCCTTTCCATCCTTAAATAGTAAAACAACCTCTTTTAAATCTCTTTGGCCAATGGAGAGATTAAAGATTGATGGGTTTGTCTTCAAAGGTAAGTATTCCTAACTTTGTTCTTTATTTTATAAGAGTAGACAAATATTCATTTCCCCTTCTCCTCGATGCATTAGAATTTTGTATACATTGATGTGAGTATATGTATTCTATGCATGTTTAATTTTAGTGTTTATTACTCCCACTTTATGTCATAACCTTTAGTGAGCACTAGATTAGAATTTTAATTTACATGTTATTAGTTTAGTGAATATGAAAATATAGGACATAGTTAGGGTTATTGCATAGTTTTACTTGACTAGAGTATTTGGAACCCTCTATAGTGACATTATTATGATAAGAGATCCCTTGATTAGGTATATTAGATCCATATTGGTCATGATCCAAATTATCTAATGTATCCCCAATTAGAAGTGTAAGTATGATATATCTTATTTGATCTAGGATTAATTTGTAGATATGTTGCATTTACCATTGCATATACATTTTGGCTCCTCCTTTTGAGGACCTCCTTCAACACTATGCACCTATTTCCAATAATCCTCTTATGGGTTATGATAAATTGGATATTGTCATGGATCTTACTAATCTCCCATCTTAATTCCCATTTATCAAACTAATGTGGACCTCTCCATGTCACCATAATCATCTTATGTAGCTTTTGTTCAAAATTAACATCTCTCATACTCCCTTAGCAGAATGCAAATCAACCTTATCCAGATCAGAAGATGACATTTTACAATAGTGCAAAGAGATGTCCATACATGTTGATGAAATAATGGACACTTCTATTTTCCTCAAATTACCCATTTATTCCAAGATCCTAGATGAGATTCTAATTCATGTAGATGATCCTCCTCTTTTTATCAATATCCAAATTGGTGATATCTAAGTCAAGCATGCTTTTATTGATGAGGGTTCCAACACTTGTGTTTCCTCTCTTTAATTTATCTAAACCCTTGAATATTTTGAATGTAATCTTGAATCTACACACAACATGTGTCAAGGTTATTACCAAATGCAAATACCTCCTTTATGTGGATCCCCATTACTATCCCACCTATCGCCACTCACATAAAGTTGATGATCTTTATCTTTAATCTATCCTATAATATTTTGGTTGGTAGGCCACAGACTCATTGTATGAGAGTAGTTACCTCTTCCACTTGATAATGTGTCACATTTCCTCATAATGGATCCATCAATAGGATTTAAGGTCAAACTAATACTTAGAATTTCAAATAATTCTATGACCATGGTATATTAAATATTCATATCCTTGAACCTTTGTCAAGCATTCCATTTCATTAATCTCAATGGTTTAACTTTCTTATCAATTCTACCCAAGGTTACAATGGCCACCCTGAACTCATCATGAATACACCACCTAACCTCCTCAATTCCAATGATGATGAGACTGATGAGATCAATCTAAATATTAAAATGTTAATTCTCTCACCTCATCTGATCTCTTAGCTTCCCTATTATTTGTAACCTCATTCCCATCAACCACCTAATGATGACATACCCTCTATCTTGACCAAGACTAGGCATTCCATTCATCAAACTACATTGAATGACTATTTCATCCCTACCTATGCCATTGGTCTCCATATACCTAATTATGATGATGTTTATACCTTAGGTGATCCATTCTTTGGATGTCTAGTTTAGGCCCAAGATGCTAAAATTATTCATTATCATTCCTCTTTGCTTCAGTATTTTAGTATATATTATAGAATTCCATCCTCTATCATTCTTAATTTTAGAATTTTTCCTCTTGATTGTAGGGTAGAGATGGTGCACACACCTCTATTTTCTAAGCAGACTCATATAATTATGATTATGGATCATGCTATGATAGGTCCCTATCACTTTGTTAGATATTAAGAACCCTCTAGCCAACTCATCCTTAAGATGCTTATGACTATCGTTCAACCTTCTATGTATCCTACCCCTCCCTTATTAGAGCCTAATCTATACAATATTCCCACTTCTTCTCTATCTAAGTCTCTTCTTATTTTATATCCTATCGCTCCTTCAATCAAGCCTTGCCTAGTCTCTCCACTAGACCCACCTTCCCTTGGTGATGGTTTTTTCCCTTTTTTGTAATTTGATCCTTTTCTCACCAAATGGGTCGATTAGCCATATTGTGATATTAATAAAGTTGTTGGTCACTAGTCTAGATACTATTCATTATACCAATCTTCCTCATCTTTCATTCCACTCTTATTAGCAAAACTATAAAGTAAAATAATAAGCATATTCTATTTCTTCCATAACACATATAATCATTCATCCACACATTATCATAAGTTACATCAATATATTGATACCTTGCATCGTACCACTCTTCATCTCATAGACAAGGCTATACCTCCCCTAAAATTATTACCTAAATATCTTCCCAAATATGGAGAGATATATTGTCTCTAGAATCAATATGGTACACAAAAAACTAATAGATCTTATATCCTTTAGCAACATCTCAAGTATCAACTCATAACCATTCCTGTGCCTATTACCCTTCCTCCTATAGATCTCCCTTGTAATAAGGCTCCCCCTTTTCACCCCTTGGCTCTACCACCTTTTATCCCTTCACTTATCAATTCTCCACCTATGATTCTCTCCCCATGGATCCTACTTCCTTGGTGGTACCTTCTCCACTAATAACCCCTTCATCTCCCATAGAGTCCATTCCCATGCCTTCTATTGAGCATCCCTTGCATGATAGACCTCATCAACATGATATTTTTTGTGTGAATATTTTGTCACCAACGTACTGATGAGCAAAATAGGTCTAATCAACCAAAGCAACGAAGATTGGTAAGCCAAATGTGCAGGTTTACCACATCAAAAAGGGACAAATCTCTCCTCTCATCAAGGGGATGTTCTCTACAAGTATGAAGGGGCTATATATATATATATGCTAATTTACTATAAATAAGTTTAAAATAACACTTAGGGGTAGGATAACACCATCCATCTCTCCTTTTTTAGAGATGATGTTCAAAAATCAAAGGATAAATATTGATGAAATGATAGAAGGCACTCCTCTTCTTTCAAAAGTGTTGTTTAACAGACAACAGGAACCTTTTGGGTAGTGACAAGTAACTGTAACAGGGCGCAGTAACACAACAGGATGAAATGTAGCACAAATTCTCCACCTCAACTGCCAAAGAGTGAAATACAAAGGATAATTAGGGCACAAAGTCATCCCATAATCCTTTACATAGAAATAGAAAATAGACAAACTAAAGACAATTGTGGCAGCACAAAGTCTCTCCACAGCCAGCTTCAGGACACCTTCCTAATTACTTTCACTTATTCTACTTAATTAAATGGACAAAAAATGTATTAAGGAAACAAACATAATAATAATTTTGCAAAAAACCAAGATCTTCTAGCACAAATTCTAAAATTCACTTGTTTTCTTATTCAAATAATGAAATATGATCAACAATCTAAGCTCAAAGTCTCAGTAATGCCTTTCAATTTGTGCAGAGTTTTGTTTTTGATAACATAGATATCTCCCTAAAACAATAAGAGAGAGTCCAATATATAGTGCTCCAATAAAGACTTGGGCACTTTGTTTCACAAAAATGGCCTATGATGCATTCAATGCCTTCAATGCATTTTAAATTTTGTCCATGGGTTATGCTAGAATTGAGCATCAGTTTTTAATATGGGCTACCTGATGTGTTTTATGATGTGTGCATAGTTGTTTGCTTTAGTCAATGCAAAAAAATATTCCACACCATTGAATGTTCACACTCTTTGATGTCCACCAGGTGGGCTGCTTTACCTTTTAGAAACATATCCCATGCGTAGATATTTCTGATCTTTCTCCATCGTTCTTCCTTTCCTTGTTATATTTCGTGCTCTCGAGCTATCTTTTATATTGTCTTTGTATTTGGAGTGTTCCATATTTGATATATTTCATATTATATTGCTTTGAAACTTTACCAACTTATAAAAAATGGGACCCACAACACTTCTTGCCTGAGCAGCTTCAAAAGGGGAACAGGGACAAGTGGCACTTTCCACTATGGAATAGGCAATGACACTTGGCAGCATCTGTTTAACTTATAGAAACTTAAGATATCTTTTGAGAATCCTGTAGAAGATGACACATGGTGGCTTCTGCTAAGATTTTAGAAACACTATAGAAACATGTGGGACTCATTTGGATTCATACGGATGATGACACTTGGCACTCTCCACTTACCTTAGCAACTCACTCGGGACCTACCACAGTCCTTACTCAATAATGAAACAAAAGGAAGGAATGGTGGACGTTGACACTTGGTGCTTTCTATTGATTTTTACAAGGGACACATGGTGACTTCTATTGTATTTATAAAAACACATTAAAACCTTCCACAGTTGCCACTTGGCACCCTCTACGAAAATATGAGAGAAACTTATTTCTGCATCTTTATTTAAAACTTGTTGGATATTTCATTATCTTAAATTTGATGTCCCTAGGGACATCATGGTTCAATCACTTCCCTAGTTCAATCTCTTTCTTTGTTAAATCACTTCCTGGGTTCAATCACTTCCCTAGTTCAATCACTTTCTCGGTTCAATTGCTTTCTCGATTCAATCCCTTTCTTGGTCTTTGATTGAACCATCCCTTTATCTGGCACTTCCTTTTATCTTTGAACCAATGTTATCTACCCTCCATAAGGGCACCTATTCTTGTAGCTTTGGGACACTCCTTTGAACCATCCACATTGAACTTTTGAACCTTTGAACCATTGAACCATTTTTGTTCAAGGTTAAATGGTTCAACGCTTCAATGGCTTTCTTGCTCATTCAATTGAACACTTGAACCAATCTCATTAAAACATTAAACCTTTAAACCTTTGAACCTTTTTTGGTTTAAGATTCAACAGTTTAATCACTTTTTTGCTCTTTGGTTGAACCATCCCTTTGAACTAGTCTCTAGAATCATCTTCTTCCTTCCTTTGTCTGGTGCTTCCTTTTAAACTGTTAAACCTTTGAACCTTTGAACTTTAAACTCTTTTGGTTCAAGGTTCAATCGGTTAATTGGTTCATCCTTTGTTCCATTGCTTCTCTATTTTTCTAAGTCCCTTGATCTCTTTGAATCTTTTAAACTCGTTAAACCCATTAAACTTGTTGAACCAATTTGGTTCAAGGTTCAATGGTTTAATGGTTCAACGGTTCATTCATTTGTTCTTTGAAGCCTTGTTTTCTTCACTACCCTCCACAAGGGCACTCAGCCCTTGGTTCACTATCCTCCACAAGGGCACTCGGTCTCTTCGCTTTGGGACACTCCTTTGAACTGGTCGATTGAACTGACCGATTGAACCAACTTTGGTTCAATGGTTCAATCCTATGTTCACTTGACTACTTGAACCAACTTCATTGAACCTTTAAACCTTTGAACTCTATTGGTTCAAATTTCAATGGCTCAATGGTTCAAGGGTTCAATCCTTCTTCTTTTTACTAAGTCTTTTGAAGCCGTTGAACTTGCTAAAGTGGTTGAACTTTGAACTTGTTGATGTTGTTGAACTCTTGAACCTGTTGAACCTTTGAACCTTTAAACCATTGAACCTTTTTAGTTTAAGGTTCAATGGTTCAATCCTTTGTTTGAAGTTTGCCAATGAACCTTTTGGTTGAACCTTGGTGCTGAATCAACCTTGAAATTTCCTAAGTGTTGAGAGCTTGTTTCTTTCCTACAGAGTCCGTAAAAATGAACCTGCAGAGTCTGTAGATACGAACCTATAGAGTCCATAGAAATGAAATGGCAAAGTCTGTAGAAATGAGTCCATATATTCCTACCTATAGAGTCCATAGAAATGAGTCCATAGATTCCTATCTATAGAGTCCGTATATTTAAGCCTCCAGAGTTCATATATTCCTACCTATAGAGTCCATAGAATTGAGTCCATAGATTTAAGCCTGCATAGTTCATAGATTTCTTCTTGCGAAGTCTGTTAGCTAAAAATATTTAAAAATGGAGAATTTGAATGACCAAAACAATTTTTGAGAAGGGAAGGGATAATTTTTATCCTGTAGGACCAAAAATAGTTCATGTGTTGTCCCAAAAATGAGTAACAAATTTTGGGAACAACAGCTGGCTCCAGTTGGGGAACTTCCTTCAGTTGAAATTTTGAAGTAGCTTAAGGGAGTAAAAACCAAAATTTCCAGTGCCTTGAAGTATGCCATTGGGCTATGGAGTCATATTACCCAAAAAGAAAGGTGACAGAAACAAAAATGAAAGTACAAAAATAGAACTAAAGACTACAAATATATATATGTACAAGCTGATCTTATCTGATACTTCACAAATCAAAGTGCTTCAGATGTTTCCCACTATGAGGCAATGAAAAGCGTGTACCATATTTATATTTCAGCAAGAAACTATTTTCACCATTGAGCTAATGAATAGTAAATGGGCCTCTCTATAGGGAATCAAATTTACCATGCATTCCCTTTGGTTCTCTTCTTTTATCCCATAACAGAACTTAATCACCAATCTAAAAATTATGGGATTTTGCTTTCTAGTCGAATAGCTTCTTCATTAGACTTTGATACATAGCAATTCGGTCCACCACCATAGTTCACTACTCATTCAACTCAGTTAACCACATGATCCTCTTGTCGATGGAGCTTTCATATGTCTGATCTTTGACCGCCTTTGCCAATTTCAATGCTGGTAATTCTAAGTTGATTGGTATCTCTGCATTGAGACCATATAGAAGTTGGAAAGGTGACATACCTCTCGCCCTTTTGGGCATAATTCTATCTTCCCATAAATCATCAAACAATGCTTTGTGCTAGGTTCATTGGTTGTCATCTACCAACTTCCTGATGATGGTCACCAGGTTCTTGTTGTTTGATTCTGTTTAGTCATTCCCTTATGGAAAATAATCAGAAGAGTGGGAGAGAGTAATCCCATAAAAAAAGCAAAACTAAGTAATCTCATGTGAAGATAAATAGGCTACATTATCAGTCACAATCTTGGCTGGGATCCCAAACCTGGAAATGATGTTCTCCTTAAGGAAATTACATACTACTTCTAAAGTGGCATGCTTGGCTGGAATAGCTTCTACCCACTTGGTAAAGTAATATGTGGCTATGAGAACATAGTCATGTCCAACATTGGAATATGGGTTTATAGCACTAATGAAATCAATTCCCCATTACTGGAATGGCTCTTCTATCACCACTGGGTTGAGAGGTAGAGTAGCTAGCTTGGGTCTTCCCATGAACTGTTGGCACAGTTCACATTTACGCACCCATTTGTATGTGTCTTGAAACAAGGTAGGCTAATAATACCTAGCTTGTAGAATCTTGTGGGTAGTTATAGGTGCAAAAAAATGTCCTTCAAAAGCCAGATTGTGGAAGGATTTTAGAAGTTTGTTTTGCTGCACTTTATCCACGTAGCAAAGGAACACTCCATCAAGGCTCCTCTTGTATAGGTCGTTGTCCCATAGGATAAAATTGATAGATTTTAGTTTAATAGTCCTCCTTTCTTTATGAGATAGGTGGGTAAGACATCACCGTAAGTAAGGAAATGAGCAATACTTGAATACCACTCATTCATGGTGGAGACAAAGAGGACTATTGGCATGTCTTCCACTTATTTTTATTCATGCCCTGCTTCTTTGGGTCTATTGTCAGCAATCAATTGACAAAGGCCCCTTCCCCACACTAGCTTCATCAGTTTGATAACTAGATCAAACTCCTAGATTTTTGTAATCCAATTCCCCCTTTTGGTTCCAAACTCCTACTTAGTTAATATGGATTTAATTATGGTATCAAGAACTAGGGTGGTAGTGTGGGAATTCAGAATGTGAAAGCAAAAATGCTTTATTGCCTTGACCACCACATAGGCATGCTTATCCATGTTTGAATACTTCAGCTCATGAGCTTTAAGAGGATAGCTCATGAAGGATATGGGAGATTCCACACCTTCTTCATTCTGTTGCCCCAGAATCGCTGAAAGTGTGTGCTCGAAAGCATAATTATACATCATGAAATCCTTGGTATAATCTAGACAAACTAGAATTGGGGCATGGGCAATGGCTATCTTAATATCTCAAAATGCCAATTTGTCTTCTTCAGTCCATTTGAAAGTGGCCTTTCCTTTCATCATATCCACAATATGATGAGTCTTCTCAGCAAACTCAGGAATGAATATTCGTAAAAAATTCACCTTTTCGAAGAAAGAATGAACTACAGTCTTACTTTTGGAAAGAGTAAGCTCGTGAATGGATTTGACTCTCTCTGAGTCAGTCTTTATGCCTTCTCAAGATACAATGTGTCTGAGAAGCTTCCCTTCTATCACTCCAAAAATAGACTTCTTGGGGTTAAGAGAAATGCCATTTTTGCAGTAGCATTCCAGCACTTGTTGTAAATGGCGCACATGCTTAAAGCAATGCTTAGAAAAGATGGTCAAGTCATCAAGGTATACCATAATGAACTTACCTATTTCATCTTTGAAAGCAAGGTCCATTGCTCTCTAGAAAGTGGCACTAGCATCTACTTTGCCAAATGGCATTCTTCGTAAGTAAAGGTACCCCAAGGTGTGGTGAAGGTAGTCTTGTGCTAGTCTACTTCACCAAATTCAACTTGATTGTATCATGAGAAGCCATCTAGCATTGATAACATCTCTAAGCTGGTCACTATCTGAAGCACTTGATCCATGATGGGCAAAGGACAGTTATCCTTTAAAGATGACTGATTCAGTTTACTGAAATCCACACAGATGAGAATTTTGCCATTCTTCTTCCTCATAGGGACTATGTTGGCAATCCATGTGGAATGATGAATTGGGAAAATTATCCTGGCATTCATCATTTTTTGTATCTTAGATAGAATAGTACCTGATCTCTTTGGATTATACTATCAAGATTTCTACTTGTAAGGCACTGAATCATCCTTGAGAGGAATTTCATGGTGAATTTCCTCAGGCCTGAGTGACTTCAAATCATCATAAGAGTATGCCAAAACATCCATGTAATGGTGAAGCAGGTTAGTAAATTTGAGTTTTTCCTCTGGAGTACAGCACTTCCCAATGTTCACCATCTTGGGATTTTCCTTGGTACCTAAATTATCTGATCAAACCCCAGAGAGGAGTTTGAATGCATTTATTGTTGTTTGATAAACCTATCGTGCTTGTCACATAGTTTCTCAAGAGAAACTAGTCCTTTGGGAATTTGATTCCCTTTTCACTGCAAGAATTCTTTAACTGCATCTAAATTCATTTCAGGAGTTGATTCAAGTTTTTGGAGCTTATTGCCTTCAAAGTGAAGCTGTTTGAAGCTATCTTTTTGCTCCAAAAAGGTGATGATTTGGTTATCACCATTGAACACTTGCCAATTATTATAATTATTGGGCACACTTGGATGAAAGACCAATTCGATAGTGTACCTATTTCCTTTGAAGTTTAGGTGAGGAACTAGGAGAGTTTCTAAAACAACCAGTGCATCAGTTCGATCATTAAATTCCCTAGGTATGGCAGAGATGCTGAAAGCATCATAGCTTTCAATTTGATCCCAGACTAGATTGTGGTAATGGCGTAATCTCTCATTTTCGGTTTGATACAGGTTCCTTACCTGATAAACTACCAGTTTAGCATCTCCTTTGTCATGAAGGAGTTTAATGCCTTTATCTTGAGCAGCCTTCAATACAAGTAATAGAGATTCATACTCAGCTATGTTGTTGGTGTTGTTAAATTACAACTTGTATGAAGAAGTGAAAATATGTCTTTGAGGAGATATCAACACAATCCCAGCCCCTAAGCCAGTAGAAGAATTGCTGCCATCAAATTCTAGGATCCAAACATCATCATAAAATGATCTTTCCTTATATTTCTCCTTGCTTGGAAGGGGGAATTATTCTGTGCTTACACTGTGCTCTCTCACATCTTCTGTTGTTCCATCTGAACCAATTTTTAGACTGTCATTTTTAGAAGTTTCATTAGCTAAAACATGAGTGTCCTCTGTGGTCAAAAAATAATTACCCATGTCTGAAGATTCAAATAGAATTTGAGCTTCAAGACCTGATGTCTAAGAGACAACATATTTTGATTCCTTTTTAGGAAGCAACCTTTGCATGACGCCTTTGATATGGATCCTCACTATAGATAGGTCCATGTTCAATTATCCTCCAATGTCCTTACAAAAATTTCATCCAAGAAGAATACCATATGAGGCTGGGATGTTGGCCACCAGGACTGCCATCTTGATTCTTTTGTCTAGGAATGTTGCAAATGCAAATTGGGCATCCTTGATTTGTCCCATTAAGAGGTACTTATTTTTTCTCCATGGAGAAACATCTCCCAAAGGTTTTAGTTAGTGTGACTCCAAGAGATTCTATCACCTTGGTAGACATGATGTTGTCAGATGCACATGAGTCTATGATGCAATTGTTGAGTTTGTAAGCATTTATCAATAGGGAAATATAGAAAGGCTCTATTTTCTCAGGGGTAGCTAGAGGAGTAATGATAAGATTGTTTGGGATGGACATGTTCCTTGGAGGAATATGAGTTATTTTTTTAACATCTTGTCCTACAGGGATAGCTTTATTCTTTGCACACTAAACTAACCTATCCAACTGCTTAGGATTGGATTGCAAGAATTCAAATTCAGACACTTGAATTTTGGCCTTCTTGACATGGTCGATTATGTCAAATGACTGAAATGGGCTAAGAACAAAGGAAGGGAGTTCATCCTTTTGATTTTTAGAAGGGGGAGGACTAGCCTGTGGATTTGAAGTTGGAGGCGAAGGCATATTTGAGGTACTCACCTTTTTAACAGTCACTGGGTCCTTTAGCTAGAAAGGTAGAGAAGTTCCTTGTTTGGCAATTGAAATTACAGGTTGAGAACTTTCCCCTATTTTTTCCTTTATCAGCTTGCTGGGCTGATTGGTTCTAGGATCAGGTGAATATAGCATATGATCCATCATTGATTCACCTTCACTTCTGGGTTCATCCTAGTAATTCAAGAAACTAATGTTAGAGTCGCTAGCTAATTCTTATTGGTCTTTTGAAAGGAGATCAACGTCATTTTCTTGGTTCAATTCAGGCTAGAAAGAGAAATTAGATTTTGTTTCAAGATATCCAACTGCTGAATTTGTTGGGGGTGCTTCAATGGCAAGTTTCCCTTGTAGGGGAGGAAGATGATTTGGTTGTCCTTAATTCCTTGTAGCATTGCCTTGGATGACTGATTGGGGAATGTCTTCCTTGGCATATATCTATATGAAGTAGCTGAATATATCCCTTATGTCATCTACTTTTTGAGAGCTAACAACTCATGTGCTAGCTTCTGCACCATTGGATTAGTGGTACCTATAGATGGATATTTAGAAGATGAAGAAGATTTACCTCTGTTAGGATCTCTTCTTATCTTTCCTACCAAGATAAGGTCATCTTCCACCTCAGTAGACAAATCTTGAGCTATAGCAAGGTCTATTTGGCTAACACGTCTTAGTAAAAAACTCACTTTAGGCAATTGTGAGTTGATGAAGAAACATTTAAGATTCTTAGGTGTAGGCTGAGCAATTACAAGAATCCTATTCCTCAGCTTGTCGAACTTGGCTATGAAATCCTACATTGGTTCATGAGGCTCCTTCATTTGTGTGAGTTGATCTAGCAGGGCATGTGCATCTTCTACAGGCTTGAATCTGGCTTCAAATTTGGCTTTGAGAGTGTTCCAGTTAGTTATTGATCGAGCCTACAGGTGATAGAACTAGTTTGTAGCAGCACCTTGTAAAGTTTCCATGAATAGCCTAACTTCCACGTCCTCAAATTCCACACCTATTACGCCATAGGCTATATTGAAAGCTGTAATATGTTCATCAGGATGAACCTTCCCATCACCATAGAACTTGGAGAAATTTTCTCTTAAACTACATGGTAGCTCATGTAGAGGTGGAGTTAAATTGAGTGGGCCAAAAGAGTTACCCCAAGGGCCTTGAACTGCCATTGTATGACTATGGAAAGGTGGAATAAAAAATATCAGAGGGGTAAGTATTGACAAAGCTTTATTAATAGCAAAAATGGATGCTTTGCCTGGTAATGGAGACTTGACTTTAGTAGAATGAAAGCTCCTAGTTCATTGGAGGTGAGATGGTGAGAGAAATAGATCAAAATTACTTTGTTGTACCAACTTGAATACAGGGTCAACAATATATTTAGCCCTTTGGCTTCGCGTATACCGTGGATTTGCCAGAATGTAAAACTAAAAATGGAAAAGAACTAGCACTGCTTCAGTTTGAAGCTTGAAGCTTCAAACTACACATTCTTCCACAATGGGATAAATAAATAAGGTTATAATGATAATGGGTAAGACCCAGATGAGAGTTACCAAAGTATATAATGGATAAGGATAGGAACTACTTGTTTGAATCCCTAACAGAGTCACCAAAAATTGTTGGGTGAATATTTTGTCACTAGCGTACTGATGAGCAAAATAGGTCTGATCAACCACAACAAGGAAGATTGGTCAGCCAAATGTGCAAGTTTACCACATCAAAAGGAGACAAATCTCTCCTCTCATCAAGGAGAGGTTCCCTATAAGTATGAAGGGGATATATATATGCTAATCTACTATAAATAAGTTGAAAATAACACTCAGGGGTAGGATAACACCATCCATCTCTTTTTTTTCAAAGATGATATTCACAAATCAAAAGATAAATCTTGATGAAATGATAAAAGGCACTCCTCTTCTTTTAGAAGTCTTGTTCAGCAGACAACAAGAACCTTTTGAGTAGTGACAAGTAATTGTAATAGGGTGCAGTAACACACAAGGATGAAATATAACACAAAGTCTCCACCTCAACTGCCAAAGAGTGAAATATGAAGGATAATGAAGTCACAAAGTCATCCCAAGATCCTTTACATAGAAACATAAAATAGACAAACTAAAGACAATTGTGGTAGCACAAAGTCTCTCCACAGCTAGCTTTAGGACACCCTCCTGATTACTTTCACTAATTCTGCTTATTTAATTTAATGGACAAAAAATGTATTAAGGAAATAGACATAAGAATAATTTACCCAACAACCAAGCTATTAAAACACAAAGTCTGAAAAGTCACTTGTTTTCTTATTCAAATAATGAAATATGATCAACAATCTGAGCTCAAAGTCTCAGTAATGACTTTCAATTTGGGTAGAGTTTTGTTTTCGATAATAGAGAGATCTCCCTAAAAAAATAAGAGAGAGTCCAATATATAGTGCTCCAAGAAAGACTTAGGTGCTTTCTTTCATAAAAATGGCCTACAATGCATTCAATGCCTTCAATGCATTTTAAATTCTATCCATGGGCTATGCTGGAATCAAGCGTCAGTTTTTAATATGGGCCGCCTGATGTGTTTCCTGATGTGTGCATAGCTGTTCACTTTACTCAATGAAGAAAAATAGGCTATGACATTAAATGTTCATGCTCTTTAATGTCCACATGGTGGGTTTCTTTACCTTCTAGAAACATATCCCATGCATGGATATTACTGATCTTTCTCCATCATTCCTCCTTTCCTTGATGTATTTCATGCTTTCGAGCTATCTTTTCTACTATCTTTGTATTGGAAGTGTTCCATCTTTGACATCTGTCATAGTCCACTACTTTGGAACTTTACCAACTTACAGAAAATGGGACCCATAACACTTCTTTCCTGAGCAGCTTCAAAAGGGGAATGGGGACAGGTGGCACTTTCTACTGTGGAATAGGTGAGGACACTT
Organism: Torreya grandis; assembly: GCA_037957365.1. Classification (NCBI taxonomy): domain Eukaryota; kingdom Viridiplantae; phylum Streptophyta; class Pinopsida; order Cupressales; family Taxaceae; genus Torreya; species Torreya grandis. Next base: position 48,416 of record JARHVA010007115.1, on the reverse strand, counting down.
GGTAGCATCTGTTTAACTTATAGAAGCTTAAGATATCTTTTGAGAGTTTTGTGGAAGATGACACATGGCAGCTTCCACTGAGCTTTTAGAAACACTATAGAAACATGCGGGACTCATTTGGATTCATACAGATAATGACATTTTGTGCGCTTTGCTTACTTTAACAACTCACTCGAGACCTACCACAGTCCTTATTCAATAATGAAACAAAAGGAAGAAATGGTGGATGTTGACACTTGGCACTTTCCATCGAGTTTTACAAGGGACACATGGTGACTTCTGCTATATTTATAAAAACACATTAAAACCTTCCACAGTTGCCACTTGGTGGCCTCTGCAGAAATCTGAGAGAAACTTATTTCTACATCTTTATTTGAAAGTTGATGGATATTTCATTATCTTAAATTTGACATCCATGGGGATGCCAATGGTTTAATCACTTCCCTAGTTCAATCACTTCCCTGGTTCAATCACTTTCTTGGTTCAATCGCTTCCTTGGGTTCAATCACTTCCCTAGTTCAATCACTTTCTCAGTTCAATCGCTTTCTCAGTTCAATTGCTTTCTTGGTCTTTGATTGAACCATCCCTTTGTTTGATGTTTCCTTTAATCTTTGAACCAATTTTCTTTACCCTCTAGAAGGACACCTACCCTTATTTCACTACCCTCCACAAGGGCACTTGTTCTTTCGGCTTTGGGGCACTCCTTTGAACCATCCATGTTGAACTTTTGAACCTTTGAACCATTGAACCATTTTGGTTCAAGGTTCAATGGTTCAATGGATTTCTTGCTCATTCAATTGACCACCTGAACCAATCAATTTTAACCAATCTCATTGAACCTTTGAACCTTTTTTGGTTCAAGGTTCAACAGTTCAATCACTTTTTTGCTCTTTGGTTGAACCATCCCTTTGAACTAGTCTCTGGAATCATCTGCTTCCTTCTTTTATCTGGTGCTTCCTTTGAACGGTTGAACCTTTTAACCTTTGAAATTTGAACTCTTTTGGTTCAAGGTTCCATCGGTTCATTGGTTCATCATTTGTTCCATCACTTCTCTATTTTTCTAAGTCACTTGATCTCTTCTCTATTTTTCTAAGTTCCTTGATCTCTTCGAATCTATTGAACCCATTGAACCAATTTGGTTTAAGGTTTAATGGTTCAATGGTTCATTCCTTTTTTCTTCAAATCCTTCTTTTCTTCACTGCCATCCACAAGGGGACTTGGCCTTTGGTTCATTGTCCTCCACAAGGGCACTTGGTCTCTTCACTTTGGGGCACTCCTTTGAACCAGTTGATTGAACTGACCGATTGAACCAACATTGGTTCAATGGTTCAATGGTTCAATCTTGTGTTCACTTGACTTCTTGAACCAACTTCATTAAACCTTTAAACCTTTGAACTCTTTTGGTTCAAAGTTCAATGATTCAATGGTTCAAGGGTTCAAGCCTTTTTCTTTTTGCTAAGTCTTTTGAAGCCATTGAACTTGCTAAAGCGGTTGAACTTTGAACTTGATGATGTCGTTGAACTCTTGAACCCATTAAACCTTTGAACGTTTGAACCATTGAACCTTTTTAGTTCAAGGTTTAACGGTTCAATCCTTTGTTTGAAGTTTGTCAATGAACATTTTGGTTAAACCTTGGCATTGAACCAACCTTGAAATTGCCTAAGTGTTGAGAGCTTGTTTCTTTCATGTAGAGTCCATAGAAATGAACCTGCAGAGTCTGTAGATACAAACCTATAGAGTCCATAGAAATGAACTGGTGGAGTCCGTAGAAATGAGTCCGTAGATTCCTACCTACAAAGTCCATAAAAATGAGTCTGTATATTCTTGTCTGCAAAGTCCATAGATTTAAGCCTACAAAGTCCATATATTTCTTCCTGCGAAATCTGTTAGCTAAAAAATCTTGAAAAATGGAGAATTTGAATGTCCAAAACAATTTTTGAGAAGGGAAGGGATAATTTTTAGCCTATAGGACCAAAAATAGTTCATGTGTTGTCCCAAAAATGAGTAACAGATTTTGGGAACAACAATATTTATGATGTTCCTACATTTTATATTGAAGATATTTGATGTAAAGTATTTTCTTAACTTTCCCTAAAGATTGATGAGATGTTGGCTGCAGTCCAAGTTTAGCTTCATAAAGACATATTAGATGTTATGGATAATGTACATGGACACATTTATCATTATTTATGAACACAATAATGGTGTTATTTCTATTTTTTATTCATTTAGATTGGACATGTGCTCCAAATTTACATTTATCTATTTGATATAATTTGACATTTTGTCAAATTATTATCTATTTTACATGGTGATTTTTGTTCTGCACTATATATTACTTATCATTATTATTCATATGTTCTCTTATGGATTCTTTCTCATAATTACATAATTCTTCTTATTGAGTTCATTTTCTATGGTTATCTTGTTCTTTTTCATGATTATTTACTATCTTATCTCTATAAAAATAGATAATTATTATTATGACTTGGTTATACAAACCTTTCTCCGTTTAGTCATTCTTCATTTACCATGTGAATAGTTAGTAAACAATTCATATCATTAAAATTTCCTTTTAAAAATCCACTTTGGATCTCCCCTTCTTCTACTTTATTCCATTTTTGAAACTAAGCATACACATGGTTGATACTTGAGATAACATGATGGTTCATAGTTAAGCCTAGTTATTCTAGTCAGTCATATATTTGGATACTTAGCTTCCTTTAGCCAAAGGTGTATCACTATATTTCTCATGATTGGTCATTCCAAGTTTGTATGGAGTAGGAATCTTAAAATTCATAAAACATTCAAAAGCCAAATCATTTAACCAAAGGAAATGATCTAAAAGGCAACATTTAAAATTTATCAAAAGTCAAATCACACTAAAAGACATGATTCTAATCACATCTCTTTTTTTTATTCGAAGCTCAAAACCCACTATTGGCTTCATGATATATCTAAGTTCCATTGGGGTGCGGTAGGCCAATAGAATAGAAAAGGAGAATAAAAAATCTTTTAGTGTTACCTACTTTCTCATGCAACTACCCAATCTTCATAGTAGATCGATGACTCTATAAGGGGTCCTGAGGAATGGGTAACATGTCATGAAAAGTAAGGTCCATTTTAATTATCTTGTTTAAAACCTCTAATATGAGTTTATCTTAATACCACACTTATTTTCATACACAACTTTGTGCCTATAGTGAATAGGTATCCTCTATATATTGATGGTCACTAGTCACTTAGTGTCTTCTCATGTCCTTAGTGTGTCTCATTTCTCCTAAGGTATTCTCACAAGATTCCTACATTATGATTATTACATTCCCTTTTTCACTCCCTAAAATCTTAATATTTCCCCTTGAGAAATATATTTTTCATTGATCACTCTCCCTGGGGATTCCATTTGTGAGTTGCAT
>JARHVA010007115.1:0-40000 GCA_037957365.1 Torreya grandis | reverse complement strand
TTCTCCTTATTTCACTTTATTTAGCATGAACATTATTTTTTTATCATGTTCTTTTCCCACAGCACCATCCCCTATAGCACCTATGTGACACATGATGAGCTTTAAGTGGGGCATATGTATACACATAATATTTTTAAAATTTTATCAATTACTAATGCTCTTTATCTTATAGGAACCCATCAATTCTCAATCTCTCTGAGTGCATGCCTTAAGGGGTGTACCAAGAAAGGGGTGGGTAGACCATGGGTGCTTTGTAGGATTGTTATCCTTTTTTCTTAAAAACCATTTCCATAAGCTTTGCCTCTCATTTCACAAACTCCTCTAGTCTTTTACCATCTTCATTATCCCTTTCTCTAACCTAAACCTATTTTTTTTATAGTTTTAATGACTATGTTAGCCACATCAACCTTGTATTCTTATTGAAAAACTTATTTGGGATTAGGTCAACACCTGGCCAACCTAGTCTGTCAATTATGAAACTAGGTCGACCAAGTGGACCTTGTTGGCCAATTTTTTTGAAAGGGTTTATGTTTATATCCACCTATATAAACATAATCATTTCTCCATTTCTATAAGAAGAGAAGAAGTAAGATATATTGTACATCTACTTATCCACCATTCTACATGATGAGCAAACTTAGAGTTTAATACTTTCTATGGAGATATAGATCTTTTGTTGTGGATAAGTCTTTTGGATGCATTGATAGGTTGTGTAGCCTATATTTGATTTATCCTTGTCATCCTTAAACACCACAATAACCTCTTGCAAAGTACCTTGGCCAAGGTAGATATCGAGGCTTGATAGATTCATCTTCAAAGGTAAGTATTCCTAACTTTGTTCCTCCTTTATAAGAGTAGATAGATATGCATTTGCACTTCCCTTCCATGCATTATGATTCCATATACATTGAGATGAGTATATGTCTTCTATACATGTTTACTTCTAATGTTGATTTCCCCCAGTTTGTGTGACAAGATTTGGTGAGCACTAGATTAGACTAGAGGTTTTGGAGCCCTCCCTAATGATATTATTGTGGTAATAGATCCCTTATCTTAGTCTAATGAATCCATATTAGTCACGACCTTGATTATCTAATGTATCCCCAATCAAAATTTTAAGTAGGATCTATCTTCTCTAAGCTACGATTGATCTATAGATATGCTGAATTTTCCATTACATAAAGGAAGTATGAAAATTTGTAATAAAATTGTAAACACATAAAAACAATGATATAAAAATGAACAAATAATAATTCAATCAATTATACTAAATCAGGCCAGGAATTATAAAAAATTTAAGTGGAAATCAAATTAATCACACTAATTTGAGTTACGAAGTATGATAAATTTAACAAAATGGTTGTAAACATACACTCAATTGAAAAATAAGAAGATAAAGTGAATGATTTATGAAGTAACCATAAAACATACTAGATCAATATGGGAAGTATGTCAATGGAATGTAACTCATAATTGAGCACAACTTATATCAAATTTGAAGCATGTAGTTTCATTGTGACTTGTTTATAGTATGAATTAGATTTTGGAATATTTTCTGAAGAGGTTCTAGTCCTATCCATAGTCTTAAACTTTAACTCACAAAGGGAGTAATAATTAAGTGGAAATAACTATAGGAATTAAAAATATGTTTGTAATTTGGTAATTTGTGAGGAGGGCCTACTCATATCCATGGTTTTACACTTCAACTCATAAATGGAACACCAATAAGGTGAATGGTAATAAGGAAATGTTTTAATATGGTAATTTATGAGGAGAGACTAGTCATATCCATGGTTTTACACTACAACTCACAAAGGAAAACCCAAGGGGGAATGATTAGCTAACATAACACTATTTATCATAGGGAAATATTAGGGATTTTGTAATAAAAGAGGGAATGTAAAAAACATGACATAAACATCTATGATAAGACCTTAAGAAACATGAGGCATATTAGGTATAAAGGAGAGACACTAAGAACCTAGTGACCATCAAAATACAAAGGATACCCACTCATAATAAGCAAAACTTTGTATAGGAAAATATGTGAGATACTTAGATCAAATCATGCTAGTTATATGAACAAGAAAATTAAATGGATTAACCTTCTCAAAACATATTACCCATTTCTCAGTACCTCTTTAGAGTTATCAGTCTACTACAAATATTGAGTATTTGTGTAAGAAAGTAGGTAACACTTATAGATTTTTTTTATTCTCCTATCCCAATCTAATGGACTACCATACCCCAATAGACCTCAACATTATCATGAGGCCAATTGTGGAGTTTGAGATTTGATTAGAAATATGAGATGTTCTTTGAATCATGTCTTTTGGTGTGATTAGACTTTTAAGTTTATATGTTTCCTTTTGATCATTGCCTTTTATTTAAATGATTTGGATTTTAACTTTTTTTTTATGGATTTTATGATCCCTCCTCCATATGGATTTGGAATAACCAACATGAGTGATAGAAGTGATACAAAGGAATAAGATTTAGACTTTGGTTTAAAGGAGGATAAGTATCCAAAGATATGACTAACTAAACATGTATGCTTACTAATGAACCAATATGTAATCTCAATTTTCAATTGTATGTATGTTGATTATGTGAAAGTAAGACAAAAAAATAAAGGGAGATCAAAATAGATCATTAAATAGTAGTACAATAAGACACCTTTTTTTATTGATTTAGTATATAGTAGAGATATATTAATAATGGAATCAAGGTTTATATAACCAAGTAACAATAATAATTATCAGATTTTTGAGTGAGATAAGATATCAAACAATCATTGTAAAAGAAAAAAATAATTCATGAAAGAAGTGAACTTGTAAACATAACTGTGCAATCATAAAAAGAATAAGAAAAATCCATAATAAGGGTGAAAATAACTGAAACCATTTAAAATATAGAAAGCATAATATCATGATCCATGTAAAAAAGATAAGTAAACCCAAATTTGACACATAGTCAAGTGTATAAGAAAATAAAATTGGATAAAAAATCCAATCCAAAAGAATAACATAGAATAATTTTAAATAACACCATGTTGTGTTCACAAATAATATTAAATTTTATCACAAAAATTATCCATGACATCTAAACCATCTCTACAAAGATAGATTTTGATGACGGCCAGAGTCTCATCAATCTTCATAGAATGTTGTGCAAAGACTACCTTATGAATCTCCTTAATTGAAAATGTAGGTGTAGCTAATTAATGGTCATGGTCAAGAGGGATCTCATGTATAGGATACTAAAGAAGAGAAATAGATGTCTGAATGGTAATAATATCTATGGGGAAAGAAGGAGGTGCCACCAATGGAGAAAGAGTAGACTTCTTGAATGGGTGACCTATGAAAGGAGGAATGATTGATACAAGTGTTGACTATGGATGATAATAAAGGTGATACTAAATACTTAAAAAGTGGGGGTATGATGTGAACCACATTGGTTTCAAATACATTATTCTTATCCACATTTATGGATATACTCTTGTAATAGCTTAAAAGGAGGTATAGCCTTATCTTTAGGTTGAATAGTGACTAGATGTAATGTCTCAATATACAGTCCACATTTTTATAAATGAGTGTAATAGTGGTTATATTTCCCATGGAAGTAATAGATACATTTATGAGTAGGATTTGTGGGCCTACTAGTAGGATAATTAAAAGGAGAAGTTAGGGGTGGCTGATATAATTTGTAATGTTTACTCCAATGATCGATAACTTTCTAGATATCACAATAAGGTTGACTGACCCATTGGGATGGCATTGGATAAAGCTATACCAAAGGAAGGAAGCCAAAACCAAAGGAATTTAGGAATTTAACTAAAATCAGACTAGGCTCATTGGGAGTTAAATTGGGAGTAGAAACTAGACTAGACACATCAAAAGGTGAGGTTAGGTGGGTAGAACGTTTAAAAATGGTAGCTAGCATCTCTAGAAGAAATGAACTATAAGGATCATGGTATATATAAAATAGGTAAAGATATATCATGGCACGATCCATGAGCATACTTATGAGAGGATATGCTATAACTAAAGGTTTACTATGTGAGTGCTTCATCTCTACCCTATGATAAATAGGAAGAAGACTAGTATTAGGTAACATAAAGGAAGGATTGCTAAAAGATGAATGAAAATATTGGAATAAAGAAGTATGATATCAAATAATTTTAGCATTTATAGATTGTATGAGTCTAGATTAAAATGGGTGATCTAAAACATAGCTATCATCATAGTCAGGTATATGTAAGGCGTTGATACATGTAGGTATGACTTTATCATCAAAGGATGTGTGATGGATAAAATGTCTAATTTTGGTTAAGATAATAGGTATACCATCGACATGTGGCTTATGGGATCATGTTTGAAAAGATGGAATAAGTTGGGTGATAATATGATGGGATAGATTAGAGGTTTTAATCTTGAGGCTAATCTCATCTAGCTCATCATCATTAGAATCTAGGAAGTTATGTGGAATGTTCCCAATTAATTCAAAGTGACCATTATAATCTCAAGTAGAATTGATAGGATAATTGAGGATTTTGTATTAGTTAAAAGGAATACTAGAAAAAGGTTCAAGGGTAGGAATTTTAAAGGCACCACGTTCTTGGAATTGTTTAAAATTACAAGGGTCTGTGTCTCTTTGAATCTTTTAAATAACTCCATTATGGGTGAATTTTATGCATTGACATGTGGATGAGGTGACTAATCTTATATAATGAGTCCAAGGTTGACCATAAAAGATGTTTTAAGAGAGGGGAATGTTAAATATCATAACCTTAATGTAGACAATGATAGGAGGGATGGTAATGGGAATCCAAACACAGCCTAGAGGAATAATTTGCCTTATATCATATCCTTGACATGTGCTATGTGTAGATTTGAGTTTTCATTCAAAATATCAAAGTGTCTTAATGAAATCAAGGGAGGAAATGAAAGTACCTAAACCTTCATCAATTAAGGAATGCATAACATGGGTATCACTAGGTTGGATGGTAATGATTTGAGGAGGATCATCTACACAAATCAAAATCTCATCAAGAATCATGGAAGTGATATGAAATTTAAGTGAAAGATAATTATCTAGTGATTAATTAACATAAATGGACATCTCTTCACATTGTTAAAATATACTATCTTTGGATACAAACAAGGTATCTTCATGCCTTGCTGAAGGAGGATGAGTGAAGTTCATTTCAAATAATAATTACATTAGATGGTTTCAATGATGGGGATAAGTTCTCATTATTTTTGAAAAAGTTATTTGAGATGGGGGATGATAAAGTTACAAAATAGGATCCCATTCATCATAACACATGGGAGGTTTTATAGAGATAGGTGAATAATGTGCAAGAGATCCTAAGGAGGGTTGGAAGAGCAATTAAAATTGTGTTGATAGTTTTTAGTCATTTTAAGTTCATTACAAATGGTTTGATTCACTTGAGGTGGTATGATGATTTGTTAAGGTATTTATCATGATTGTGTTGAATAAATAGTATTAGATGTTTGGGAAATGTTGTCTTGTTGTGTGAATGTTGGGGGAAGAGTGGAGATGTATGAGAGATATAATAAAGTTATATTATTGAAAGTGGTGCTTAGAAGGTTATAATTTCCTCTTACCCTAATTTGATTAGATGGGATGGGGAAGTGTCCTAAATGACATGGAATAATTGAGAGGTGTGATGTGTGGGAGTTGGATTTGAATTAATAAAAGTGACCAGTCATTGCATGTTAGTTATATTAACCACTTTTTCTTCATTAGCACTGAGGTCTATAAGACTTTAAACATTATTTGTAGAAAGAGCATACTTGTTGATGTTATCTTGATGGTTGGGAAGAGTATCTCTGTAGATATCAAGATGACCATTATCTTGGTTTAAATATTGGTTTTTGTTATGCATTTCATAGGATTTAAAATCTATGTCATATGCTTGTAGACACTTTTGAATAAGTGTTTCATGATCATAGTTTAGACCTAGAATAAAATCCATAGGTAGATTGCATAATTGTATACAAGTCTCATGAGATTGACCCCAACTTGGATGAAATGAATAAAATTTGTTTGGATCATACCATGATTTCATAAGATGAGTGAGTTTAAGATCTTGTGGTAGAGGTTTTTGGAGATGCTTTTGAATCTCGAAGAGGGATTATGGTTTGTGTACATTTTTTTGGTTAGGTTAAGGAAATGTAGGAGTATGATTGTTTTTAGAGGGATAACATGCTCCATAGCATTGCTTGAAGAGAGTTCTTTAATGTTATGAATAGTGGCATAGGTATTACTAACGTCATCATTAGTTGCATGATAGTTTTTTTAATGAGCATATGAGTGCACATTGTAGGTTGAGATGGTTTTAATTGATGCATGAATAAGTCTTCTTATTTAGATTGGTCAAAGGTTTCATCCAAAGTTCTTGGAGAGAGATTCTTAACCCAATATTTTAATTTGGTGTATAGTGCATTAATGAATAGGTGGAAGAAGTTATAATCCACCATAATATGCTCATATTTGTTAGACAATTTCTTCCATCATTTGATGAAGGCTTGTTCCATTTTAGTTTTAAGTTGTTTGTAATTTATAAAGTGGGCTAAGTTGTTATCAGTAAGGTCACTAGTTTGAAATTATTGGACTAGTGAGTTAACCAAGTACTCAAGTCTAGTGATAGAATGGGTTTTTAATTTATTATACCAATCTAAAGCATATACTAAGAGTGTTTTAGCTAATAATTTGGTAGTGGTAAAAGTGTTAAGTTTGACCCAATATTTATACAGGTTACCAAATGTCTTTAAAGGTAATTTTAGATCAGTATATCCATTATAGGTGATGGTGGGTGTGATACCTCATATGTCCATATTATAATTTTGAAGTGCAAGAGGTTCATTTTTAGATGTTTGATTATTTTATTAATGAGGGATGATTGTGGGATAAGGTTATTGTTGACCAAGTTTGAATTCTAGTCAAATGAGGCCAACCCCTATCATTTTGAAATTTTAAATTAGGTTCCCATATGTCTTTTTGGGTGTCATGTTAGTCTATTATCTCACTTAGCCATGTCTTTATCTTTGTCAAAGCTCATCTTCCTTGAAATGGCATAGTCAAACCTAGTCAAACCTAGGTCAAACTTGGTAAAAGGTCAATTTGTGTCTAATTTGTCCTAATATGGCATTTATCATGTTTTAATGTGATCACAAGTCATAAACTAGTCATTTATTAGGTCTCTTGTGAAATAAGGGGTCTTTTGGCCACCTTTTAGCCAATATAATGACTTGTACTTACTTTTATACCATAAAATTTGACACAAAGTTCAGTTTCAAAGTGGGTTATGTCATTATCATGCCAGTGGATAGTTATAAGTTAGGTTCATTAGGCAAGAAGTAGTTTTCCCTAAAAAACAGGCCTTTTTCAACACTTGTACAAACTTCTCAAGCGCCCCTGTAGCAAAAAATGTGTTGGAGTGACTCTTCACCTCCATAAATTTCATATAGATGTTTTTTTTTCATTTATTTAAAAAAAAATTCATATGCAACCCATTTCTCTTATTTCTCCATTAGCAAGCCAAGGAAGGGCAATTTCAAGCACTTGGTATGAAAGCTATAGGTGGAGTTAACGGAAATGATTCTATAGGTAGATATAAATTTGAGTTAACATAAAATACATAAAAATCACTTTCAATTTGGTGGATCCTCCTTTATGAACTATCATTTACACTCTAAGCAAATTTTTATGGAATTGCATTCAAGAGGGGTATATGTTTGTATTTGTTTCTTATTTTCAGGAATCCAAAGAGTTGTGTGAGTTTAATGAGGTGTTTTAAAGTGTGAATGAGGATATATACATGATATTATCAATGTATAACACTTCACTTATCATTTTCTTTGAAGGAGATCTCAAATGGTGCTTGTTTCTTGAAGTTTGAAAAGTTGGGTCCATGACCTATGTTTTTTACAATATCTAGGGAGCTCTATGGTGTTGATAATGTGCTTTAGGTTCATGTGTGAAGATATATCTCATGTAATAATCTTGTGGGAAGTCCAACTAGCACCCTTCCAAAGCTAAATTACTCATCTCTTCCTTGCTTTGCTACCTTGTCACGTTCAATCAGTTTGGGCTTACTTCAAGAGGTTATACGGATGTGAGAGATCTCAGATAACGTGGTGGAATCCATTTTGGGACTTAAAATTCAAAATATCCATGATTTTCATGCCATGAAGACCTAAGGTTGCATATGAGCAAGTTTTCACTTCAAGAAAGGTCATCTCCATTTTGGGCTTTCTATCCCTAAAATTTCCAAATAAAGGTCATGAAGGTTTTTTTGAGATGATATATCTCAAGACAAGATATTTTTTCAATGGATTTTATTTTTTGGATCTTATAGCCCTATCCACTAAGAGTAACCATGACAGGTTTAAAGGTCAAAGGAGGAGTGTAAGATGGGTTTTGAAGGCCTTAAAAATGATTTAAAAAACACTGATTTTGGACTGTGATGTTTACAGGAATGAATGGCAAAGTTGGTTTTGCACCCTATATGGAAGACATAGGATATAAAAGCAAGTTTAAACCATCCAAACTAGTTCAAAAAACATTATTAAGATAGTAATGAGCAATAAAAGGGTAATTTTGATGTTTGAAAACCCCAATACAAACTCCTTATTTGTACAGGATTGGGAACACCAACAATTAGCAAGCTTGGTAAAAAAGTGTTTCAAACAAGGTATTGAATGGTAACCAAGTGAAGGTTTGGGGTGGAGAATATGTTTATTTTAAAATAATCTTAGAATTTATTTTGTCCTAGTCAATCACATGTACCTAAATATAACTCCAATAGACCTATAACCAGCCCTACAACTCAAAACATAGTCTCGAGGTACATAGGTAGTGAGTTTGAATTTTGGAGTTGAAACTTGGTTGGAGTCCTTAAAGAGTATAGTAGAGTGAAAGGAAATATTAAGGACTCAAGTTATTTTTAACACAACATGGACAAATCCTAAACCCTTTCCAAGAGTGCACCTACAACAGGGTTGAAATGGAAACATAGTCAAGATAGGGCAGATTAGCAGTAAATGAGAGATTTTGAAGCTTAGACCTATTTTGGAGTATTTCAAAGTGATAAAAGTTAAAGTATAAATAGGTGATATTAAATGAAATAAATTTAATCTATAAAAAACTTTAAATACCCCTAAATCCTTATCAAATGCACAAAATAGGTGTGATGACTATGACTGGTCCAAGCAGACAGGGTATGCTAATCAATGGACAAAAGCATGGAGTTGAGCTATTTTGAGGGATTTTATGTGAATAAAATGTATTAATATGTTATTTTTACCTAGTAAACATGTAATGTATGATCAAAAAAACATCAAACAATCTTAAAAGATGCAAAATAGGGGCAGGAATGGTGACAACACTGTCAGGGTAAGGTATACTTATAAGAGACCTAAACATGATTGATGTGTGATTTGAAGCTTTATAACATGAATAAAAGTATGAAATGAGTATATTATATAATTATAATGAACAATATTACCAAAAAACACCAAACAAGCTTCAATCATCACCTAAAGATAGGGCTTAAGGGGACTATCTTAGTCCTTAAGGGGCATAGGCCTAGCCTTGAGTTTGAGGGTGAACTTGGTGAAAAAGGAGTGAGATTAAACTTTAAAAATGGTAATAAAAACCTATATTATCTTATTATAATGAAAAATATGATTTTTTTATGTCTTTAAGTATAAAACAAGCTCATGAGAACCTACAACCAAGTGAAAACAATATTTCTCCTTGTGGGCAATCAAGGCCTAATTCTGGGTTCCTAAGACATGGAAGGTGTTTGAGAGGAAAAAGGCCATGAAATTTGTTGGAATTAGTTTTTATAATAATTAATAATCCATAAATTCCATGAAAAATCTCAAGTCAAAACCTAAGACCATCAAACACAATCCTATACCCTGCCTAATCAAAAATTTGCCTTACAAACTTGGAGAGTTGGAGGACCAAATGGAGGAGTTGGGTGATAAAATTTGGTAAATAGTACCCTTAATAAACATATAAAATTATTAAATAATCATATTTGATGATAATATAAGGAAAACACTCACTGTCGTGTCTCAGATCAAGGGCTATTTTAGCATGCATAGAGGTGCCAATTTTGGGAAAAATGATGAAATATTAAACTAAAATGCTAGTACGGACACATTTATGATTATATAATCTGTAGGGGACATAATAAAATCTAAAAAAATATTACTAAAAGGTCTGTAAGCACACAGGTTGTTCCAACTAAGGAGGTTTGCATGCATATCTAGTGCGAATCCTTAGGCCTAGAAGCCCAACTAAGGGTCATGCGTATTTTTTACCTTTTTTCATGACTTCCAATTATTTTGAAAATGTTTTATGGGGTATATTTTTTTTTTTTTTTTGGATCCATAAAGAGTCAAAATAATCCATTTGAGTGTTAGATTGGGTCTCAAATGACAAGCAGGCCTATTGGCAAGGCCTAGACCTAGTGCCAAACAAGGGTAAGTTTTCATTTTTTTATCTTAAAGAGCTAATCCAATGATGGAAATATGTTTTTGGGGTTAATATAAAGGTTTATAAGCCATTTTTTTTGTAAATAAATTCATCATAAGGCCAATTCTTGGCTTTGAGGTTCCCAAACCCTCACATAATGCACTAAATGGAACGAATAATCATCTTGAAATGCTCATATCTTTCATGAGCCTTTTCATTGGACATGGGGATGTAAAATGAAGTTTTATGGGCTAATTAAGAATCCAAAATTGGAATTTATAATTAATTACAATTTCCATATTTATGAACAAATGCTAAGAAGGTTGGTCACTCTAAAACCCTCCAAAACCTTGTTTTAGACTTAGTTGTGAAAATAAAGCTATAAGTGAATCTAGATGGATGAATTTTAAAATTATTTATGATGATAATTTGTTTAAAACTACAATAAGATCAAATAAATGGCCTTAGTTTGTACTTAACTATATGTAAAAAAGGAAAATAGGGCTTATTTTGACAATTTTGGGTGTTGTATAGGCATGGTGAACTTACAAGAGATGAAATCACTTTAGAGGGAATATTAAGACTTTTTATAACTCAATATGGTAATTATATAAATTATATAAAATCATAAGTGTGCCTACCAACTCATTCTTTTCAGCCAATCTAATGAGCCAGCTAGTGAGGACTTAGAGAAAATGGAAAATCTTCATTTGGAGGGCCTTTTAAGGCCAATTTATTATAACTAATGCTATGTAAACTCCTTAAACATTTAATTTATCCTATTTTATGGATCTTATTTTATATATCAAGAGTTTTTTGATTCCAAGTGTGAAGGGTGAAGGGAAAAGAGCTATTTTGAGATTGCCAAGTGTGATCATGCATGGCCAAGATGATAGGAAGGGTTAGGATCCTCCCAAATTCATTTGAGGCCTCTTAGTATCCCCTAGTACTCAGATTCATCATAAAATTTTATCAGGTGTAGAGTTTTGTCAGTCTTTTAAGGCCACTTATGAGGGGCAGTTTTCTATTCATAAAAAAGGAGTTTTTTTACCATTTTCAAGTATTGGATGTTTAGGGATGACATTTTTAACTCATAAATATATATATATATATATATATATATATATATATCACCAAATTATTATCTCTCATTCACTTTAATCTATATTAACTTGGTGACACATGTCCTTGTGCCTCTTCAAATTCTCTTCTTTCTCTCTCCTTCCAAGTTATATAAATTGGGCCTTCTTGGCCATTGTAAAAAGACTCCACTTGGGTATGGTGAATCCCTACCAAAATTTTTCCTTGAATAAATAAAGGAAAGTATTTTTACCTCATTTAAATAATTAACTAAGTGTAAATGATAGTGTTTAGTCTTGTGCAAGTGTGATGTATATTTGCCTTCACATACTATTCCTACTAGTACCTAGTGTGTTATGTTTTCCTTCTTGGAGGTCAACAAGAAGTGTTAAGTGAGGTTGAAATTATAGTGAATATATCATTAAATATAGTATCCTATAATTCCTATTTCATAAGTATCCCTAATCCATGCTATCTCCTAAACCCGATGTTGAATCATTGATGTGAGAAAGAGAGTTGATGTTCAGTGAAGTGTTTATGCAACTTGTTCTTAGTTTCAAGTGAATTTCAAGAGTGTCAATAGATCAAAAATATTTTGTATCACCCCCTTATATTAGGATTAATTTTCTTGTCATTTATAACCCTTTTCAAACCTAAAGAGTTAATGTTAGGATGTTGAGCTTAATGATACATCAAGGGGAGATAACTCCTAATCTAGAGATCCTCCCCCAATAGGGATACCCAAAGATCTAGGGTGCTTCCATTATTACACTTGAATGAGGATAATATTATCCCATCTCCTCATTGGGTGTAAGTTCAAGTGAAAATAGTTACCATGGGAATCCCTAAGGGGGATGGGGGATTGTAGGGTATTTAGATTTATGCTCCCCATGAAACCTATCAAGGTTTATTTTGAAGATTAATGAGATGGTTTTACATGTGAAACATATTATTTACATTATTTTTTTGGAAGGTATGAATTTTATCAAGTGTTTATAATAATATTTGGTTAGTGGGGCAACATTCTGATTAGTGTGCACACCTTGTGATGCGTTAGTATTAATATTAGGGGATAGAGCTTCACTATGAGTAGTATCATGTGCCACACTAGTGGAATGAGAAATATTGGTATAAAAAAATGACTAGTGGCATGAGAAGAATTGGTAGCAAAAGATGAAATAATAGCATGGTTAAGGGGAAATCTTTTTTGAAGAGGCCCATTATAAGTAGAACCTACCATGTTATTAGAGATACTTGGCATGGAGGTCAAAGAAGTCATAGAAGAAGATGTCATGTTGTGTGAAGGAGACATAATAGAAGGAAAAGGTTGAGATGCAATGAAAGTTTTTCCCCAAATCTTTGAGATAAAGTAAGGGAGGGTTAATGAGTTTCTTCTACTCAAGGACCTATCATAAGACTATACATGGTTGAAGGGTGTTTTAAACTATGTTAAGGGAATTTATTGATTAAAAAGAGCATTTTAATTGTGTACACTAAATCACATTCATATTATATTGATAAAAAAGGATTAAAATTGAGTATCAATGGGAATTTATCCCATAATTGGTAGTGCGAGTGGCAACATGGACATTGGTTTCATCCAAGGTGGGTGTCATAAGTTGTGTCTTGGGAAACCTATTATGATTAGTAAAAATCATCATATTTTCATAATTTTAATATATATTATCCTCAAAAAATAAATTCATGATGAATGAAAGAGTCTTAAAACTTGACAAAAAGAAGTATCAACCAATAAGATATAGAATTGAACCAATTGACAGTGTTTTCTAAAACATGAAATAGAACATGGAATAAAGGACATAGTCAAATAGGTTGAATATGTAATAAAAAAAAGGAAACATAATAGGTTGAAAAGACACATAATAATATATATTGAATATGTATTCTATAGGGATAAATTGAATAGTTTGAAAAAGATACATAGCTGTATAGGCCAACTATGTACTAAAGGTGACCAAGACTAATAATATGTAAGAGATTGTGTCAATAGGGATGAAAATGGTATAAAAATAGATTATTTTTTTGTAATATAATAGTTAAATAAATAAAATTAAGTACACAATCAATTAAATTAATATCTTTGATCTAATTATAGAAAATAATACAAACCTTGCACTAACACTGGATAGTAAAAATTTTTCAATGAAAAATATAATGATCAAAGAGCAAGCAATAAAACTTGAATGTAAATGTTAACTAGTTGGTCATTCCTGAATGTTGTTAAGTTATAATAAACTTTGAAATTAATGTGATGGGCAGTTGGGTGAAAGAGGGAACTATAAAGTAACCTTGGCCAGAAAACCAAATCAACTTCCCCCTTGGTGATGAAATACAAGTAGGTAGACCATGGGAAGAAAATGTTTAATAGTATTTAGTGTAAAATGATTTAGCAATGTGTGAAAAAGAGAAAAATAATGTTAATAAATTGGTAATTGAAAAAATACCTAATTAATCTATGTTTGTTGCTCTATGAATCCTAAAAATGGAAATGGAAAGTGAATTAATTATTATGAAAAATAGGTGAATTCCTTTGACTATGAAGAGCAAAGATTTGGTTCAAGTGAAAGTATATACAAATAATATAGAATATATTTGTTAGACTTTCTACTATTCTATAGAATTAATATCCAAATGAACATAGTCAAACAAGTCGATCAAGTATTTTAGAGATAAGATAGGCTACAAAACTATGTCAATTTTGTCCACCTAGTTCCATGTAGGGTTATAATTTTATAGACTATAAAATATGAAAAACTATACTGTAAATTAAAAATAGGAATTGTGGATAAGGAAATAATGAACCTTGGTGATTTTTAAGATGCTTATTTTACAAATTTTATGCTATATTTCTCAAGTGATGATATAAATAATCTACGTACATAGTCAACTAGATCGACTATATCTGCAAACCTGTATGCTAAAAAATATAACTATGAATAGATTTGACTATGTTGATGAACTATGCAATCCTATAACTAAACAATAAGACTTTATCAATCTAATCAATCCTACCACTAGTATTTGGATAAGATATGCATAGAAATAACATATTCATTTTAGAATGACTATGTGTTAAACCTACACACATAATGTTAAACTTTATTGATATGTTCACTACAATAGTATAAAACTTAAAGTATATAAAATTATAATAAAATAATGTTTGAAATAAAACTTGAAAGAGTTTTATTCATGTCAGGTACACCAAAATATATATGAGGGAAAATGTAGCTAACCTACAAATCAATCTTAGTTTGTAGAAGATAAATCACACTTACACTCTTGCTTGTTGATACATTTAGATATTTAGGATCATGACCAAGATGGATCCACTAGACCTAACCAAGGGGGTATATTATCATAATAACATCACTAGAGATGGTTCTAAAGCCTCTATTCAAACAACACCATTCAATAATGCTAGCTAGGTCCTGCATTTTCTTTTTTCACTAAGTATATGAAAAGTAAATTAAAATATAATATAGTACTCACCAAATCTCAAAGAACAAAGTAGGGGTAATAAGCATAAAAAGTAAATGTATGTATAACATCTATGTGTAAGACAATGTATAATAAATTATAATGCATGCGAGAAAATTTCAAATACAAATCTATCTACTTTAACAAAGGACTAATAATGTTAGAAATACTTCCCTTTGAAAAAGGAACCCACCGAGTCTCCATCTCTCCCTTAGCCAAGGTGATTCACAATAGGTTATTTTTTATGTAAATATAGTAAAGATAAGATATCCCTAAGCTACAAAACGTCTCTATGCATCCAAAAGTCTTCTCCACAAGAAAAGATATGTATCTCCAAGTGTAGTATTGGAACTTTGAGAAATGATCTTCAAGTAGAATTGTGGATAAGTAAATGTGTAGTATAATATTTTTAATATTTTATTCTCTTATAAATGGAATAAATGGATGTGTATATATAGATTAATCTAACATTAAACGTTTTATAAATTTTAGCAAATAGGGTCGACCCAATTTAACTTTGTATCATTAATTGATATAAAATAAGTTAGGTCTCATTATGGGTTAGCCAAGGCTGACCAATACCCATAATGTGATAATATTAATTTTAATATATGTTTAGGCCAGGTTGACATTTTTATATAAATGTCAAAAAGGGTTTTAGGCTTAGGTAAGGGTTGAATAAATTAGTGAAACGCTAGGAGAAGTGTGTAAAGGTGGAGGAAAAGCTTAGGGAAGTGTATAGGAGATGGTTGTGTAGATAAAAAGTGGTGGCATAATGGACACCAATATTGTGAACAAAAAATGGTGTGCCTAACCCTTTCACAATATACCTTTTAGGCCATGCACTAAGAGATATTAAGACTCGATGGGTTACTTCAAGGGAGAAAACATTAGTAACTAATAATGTTTGAAAATATTATATGTATACACGAAGCACCCATTTTGGCCTCAATATGGCATTTCCCTAGATAAGATAAAATAGTCAATGATATAGATAAACTAAAAGCTTCTCTTCACTTAAAGAATATAGAATTATCTACTAATAATGGCAACCTTGTGAAGGTGGAAGATATTTTCTCACCACTAACCTACAACAATTATGTTAATATGCAATTAAATTGAAATTTAAATGTAATACCTAAGAAATAAAGAAATTTTTATAAAAATAAACACATTTTTATTTGATAAACTAACATACCTTTATATTTTAATCTAAGGAACCACTAGGGTAGTTTCCATTTGTTATAACACTTAGAATTTCTTCATGATAAAAATCGTAAACCTTACATAGAGTCCTTTTTAATCACTTACCTCGATATTTGTGTCACTAAACATTTATTTGAAAAAAAATTGAATATGGGAGTGTCTCCCTATGTACTTCTTAGTCTTAAGAAAACCATACATTTGAATTTTTTATGAGATAAAATCAAATCCAAGTTCCATTAACTACCACAGACCCAATGGGATAGTGAATATTTCCTCCATATATGACATTAGAAGTCAATTTTTTTTTCTTATACTTATTGAAAAAATTAGTAGTCTATCCCCTCCTAATTATTATCATCTGTAATAACAACATAAACATGCCCTGCATTAAAAAAACATGATTTAATAACATCACCTCTCAATATATTTACCAAATTTAGTACATGAAAAATATGTTAAATATATGGTACATGGCTTCACTAGATCATATACATGGTCAAAATCATGTGATGAGGTTAGATCTATAAGTTTTAATATTAATGGATCTTGATAAATGTCAATTTGAACTAGAAGCCTAAAACTCCATTCATCCACCCATTCTAGGGACACACTCGTTTCAAATGAAGTAAATGCATGTAGATCAAAAACATGCCATGTGCCTCATATGAACCATCCAAGAACCTATGATTTAGATATAAAATGAGTGTAACTCACTTTATCCTATTACTATCTTAAACTTTTCTCACTAAAATTATCCATAAATATAAAAATAGGTATTTGTTCTATAACAAACTCAGACCTTTTAGATTATTTTCCATATTTTAATTGATATTTCATAGATTTATATTCACTAAAACCAACCAATTATTATCCAATTACATGTGTACCCTCCTCATGGATACACTTTTTCAATTTTGGAAATCTATAACAAATACTGCAAGTTGCATCCAAACATGCCATGTTGTAAAAAAGTTGTCCATCTAGTCTATCTCAAAGTTTGGTTTAAATCTAGATTTTTGTTTTAAATTTCATGGGATTTAAAATCTATGTCATATGCTTTTCGATGCATTCAAATAAGTGTTTCATGAATAGGTTGAAGAATTTATAATCCAACATATTATGCTCACATCTATTAGACAAGTTTTTCCATCATTTGATGAAGGCTTGTGTCATTTCAGTTTTAAGTTGTTTGTAATTTATAAAGTGGGCTATGTTATTATTAAGAAGGTTGATAGTTTTAAATTATTAGACTAGTGAGTTAACCAATTATTCAAGGCTAGTGATAGAATGGGTTTTTAATTGATTATACAAATTTAAAGCATCTCTTGAGAGTGTTTTAGCTAATAATTGGTAGTGGTAAAAATGATTTGTTTGATTTAATCTTTATAAAGGTTTACAAATGTCTTTAAAGGTAATGTCAAATTTGTAGATCCATTATAGGTGATGGTCAGTGTGATACCTCCTATGTTGATATTATAAATTTTAGGTACAAGAGGTTTAGTTTTAGATGTTAGATTATTTTATTAATGAGGGGTGGTTGTGGAATAAGGTTACCATGGGAATCCCTAAGGGGGAGGGGGGTTGGGGGCCATTTAGATTTTGTGTTCCCCATGAAACCTATTGAGGTTCATTTTGAAGATTAATGGGATGGTTTAAAATCTACAACATCTTATTTCAATTATTGGTTTGAAAGGTATGAATTTGATTAAGTGTCTAAAATAAGAGTTGGTTAGTTTAGGAAACATTCTGATTAGAGTGCATAGCATGTGATTCATTAGTATTAGTATTAGGGAATAGATATTTACTATGATTAGTATAATATGCCACACTAGTGGAATTAAAAGCATTGGTAGCCAAAAAATTACTAGTGGCATGAGAAGCATTGGTAGCAGAAGATGAACTAGTAGCATGTTTAAGGGGAAATGTGTTTTGAAGAGGCCCACTAGAAGTTGAACCTACCGTCTTATTAGAGATACTTGGCATGAAGGTTGAAGAAGTCATAGAAGAAGATGTCATGTTGTGTAAAGGATAAATAATAGAAGGAAAAGGTTGAGATGCAATGAAAGTGGTTCCCCAAAATATGTGAGAGAAGGTAAGGGAGGGTTAATGAGGCTCTTTTACTCGAGGACCTATCATAAGACTATAAATGGTTGAAGGGTCTTTTATTTTATGTTGAGGGAATTCATCGATGAAAAAGAGAATTTAAATTGTGTACAATAAATCACCTTCATATTCTAGTGATAACAAAGGATTACAAACTAAGTATAAATGGGGAGTTATCCCATAGTTGGTAGTGTGAGTGGAAACATGGACACTGCTTTCATCCAAGATGGTTTCCATAAGTTGTGTCTTGAGAAACCTATTAGGACTAGTAAAAATCATCATATTTTTCTAATTTAAATCTATATTATCCTTAAATAATAAATTCATGATGAAGGAAAGAGGCTTAAAACTTGACAAAAAAAAAGGATCAATTGATAAGATATAGAATTGAATCGCTCGATAGTGTTATCTAAAACATGAAATAGAATAAGGAATAAAGGACACAGTCAGATAGGTTGACTATGTAATAAAATAAAGGAACATAATGGGTTAAAAAGATACACAGTCATAGAGATCGAATATGTACTCCAAAGGGAGAAATTGAATATTTTGACAAAGATACATAGTTGTATAGGGAGACTATGTATTGAAGGTGAGCAAGACTAATAATATGTAAGAGACTGTGTCAATAGGGATAACAATGTTCTTAAAATAGATATATTTTTAATAATATAATAAATAATTAAAATTAAGTACACAATCAATTAGATTAATTTTTTTGATCTAATTATAGAAAATAATACAAACCTTGCACTAACACTAGACAGTACAAGTTTTTCAATAAAAATTGTAATGATCAAATAGTAAGCAACAAAACTTGAGTTTAAATGTTAACTAGTTGGTCATTCTTGAATGTTGTTAAGTTATAATAAATTTCAAAATTAATGTGATGGGGAGTTAGATGAAATAAGGAACTATAAATTAATATATGTATGGTTTAAGGTAGTTTAGGCTTACAAGAATCTGTGTTGGTGATGGTACTAGTTTGGTATTAGGGCCTAACCCCTCACTTCACAATCCTAGAGTGATAAGGGTGTTTGGTGTTTTGATAATATATACCATCAACTACATTTTTATACTTGGCTAGAAAACCAAGTAGGTAGACCATGTGAAGAAAATGTTTAATACTTTTTAGTGTAAACTAATTTATTAGTGTGTGGAAAAGATAAAAATAATGTGAATAAATTGGTATTTGAAAAACTACCTGATTAATCGATGTTTGTTCCTCTAAGAATGCAAACAATTGAAATGGAAAGTGAATTAATTTCTATGAAAAATAGGTGAAATCATTTGAATATGAAGATTAAATAGTTGATTTAGGAGAAATTATATAAAAATAATATAGAATAGAGTCGACAGGGTTGATACTATTCTATAGAATTGAGATCTAGAAGAACACAATTAAACAAGCAGACAATGTCTTCTAAATTTAAGATAGGATACAAAACTATGTCGATTTAGTCAACCTGGTTCCATGTAGTGTTACAATTTTATAGACTATAAACTATGAAAAACTATACTATAAATAAAAAATAGAAATTATAGAGAAGGATATAATAAAACTTGGTGATTTTGAAGATGATTAGTTTGTAAATTTTATGTTATATTTCTAAAGTGATGATATAAATAATCTATGAACATAATCAATTAGATCAGCTATTTCTTCAAACTTATATTCTAAAAAATATAACTATGAATAGAGTTGAATATGTTGATGAACTATGCAATCTTATAAATGAATAATAAGACTTTGTCGAGCTAATCAATCTATCCACTGGTATTTGGATAAGACTTGCACATAAAGAACACAGTCATTTTGGAGTGACTATGTGTTAAACCTACAAACAAAAATGTTAAACTTTATTGATAGGTTTGATACAATACTAAAAAATTAAAATATATAATATTATAAAAAATATATTTTGTGAAATAAAACCTAAAAGAGTTTTATTCACATTAGGTACACCATAATGTATACAAGGGAAAATTTATCTAACCTACAAATCAATCCAAGTTTGTAGAAGATAAATCACACTTACACTTATAATTGTTGATACATTTAGATATTTAGGGTCATGAACAATATGGATCAACTATACCTAACCAAGGGGATATATTTTCACAATAACACCACTAGAGAGGGTTATAAAGCCTCTAGTCAAACAACAACGTGCAATAATCCTAGCTAGGTCCTATATTTTCATATCATTAAGCATATGCAAATTATTGTAAAATATAATGTAGTGCTCACCAAATCTCATGGAACAAAGTGGGGGTAATAAGCATAGAAAGTAAACATACGTAGAATATCTATACATAAGCCAATGCATAGGAAATTCTAATGCATGGGAGAGAAGTTCAAATGCAAATATATCTACTTTAACAAAGGAATAATAATGTTAGGAATACTTCCCTTTGAAAAAGGAACCTACCGAGCCTCAATCTCTCCCTCGAAAAAGGTAATTCACAATAGGTTATTTTTGTATGTAAGGATAGTAGAGGTAAGACATACCTAAGTTACATAACATCTCTATACATCCAAAAGACTTCCCCATAATAAAAAATCTATATCTTCAAATGTAGTATCAAAACCCTGATAAATGCTCTTCAAGTAGAATGATGGATAAGTAGATGTGAAGTATAATATTTTTAATATTTTCTGCTCTTGTAAATGGCATAAATGGATGTGTATATATAGATGAATATAACATTAAACCTTTTTGAAAGTTTAGTAGATAGGGTCCGACCAAATTTAACCTTGTATCATTTATTGATATAAAACAAGTTAAGTCCCAGTATGGGTTGGCCAAGGTTAACCAATAACCATTACATGATAATATTAATTTTAATATAGGTTTAGCCTAGGCTGAAGTTTTTATTTAAATTTCAAAAAGGGTTTTAGGCTTAGGTAAAGGTTGAATAAGGTAGTGAAATGCTTGGAAAAGTGTGTAAAGGAGGAGGAAAAGCTTAGATAAGTGTATAGGAGATGGTTGTGTTAATAGAAAATGGTGACATTGGAGACAAAAATAGTGTGAGTCAAAAATGGTATACCTACCCCTTTCATGGTGCACCCTTTAAGGAATGCACTTAGAGAGATTGAGACTCAATGGGTTCCTTCAAGGGAGAAAACATCAGTAATTGATAATTTTTGAAAATATTGTGTATACATGAAGAAACCATTTTGTCCTAAATATGTCATTTCCCTAGATAAAATAAAATAGTCAATCATATAAATGAACTAAAAGCTTCTCTTATCTTTGAGAATATGGAATTATCTACTAATGATGTCAACCTTGTGAAGGTGGAAGATAATTTATCACTACTAACCTAAAAGAAATATGTTAATATGTAGTTAAATTGAAATTTAAATGTAATGCCTAAGGAATAAATAAAATTTTATAAAAATAAACACATTTTCATTTGATAAACTCAAAATAACCTTAAATTTATATCTAAGGAACCACTAGGATAGACTCCATTTGTTATAGTAGTTAGAATTTATTCATGATCAAAATCTCAAACCTTCCATAGAGTCTTATTTAATCGTTTACCATGATATTTGTGTAACTAAACATTTTTTGTAAAAATAAAACTTAAATAGGGGAGTGTCATCTTGTGTACTTCTTGGTCTTCAAAAAACCATACATTTGAATTTTTTATGAGATAGAGTCAAATATAAGTTCCATTAACTACCACAGACCAAATGGGATAGTGAATGTTTCATCCATATATGACATTAGAAGTCAAAATTTGTTTTCTTATACACATTAACACAAGTATTTGTCTATACCCTCTTCATTATTCTCATCTGCAATAATAGCATAAACATGCCCTGTATCAAAAAACATGATTTGTTAATATATTTACCAAATTTAGTAGATGAAACATGTGTTAAATACATGTTACATAGTTTTAATATATTATATACATGGTCAAAGCCATGTGATGATGTTAGCTCTATAAGTTGTAATATTAATAGATATTGATAGATGTCAATTGGAACTAGAGGCCTACAACTCCATTCATCGACCCATTCTAATGACACACACATTCCAAATGAAGTAAATGCATGTAGAACAAAAACATGCAATGTGCCTCATATGAAACATACAAAAATAGATGTTTGAGATACAAAATGAGTGTAACTCATTTTATCCTATTACTATCTTAAAATTTTCTCCCTAAAATTATCCATAAATTTAGAAATAGGTATCTGTTTTATAACAAGCTCACACCTTTTAGATTAATTTGCATCTTTTAAATTGATGTTTCATAGATTTATATTCACTAAAACCAATTAATTCTTGTCCAATTACGTGTGTACTCTCCTTATGCGTATAATTTTTTAATTTTGGAAATCCACCACAAATACTGCAAGTTCCATCCAAACATGCCATGCTATAAAAAAGTTGTCCATCTGATCTTCACAAAGCTTGGTTTAAATATTGGTTTCTATTTTGTATTTCATGGGATTTTAAATCTATGTCATATACTTGTTGATTATTTTAAATAAGTGTTTCATGATCAAATTTTAGACCTAGAATAAAATCCAGAGGTAGATTGCATAATTCTCTACAAGTCTCATGAGAGTGGCCCCAACCTTGTTGAAATGAATAAAATTTGTTTGGATCATACCATGATTTCATAGGATGAGTGGGTTAAAGATCTCATGGTAGAGGTCTTGAAAGATGATTTTGAAGCTCAGATAGGGATAATGGTTTGAGGAAATGTAGGAGTATGAATGTTTTTTAGAGGGGGACATGCTCCATAGCATGTTTTAAGTGATTTGTTGAATGTTATGAATAGTGTCATAGGTATCAATAACATCATCATTATTTGCATGTCAATTTTTTTTTAATGAGCATATGAGTTCCCATTATAGGTTGACATGGTTTGAATTGATGCTTGAGGAAGTCTTGTTGTTTAGCTTTGTCAAGGGTTTCTTTCGAAGTTCTTGGAGAGAGAGTCCTAACCCAATATTTTAATTTGGTGTGTAGTGCATTAATGAATAGGTGGAAAAAGTTATAATCCACCATATTATGCTCACATTTTATAGAAAGGTTCTTATACCATTTGATGAAGACTTGTGCCATTTCAATTTTAATTTGTTTGTAATTTATAAAGTGGGCTAACTTGTTCTCGAGAAGGTCACTAGTTTGAAATTATTGGACTAGTGAGTTAACCAAGTATTCAAGGCTAGTGATAGAATGGGGTGTTAATTGATTATACCAATCTAAAATATCTCCTGAGAATGTTTTATCTAATAATTTAGTAGTAGTGACAATGTTATGTTTGATCCAATATTTAAAAGGTTATCAAATGTCTTTAAAGGTAATGTCAGATCAGTAGATCCATTATAGGTGATGGTGGGTGTGTTACCTCCTATGTTCATATTATAAATTTGAGGTACAAGAGGTTTATTTTTAGATGTTTGATTATTTTATTACTGATGGGTGGTTATGGGATAAGGTTAAAATGGAAATACCTATGGGGGAGGGGAGTTGAGGGGAATTCAAATTTTTTGATCCCCATGAAATCTATTAAGGTTCATTTTGAAGATTAATGAGATGGTTTTACATCTGCAACATCTTATTTGCATTATTGGTTTTAAAGGTATTAATTTGGTTAAGTGTTTATATTAAAATTTGGTTAGTTTGGGTAACATTATTATTAGTGTGCATAACATGTGATGCATTTGTATTAGTATTAGGAGATAGAGTTTCACTACGAGTAGTATCATGTACCACACTAGTGGAATTAGATGCATTGGTAGGAAAAAAATAACTAGTGTCCTGAGAAGCATTGGTATCAAAAGATGAAATAGTATCATGGTTAATAGGAAATTTGTTTTGAAGAAGCCCACTAGAAGTTGAACCTACCATGTTATTAGAGATACTTGGCATGGAGGTTGAAGAAGACATAGAAGATGTCATGTTATGTGAAGGAGACATAATAGAAGGAAAATGTTTAGATGCAATGAAACTTGTTTCCCCAAATTTGTGGGAGAAGGTAAGGGATGGTTAGTGAGGTTATTCTACTTGAGGACTTATCATAAGACCATAAATAGTTGAAGGGTCTTTTCCTCTATGTTGAGGTAATTTATTGATGAAAAAGATAATTTAAATAGTGTACACTAAATCATGTTCATATTATAGTGATACCAAAGGATTACAAACTTAGTGTCAATGGGGAATTGTCCCATAATTGGTAGTGTGAGTGGCAACATGAACATTGCTTTCATCCAATGTGGTTGCTACACGTTGTGTCTTGGGAAACCTATTAGGATTAGTAAAAATCATCATATTTTTCCAATTTAAATCTATATTATCCTTAAACATGAAATTCATGATGAATGAAAGAGGCTTAAAACTTGACGTAAAGAAGGATCAATTGATAATATATAAAATTGAACCACTTGATAGTGTTCTCTAAAACATGAAATAGAACAAGCAATAAAAGACATAGTTAGATAGGTCGACTATGTAATACAAGAAAGGAAACATAATGGGTTGAAAAGATACACAGTCATAGAGGTTGAATATGTACTCCAGATGGAGAAATTGAATATTTTGACAAAGATACATAGTTGTATAGGGTGACTATGTACTAAAGGTTAGAAAAACTAACAATATGTAAGAGACTATGTCGATAGGGATGACAATGTTCTTAAAATAGTTTTTTTTTGTAATATAATAGATAAATAAATAAAATTAAGTACACAATCAATTAGAATAATGTATTTGATCTAATTATAGTAAACATTATAATCCTTAGACTAACAGTAGATAGTACAAGTTTTTTAATAAAAAATATAATGATCGAATAACAAGCAACTAAACTTGAACAAAAATGTGAACTAGTTGGTAATAACTACATGTTGTTAAGTTATAATAAATTTTTAAATTAGTGTGATGGGGTGTTGGATGCAAGAAGGAACTATAAGGTAATATATGGATGGTTTAAGATAGTTTAGGCTTAAAGGGATCTGTATTGGTGATGGTAGTAACTAATATTAGGGCCTAACCCATCACTTCAAAATCCTAGAATGATAAGGGTGTTGGGTGTTTTGATAATATATACCATCAATCATGTATTTATACTTGTCTAGAAAACCAAGTCAACTTCCCCCTTGGTGATGATATCTAAGTAGGTATACCATGGGAAGAAAATGTTTAATACTTTTTAGTGTAAAGTGATTTAGCAATCTATGTAAAAGAGAAAAACAACATGAATAAATTGGTAATTTAAAAAATACCTAATTAATCTATTTTTGTTACTATAAGAATGCAAACAGCTGAAATGGAAAGTGAATTAATTACTAAGAAAAATAGATGAATTCTTTTAACTATGAAGAGCAAAGTGTTGGTTCAAGTAAAACTATATACAAATAATATAGAATAGATTCGATAGGGTTGCTATTGTTCTATAGAATCAAGATCTTGAAGAACACAGTCGAACAAATTGATAGTGTCTTCTAGAGGTAAGATAGGATACAAAACTATGTCAATTTGGTCCACCTAGTTCCATGTAGGGTTGTAATTTTATAGATTGTAAATTATGAAAAACTATACTGTAAATTAAAAATAGAAATTATAGAGAAGGAAAGAATTAACTTTGGTGATTTTGAAGATGCTTGGTTTGAAAATTTTATGCTATATTTTTGAAGTGATGATAAAATTAATCTATGAACATAGTCGATGAGATCGACTATGTCTGCAACCCTGTATGCTAAAAAAGATAACTATGA
This sequence comes from Torreya grandis, assembly GCA_037957365.1. Lineage (NCBI taxonomy): Eukaryota > Viridiplantae > Streptophyta > Pinopsida > Cupressales > Taxaceae > Torreya > Torreya grandis. Next base: position 13,848 of record JARHVA010007115.1, on the reverse strand, counting down.
AAAAAATTGACTATGTTGACAAACTATGAAATCTTATAACTGAATATTAAGACTTTGTCAAGCTAATTGATCCAACCACTAGTATTTGTATAAGACTTGCACAAAAATAACATAGACATTTTGGAATTCCTGTGTGTTAAACCTACACATAGAATCTTAAACTTTATTGATAGATACGATACAATACTCAAAAACTTAAAATATATAATATTATAATAAAATAATGTGTAAAATAAAATTTACAAGGGTTTTATTCATGTCAAGTACACCAAAATGTTTACAAGGGAAAATGTAGATGACCTACAGATCAATCCTTGTTTGTAGAAGATAAATCCCACTTATACTTCTGCTTGTTGATACATTTAGATATTTAGGGTCATGGCCAAGATGGATCCACTAGACCTAACCAAGGGGGTATATTATCACAATAGCATTACTATAGAGGGTTCTAAATCCTCTATTTAAGCAACACCATACAATAATCCTAGTTAGGTCATATGTTTTCATATTTTAGAAAGTATATGCAAAGTAAAGTAAAATATAATATAGTGCTCACCAAATCTCATGGAAAAAAGTGGGGGTAATAAGCATAAAAATTAAATTTTCATAGAATATCTATACTTAATCCAATGTATATGAAATTATAATGCATGAGAGATACGTTCAAATGCAAATCTATCTACTTTAATAAAGGAGGAACAATGTTAGGAGTACTACCCTTTGAGAAAGGAACCTATCAAGCCTCAATCTATCCTTTGGTCAAGGTGCTTCACAATAGGTTATTTTGTTATGTAATGATAGTAAAGATAAGACATCCCTAAGCTACACAACATCTCTATGTACCCAAAAGTCTTCTCCACAATAAGAGATCTGTATCTCTAAGTGTAGTATTGAAACCCTAAGAAATGCTCTTCAAGTAGAATGGTGGATAAGTAAATGTGCAGTATAATAGTTTTAATCTTTTCTTCTCTTATAAATGGCATAAATGGATGTGTATATATAGATTAATCTTACATTACACCTTTTTGAAAGATTAGCAGATAGGGTCGACCTAATTTAACCTTATATCATTAATTGATATAAATCATGTTAGGTCCCATTATGGGTCAACTAAGGCTGACCAATACCCATAATGTGCTTAATATTAATTTTAATAAAAGGTCAACATAGGATGAAATTGTTATATAAATTTAAAAAAGTATTTGAGGCTTAGGTAAGGGTTGAATAAGGCAGTGAAACACTTGGTGAAGTGTGTAAAAGAGGAGGAAAAACATAGAGATGTGTATGGGAGATGGTTGTCTAGATACAGAGTGGTACCATAGGGGAAAACAATATTACGAGCAAAAATGGTGTGCCTAACCATTTCACAGTGCACCCTTTAAGGCATGAACTTAGAGATATTGAGACTCGATGGGTTCCTTCAAGGGAGAAAACATCAATAATTGATAATGTTTGAAAATATTATGTGTATACACAAAGCACCCATTTTGGCCTCAATATGACATTTCCACAGATAATATAAAATATTCATTCATATAAATAAACTAAAAGCTTCCCTTAGCTTCAAGAATATGTTACTATCTACTAATGATGTCAACCTTGTGAAGGTGGATGTTAATTTCTCACCTCTAACCTATAATAAATATATTAATATGTAATTAAATTTAAATTTAAATGTAATACCTAAGAAATAAAGAAAATTTTATAAAAATAAACACATTTTCATTTGATAAACTCAACATACCTTTAGAGTTTGATCTAATTAACCACTAGGATAGACACCATTTGTTATAGTAGTTATAATTTCTTCATGATCAAAATCACTAACCTTCCATAGAGTCCTTTTTAATCACTTACCTTGATATTTGTGTAACTGAACATTTGTTGCAAAAATAAAACTAATAGGGGCATGTCTTCCTATGTTCTTCTTAGTCTTAAAAAAAACATACATTTGAATTTTTGATGGGATATAATCAATACCAAGTTCCATTAACTACCACAAACCCAATGGGATAATGAATGTTTCCTCCATCTATGACATTAGAAGTCATTTTTTTTTCTTCTACACATTAACACAAGTACTAGTCTATACCCTCCTCATTATCCTCATATATAATAATAACATAAACATGCCCTACATCAAAAAATAAAACATGCCTTAATAACATGATCTGTTGATATATTTACCAAATTTAATACATGAAACATGTGTTAAACGCATGCTACATGGTTTCACTAGATCAGATACATGGTCAAAATCATGTGATGATGTTAGCTATATAATTTGTAATATTAATGGATATTGATAAATGTTAATTGAAACTAGATGCCTACAACTCCATTCATCCACCCATTCTAGTGACACACTTGTTCCGAATGATGTAAATGCATGTAGAATAAAAACATGTCATGTGCCTCATATAAACCATCCAAAAACCTATGTTTGAGATATATAATGAGTGAAACTCACTTTATCCTATTACTATCTTAAACTTTTCTCCCTAAAATTATCCATAATTTTAGAAATAGGTATTTATTTTATAACAAGCTCATGCATTTTAGATTATTTTCCATCTTTTAATTGATATTTCATAGATTTATATTCATTAAAACCAACTAATTCTTGTCCAATTACGTGTGTACTCTCCTCAAGGGTACAATTTTTCAATTTTGGAAGTCCACTACAAATACTGCAAGTTCCATCCAAACATGCCATGCCATAAAAAGTTTTCCATCTGGGCTTTAATAAAAAAGTTTGGAATAAATACCCTTATTGATTTTTGTGAGGCTTCCACTCTACACTGATGTAAAATGTTGTTCACATGAAAATTACAATTAACATGATGAAAAATATCATAATGCATCAAAAATTAAACATGTTGTCTACAACAAGAAGTAATGTAAGTGTGATTCATTTTTACATAGAAGGGATTTTCCATTTCAAAATATCTTAGATTAATAAAAATATATGGATATTTTTAAAAAAAATTAGAGAATACTTATTTTTGATTCATATCCAAAAAATTTTTAGAATGTGGTTAATGGTTATGATAACCAATTCTTATTTTCACTACATATCTAATATTAGGCAATAACCTAGTGTTATCTTTTAAAAATTCTAAAATTAAATATTTTAGGGCATTTTCTATAGCCTTGTATTTATATGGGAGCCTATCAGAGAATGCCCACAAGCCATTGTTATTGGTAACATCAAGTCTTCTATGTCTCTCATTTTTTTCATTAGTGTTTTTTTGTTTAAGTGCAATAATTAGCTTGTTTATTTAATCAATTATTTATTCTTTGTTTGACAACTTACTAAAGAAGTTATAATAATGTGTTCAGAAATGTTACCATCTTTGGTGTATTTCTTCACACCTAATTGATGGTATACATTATGAAAATTTTCAACATTTTCCTTATTTACACCAACAATATTACATGTTTTTAGTCCTAGGGGGTTCATTTTAGTTCTCATATTAATAACTTTCATCAATGTTACAAACAATTGGCATCTTTGAGTTTTGTTTAATTTTTTAAAGTGCGAGTCCAAAATTATTCAGCTTTTCTTCTCATATGATGCTTGGACATTTTTTTTATGCATTGGTTTCAAAATAATTTCATCTATTTTAATTAAATACATGGGTCTTATTTTCAAAATCCTAGGAGGTGTTCTTAGTGGGAAATTTTAGTGATTTGGTATTTCCATATTATTTTCTTCATTACTAGTTTTTTCATTTGACAATGTTCCCATATTGTTTTCTTGATTTTTACTTTCACCAATTAGTTTTTCCATGTAATTTACATCATCGTGCTTACAATCATCATCACCAAAATTGAAAACTATAAAATTTAAATATGGACTTGCATTATAATATGGTATACTATCAAAATTTATAATTATACTTTACAAATATGGTATACTATCATTGTTCATTTCATAATTAATTGTAATATTCAATTCATTAGGGATATTATACTTAATTTCATGATTTTTCTACATTTTCTACCTTTGATTTTTTCTCTACACTTATAGCTCCTCTGGTTTTTTGTACTTTAACTTATTTTTATTGATATTTTGAAATCCATCACCCATGATTGAAAAAATTTATCAACTTTGAGGGTGGGGACAACAATATAATTATTAAAAAATAGACCTACTTGATGTGCAATACCAAGTGGGGATAATTATCAAATTAATGAAAAATAGACCTACATTATTTATTCAACCATGAGTAGATAAAGTTTTCTACTTTTGAGGGTGGGGACATACATGAAATTAGAAAAAAATAGACATGTAGCATGCAAAAGAAAACATAAAAGAGTACATAGGGGACATAACTCTCTATGTGAAAAAATGGCATTGATCGTACATGTTTTATTTTTATTTTAGTGATATAAAAACCATTTATGTAGTAATATTATGTGCACGATAATACCATGTATGTTTTATTAGATGTATCAACAAAAAACCCTAAACCTAAACCCTTAACACTAAAAATTTGATCTCTTCAACCTTATACCATCAAATCCAAACCCTAACCCCTAAACTCCAAGCCCTTAAAAACCTAAACCCTAAATCAAAAACTCAAAAAACCCTAAAACAATCATTTAAAACCAACTTAACATCATTTAAACCAAGAAGTCAATTCATAGGGATAAATTTGGCCTCTCTTGATGTTAATCACGCAAGCCATCCCTCATGGAAATGATGTAGTTATGGGACCATGAAACATTTATTGTTGTTATTAGGTTTAGGTGGGATACACCTTATTATGGTTTCTTATCTTAAGAAGTGAAACTTTCCATCTATATCCTTCATTTTATTGAAAAATGAATTATGTTCCCCCACTTATACTAGGATGTAGTGTCATCAGACCTTATTAAATGAATGGTTTCATGTAATGTTTTGGATTTCCCCTATAAGTTATATATTAACTCTTTATGAGCTTTAATATTTTATAGATTGGTCATAGTTTTTTAACATTTTTTATTACTCCTCTAATAGCATCCACAAAACATTAAGGTTCCTCCATGTATTTATCTAGGTCAAAAGGATTTGATTTTCTTCTCTTTGTTAGAGAGAATGTCTTTTGTATGTTCCAACTTGACTTGTTATCCTTCAATAAGCAAACTCTTTATTAAAACCTTACTCAAGGTATTAGATATTATATCAAAGTAGAACTTGATTGTTGGTTACTCAAAAATTATTAGGTCTTGACTTGCTACTTTCTCTTGTTATAACTATTTAATACATGGAATAATGATTAATGCAACTTACTTCTCTAGATATTTTGTAACTGCATGAATGGAAGAATATTGTCATGGATGATGCATTTTTGTGGGAAAATATGTACTTAATTCATAAAAATGAGGTATATCCTTCTTTCATCTAGAAACTTTCTTCTGTGTTGATGTATCAATAATGTATTTAGCCTTCCTAGCTATTATATGAATTGAAACTATAAGGCAATCTGCTTGATCAACATGGCCAAAAAGCATTACCAATTATGAAGATAACTTGGAGGTATGGCCCATGTAGGAAAAATGGAGGTGAACACTAGGATTTCAAAATTTACTCCCACTAATGTTATAAGATAATGAGTACTAGTTACTCTAAATCATGAATAAGTCCTTTGGGTGCTAAGTATATTTTATAAGTAACATGTGATTGATGTATATACAACTCCATTATTAATGGAAATATTAAGAGGATACATATTATAAACCCAAGTTATAGTGCATTAAACTAGAATTATAACCACTTTAGACTTATTTATTTGGTTCAAATAATGTACAAAATGACTAGTATCTATCACACCAGTTATAGCAGTAGTAATTTAGGAAGCTATCAAAGAATAAGGGATTGTTTTACTTACAATATGAGAGGGCATACATGGGGAAATGGTTATTAAAATATCATAGATGTAGCCTAAAATGGAGAGTATGGGGGTGTAGTTGATGATGGCCCCTCTATTGAGGTTTTCCATTTTGATTCTGCATCCACTTCTTTATTTGAAAACATTTTGATGGCCATAGAGCTAGCATCTCCTTGATCAACCTCTTCAGATTCACCTAATATCCTAGTTTTTGTACACTAATTACTTTTTTCAGTTATCCATTCATCTTATTCATATATTTAATTTGTCTCACTAAATTACTATGTTTCTTTAGTGTCTATATTAGACGCCCATTCTTCTCTACTTATCCATATTTTATCTTGTTATTCATTATCATAGATGTGAAAAGGGTTTGATATTTGTATACCCTTTATTTTATCCTCCTTTTCCTTAGTAACTTCTACCAATTTCCTTTCTACTTCCACCTTTTGAGGTGAAATAGGAGGAGACTTGGGCTTCTTTTTATATATATTTAGCAATTTAAAAATAGTAAGGGATAGTTCTGTAGAAGGTGGAGAGAATGATGAAGGGATTGGAGTGGTGTTAGATGGTAATGAAATGGGGTAATTAGTGACTACTCAAATAAATAACAGTGGTGAAGGTGTTTTCTCAAGATATTAAGGGATTACTATTATTGGTGTTATTGCAATAGGAGGTGACATAGGATGATAAACAATAGAAACATGAGATAAGAAAGAAAGAATACTTATTTGACGTGATATAGTCAAATGAGATAGTGGTAGCATAGAAAATATCCCAATAGTTTTATTAGGACGTGTAGGTATTTTCATATTAGTTGGATGTTGAAGAGATGAAATAATAATTGAATGTACAAGGGCAGTAACATATATAGCTTCAATACTTAATTCCTTAGATGGGACAACTTGCTCCTATATGTCTTCTTCTATTTGAGGAAGAGGTCCATGAATAAATTTAGAAACCCATTATTATTTTTCAATCTTCTTGGCATCTTACACAAAAATTATGGGATAATATTAGATCCTCTATGTTAAAATCATTAACATGTTCACTCTTCATATCTAGATGGCAACCTTAGTGTCATCCTCTGCATTCATGAACACACTATCATAAATTTACAATTGATGATGATAGTTGATTCTTAACTTCATTTCATATCACTTTATATGGTCTTTGACATTCTTCTTGGGGTCTCAATGTCTAAATGGCTCCGGTTTAAATCAATAATTCATCCTTAATATTATAATAGATTTTAAGTGTTCCCACCTTATATAATATATTATACCAATGGTGAGATGGGTTGGGTAGATTGATGCTTGCTTGGATATTTATCAATTGACATCAAAACTATCAACCAATTGAGTAGCATTTTCTTAATGAATTTTTCATTCACAAGTGAGGGTAAGTACAAAGGGTGCACTTTGGTAACTTATATCCTGATTATAGTACACTTAGGATAGAACTAGTAGTTACCCATTTCTAGAATGGTTTTTTTATATAGTTCAATAGACTAGGCGTGTTCATATCATATATGGAGTAGTAAACAATAGGGTAAAAAGCTTATCTCAACCTTTTCATTTATTTTCTAAAATTGTGCAAATGGAGGACATTGAATTCAACACAAATCCTATTCTTTGGGTATTCTATGGATAGTTTCTAAGGTTCTTCATATGTTGAGTGCACATTTATAGTCATAACATATAACACATAGGACATAATACATGAAGTATCATCTGGTAATATTCTTAGATTTATGATTCATAGAATGAATGGGGAGCTAATAATCTCTCTCAAGGCAATGATTTTGTTGGAGGTTAGGCTAATATCCATAAACTAGACCCATATCTCATTGACATAAGAAATGGTTAAAAAACCATATATTTTGTTTAGTAGGGCCATGAAAATTATTACCCATGGTATGAAGATAATAATGGGGTTTGTAGAAGTAGGGCCTTGGATCATAAAGTTACTTGGGATGCCAACCCATTCTTTTAACTTACAATGTATATTATTGGCAAGGAGATATGAATCAACCATGTCCTACCTATAGGTAATTTATGATAGAGGCATTCTATAGTATCTTCTATAATCATTCCCACTTTTTTATGTTGTCATACTTTTGCCAAGTCTGAAATCTAATATTTTCCTAAAGATTTTCTTGTTTATAGATAAATCAAATAACATGTTAATACAGGGCATTACCTTTCATTTGGCTACTAAAATATGTAGATCGGTTGATTTTGTTACCATATATTCATCTTTATACCGTTGTGTGAAGATTAAAAGCTAGTGCTCAGCCTTGTATGGATCGATGAAATAGATCTCATCCTAAAAAGTAGAGTAATGATTGAAATCATGGTTGATATTTGTTGACTCAAATAATGTATTAGTGTAATCAATTATTCCTACAATTAAATATTCAAAAGGATGTGGATTACGAGATGAAGAGATCATTAAAAATATTCATGGAAAATGTCTATTTTTTGAAGAGTCTATAATTTCATGGTCGCAATAGAGATTTGAATTCATAATTTGTACTTGATAACTAGAAGGAATTATAATTATATTAGATATGGAAATTCAAATTATATCACTTTGGATGTGATGGCATTGAGAATTAGATGTATTGATTTTCCAATTCATAAAAATTTATGTCAATAATGGCCTTTGTTCCATTCAATGTATATTATTTTAATTTGAATTTCATAAATCTATTTTCTAAAGGTTTTATTTCTAGGTGGATTCTTTTACATGGTTCTAGATGTCTAGTCATCATAATGTGACAGATGTCTCTTTTCCATGCTTTAGGGATTAACATTAGTGTCTTTATTATCTACTTATGTGGCTAAGGGACACGTGTTTGTGTATCACTACTATGATCATAATTGATATATGTTATACTATAATTTATTTTTTGGTTGTGGGTTTGATCCAAAACTTAGAAGTTCTAGTTGATAAATATTTCAATAGCATAGAAATAACACAGTAATAATGAATTCTTTGAGAATAGATGTAGTATTACTCACGATCGCAATACAAATATATTCTTATCTCTGGGAAGAGATGTATGTCTTCACATTTTGGGTTACCTCTTCATTTATACACATTTTGAAAGCATGGAGAGGATGTGGAAGGTCACCAATCTCAAGGGAGATTAAGTGGTTCAACTTCTAAGATTTAAAACAATACAGAATTTGAGAAATTACTATTTTAAAAACTTACTATTTTTAGACTACACTACTAAAATTGAAATTAGGGCACTTTCGTTGGTTTTTTAGGGGTCAAATTTCATTGAGAAAATATCATTCCATCTCACGACTTTCTCCTCATTCTTAGCTTTCCAACGGTTCAAAAGACGAGTCAATTGGAGCTATGGTGCAAAAGTTATGACTCCCAAAAGTTCTATCATCAATTGGGGTGGAACTGTCACCTAAATTGTTGGCCGGATTAGGGTTGGTGGGACAATGACATGTCGACATATCTTAGTGATCCAATTTCCTAGGATATCCATATAAATTAATCTAATGACATCAACTCTAGGTGAGTGGGATGATGACATGTGGAAGACTCTTGATGATTCAATTTCCTTAGATAATCATACAAGAAATCTACTTATATTAGGTCTAGGTGAGTGGGATGGTAACATCTGGATGGAACTCAGTGATCCATTTACCTAGGATATCTATAGGAAGAACTTTATTGATGTCACTTACAAGTGAGCAAGATGATGAGACATGGAAAAATTTTGGTGATCCACTTGCTTGGGATGTTTATACATGAAAATTTATTGATGTCACCTCTAAGTGAGTGTGATGATGACACATGAAAGTTTATCAGTGATACACTTGTACAAGTGACTTATGTTCTTTACTTGGGCTCCAAGTTAGTAAAATAATTTTGTGTGGTAAAAGTATATGAGACCACAAGTGTTCCAAGGAAACATTTAAACACAAAATGACCTATTTAATAGAAAACATAGGCAAAGAATAAACTAAAAACATAACACATGAGCCTAATTAGTTATTAAATCATAAATCAAACATTCATATAAGTAATAACCTAAATAAAAATCAAAGGCAAAAATTGATTATTATAATATCATTTGAGTACAACATCGATTATCCTATAACTTTGAAACATACTAAATTTTTTGAAAGGACCTTAAGTTTATAATTTTCAAATTCCATGTCATGAATTTCTAGTTCATAAAACCTTATATTAGGATATTTAACAAATATTGGGTCCCTATTTGGATTTTAAAATGGTGTGTGTGTGTGTGTGTGTGTGTGTGTGTGTGTGTGTGTGTGTGTGTGTGTGTGTGTGTGTGTGTGTGTGTGTGTGTGTGTGTGTGTGTGTGTGTTTGAGGCCATACCACAACCCATTTTAGGCATTTTAGGAACTTGCACTAGTCAATAAGGCTAGAAAGTAACTCTATTGTAAAATAGGTCATTTCTATAAAAATATGTCATTCCAAGACTTCAAAATTATTTCTCTTTGAATGAGTACAATAATTGAGGGTATACCAACTTTGAAAATTAGGTATAACTATTTGATGGAGTTATAAAAAAACATTTGTGCATGTTCAAACTTTATAAAATCAAGGATTTTAAATAAATAATAATTATAGAAAATAATTCAATAACTTTCACTAACCACATGGTTATAGATATGTGGAATTCACTGCATGTGGAACACACCCTTGATATATAAAAAATAGTGGGATCAAAACCTAGGTTATAATCCATGAAGATCTCATTTACGCACTAATTAAATGTGACTCCTTTAGCCATAATCCATGATGGTCACTACCCATGAAAATGATTAATTAGACCTTATTCCCTCAGAGCTTGTAATAATTTTCACATGGTCACATGGGTGACCACCAACCCTATTCCAAGACTTCCCTAAATAAAGGGTCAAGGTACCTTCGAAGGCTCCTGTGTGTTAGAAAAAATCCATAAAAAAATCCAATTTTCAAAAAATAGAATGGCTAAAATGTAATCTTAAAAAAGTATGAAACAAGTGGTGTGGGTCCCAAAAACTTTTAATCTTATTATAAAACTATTTCCTGCCCAAGTTGACCTTATTTTGTGTGCCCAATAATTACTCAAAGTTGGTCAATTTTATTAAGGAATTCATGGGTAATTAGGAATTTTAGATTCAATAATTTGTATCTATCTTACTATGACTCCAAAAATTAATCAATAAATTTATATAGATTTCTATTGGAGTCTAGTTAATGAATATGTTTCTTGGGAGGGTTAAGTGACATTAATTTTGCTTAAAAAATATAAAACTAGAATAGCCTCTTTGGGGCATAGCTAGGAAGATGGAAATGGAAGCATGTAAATTTAATTTTTCAGATTTCATTTTCAAAACTATATATATATATATATATATATATATATATATATATATATATATAGAATAACATTTCATGAGATTTGAATTTTATCATGATTTATGCATTATAATTCCAGGTAAAATAGATTGTTCCTTCTTATTTCTCTTTTGAGTAGAACTACTATGAGGAAATAAGCATGAAAACTCATAATGTTTAAATAAAAATTTTTTACATATATTTTGAAAATAACTACAATTGAATATTAAATTATAATAGATTTCAAAAAATTAAATAGCACTATTTGAAATTCATACAAATCATTGAAATAACAAGTCTTCAAGTACGCTCTACATAAAATCCCCGTAAGGCCAACTGAAGAATGAGTCACCTCCCATCCATTTTACGTCATATTATAACTACCATAGGTATCCCTTAGGCTAGGATTCTCAAGTTTTAAACAATAAAATTAGAGGTATTAGGTAGGTCAAGGTTAGCAAGATGATATTTGGTTTGTGGCTTGAACACTCATGTAGGATACTCAATTAGAAGTCTAACTATCACATATTATAATAGAGACTTCCATAACCCAAATAAAAGCATTCAAAAATTTAAAAAACACTATTTCAAAAATAATAATAACAAATGCAACCACAAGAAGATTTCAACATAATAAGGTTCATCGAGGAAGAAGGAGAACTTGGGGTTGCCTTCCCCTTGTCCTACCACTTATATTCATCATGAGAGGACCTTATCCTAGTCAAACATCCCAAATGATCATGTAGAAGAAAATGGAAAGCTGGTTCCACTAGTAAATACTAACACTTAAACAATAACCATGTAGGAGATCATGAAAACCTAATTCTGCTAGCCACTACCACCACATAAAAAGAGAAAAAAACAAGATAAGTAATTCAAGCCAAAATAATAATTATATTGACATAAAAATGAATAAATAAATTCATTTCAAAATTATATAATCAAAAGATAAGGTATGGTGTATCTACAAAGCCCAAGTGGGCAATAAAATCCATATGGTGGTCGTAGGCACAACCATGTCAAATAAAGGTGAAAATGGGTAGGTTGAGTGGCCCTACACCTCTTAAAATATGAAAACATAAGGGAGATACTTATATTTAAAATTAATAATATAAATAAAATAATACAAGGGAATATGGAAGCCTACCTCAGTTTATTTACTTGGTTCAACACAATAGAATTCATACTCAAATGATTGGGTTGGTCAACCTTGTCAGAAGACATGATCTCTTATTTCTTCCCATATATTTTCCTTATTTAATCTATCTTTTTATCCCACTTAAAAAATTTAAAATAGCAAAAAAATCCTTCCAGACAAGGCATTCTTTCCACATGTAAGTTTATCACTCGCATTGAGTAATGAGAAGTTGACATGTGTTTGTTCCCATTATTTGGATCTTAATTAAAATACACAAGAAATTGTTGACTCCTCTTTCAACCCAATTTTGTAAACCAACGCAAGTTCAATTCTCCCTATGGAGGATTCCACCAAGATTGAAGATGGAACATTGAATGCACTAAAAATTGAATAAATCAAAATGATAAATGACCAAATAATTGTAAAAGATAGATCAAGAGTGAAAAAATGAAAAATCATCAATGTATTTATATTTTAAAAAGGAATAAAAATAGTAGAGATGATAAGTAACCTCCCCCATTATAGTGGTATATATCCCATAATAGGCATGTAAATCCTATTATTAAGATAACTTGTCAAGAAGTAACTCCTACCAACTAGATAAAAATGACAGTCAAATAAATCCTTATAAAAATAACACCTAAGAAAGCTAAACCACATGTGTAGGATTAAAATGGATAACATAAATAAATAAATAAATTCCTACAATAAAATCCTCCTTAAGTGTAGAAACATAAAAATTTGGTTGAAAGTTCCCATCCAACTTTAGGTCAAGGGGAAGACTTATTTTATTTAAATTTTTACTTTATTAAATGATAATAATACTAAAGTGACTCCTAAGGTTTAAAACAAGAAGTATTAATAATGTCAAAGGGATAAATAGTGCCATGAGGGTCAAAGAGGTTCACAAATTATGCTTAGGCCCACATACGACAATAGAATTGGGTTTGGTTATTAGGATGTTAAGTAGTCAGTAGACCACTATACTAATGATTCATACATTCTCAATGTAGTCCCAATAACCTTGTTGGCCTCCCTTGTCAGCTATATCTGAATTCACATATAAAATGTAGTATGCTAGATAAACAAAGCTATGTAATGTAAATAAATAATATCAATCCATAAAAAATGGATACAAACATATCAAAGGCATAATATATCAATGTTAATACACTTATGTCAATCACCTAAATATCTAAGTACTCAATCATATGGTTAACATATAGTAGATCTACTAATAAAGAAATATAATAAGAATCATAATGGACATCTAAAGTATTGAAACTAAGATAAAATTATCACACATATACAATCCATTGTTTGAAACGTAAGGTAATAATAACATCTCATATATCCTACAAATAAAACTCTTTATATCAAAATGTGTGTACAATAAAAAAAATTCTACAAGAAAGGATTATGAAAATATGGGTCCCACACTTTGATATCACATG
>JARHVA010007114.1:680000-747500 GCA_037957365.1 Torreya grandis | reverse complement strand
TAATCTAATTGGATGTAATAACACATAATATTAGTAGCACAAGTAGAAGAGTTACACTAGGTATGAAAATTTTTATTATGGGTATGATATAGTTTTATATCTCAAGAGTTTTAGGAGAAATATGAATTTTTTAGATAATTTACCTTCAAGGATAATATTAAAAAATTGAAATAACATGTAAAGGTCAACATGATCCTAAAAATTCTACTAGCATGTAAGAATAAGCACATCAAGAGAGAGATGAAGCACTTTATTAGTTTGTATATCATCCTACTAATTACACCCCCCCCCATTCTATGTATCATTCAAAATTTCTAATAAGATCATATTCAAATATATTTAAGACATAAGAGATTCTAAGAACATGATGCACAAATATATTTTAGATCAAATAGGCATCCCCTCCAAACCTATAACCATAAGTAGACTAGTTCTAAATCTATGTAGACTAAATATTATGGAAATTTAAAATAAATTGTCATAAAATTTACACCAGATGAAAGATGTGTTATCAAAATTCATATTATTGGCATTATTATGAACTATTACATGCTTTTAAGAATGATTTTTTCGATGGTTTTTAGACTTATGTCAGTAAGGATACTACTTGGGTACCTATAAGAAATTAAATTTCCTTTTTACATAGAAAATAATGCTCTAGAATACTAATCAAACATGCCCCATATATCGTTTATTTTCTAAAATATAAATTGAGACATATGATTTTATGAATGTCAATCATTTGTACTTTATGACCGTCAATGATGAAGATCAACAATGTGATGTGGTTTTTCCCAAATAGATATTTAAACTATGTTATTTTATAGTGTATATTATCAAAATGGAATTGGTGATGGTGTAATATTAGTGTCTCCCATAGGTGAGTCTCATCAACTCACTTTTCAACTATCTTTTGAGGCCATAAGTAATACATCAAATTTTGAGTCCCTTTATTAGTTCTTGAAAATGTTCATGATATTGATATAAAGAATTTAGAAGTTTTTGGTGATTAAAATTTAATTGCATGATAAGTCATAAGAATTTATAAGACAAATTAGACATGTATGCATAAGTATAAATGCAAAGTTTGGTCACTAACCTAAAAAAATTAATGTTTTTAACATATCTCATACTACTCAATAATTCAATTCTAAATGTTATAAACTTAGTTTTACTTCAAATATTTTGATGTCTAAATATAAACCTATTGATTATACTTTTATTGAAGTGTTTAGACCAAAGATACCAGACCTTCAAACCAATTAGCCTATATTTTGATTTTGATGATCATAAAGATTATTTTATGTAAGGATGTTAATTCTATGCTAATGAGTACATGTTTAATTGTGGTATAAACAAGCTACATGTTAGTGTTTTAATTCTTGAATCCATGTTTTCTAAAAATTACCAACATAATATCTCAACAAATGAATAACTAACAAAGCTTAAAATTGAGGAGACCATTCCTATAAAGCTAGGGACATATGAAAAAGCTAAATAAGTTTGTTTTGGTATTAATTACATAGGGAGAGAAAAAAAATTCATCAATCAAACTTATAAAATAGTTTATTTATGTTTTTTCATGGTCCTATAATTATCTTAAGGGTTGTGACACTAGGATAATATAGCATGATATTCATATAAAATATAGTTTAAAACCAATAAGACATAAACTTTGAAGAGTAATAGCCTTATTGGAGGACACCATCAATAAAAAGATAGATAAAATGATTGATGGTTTTATCTTTTTTTAGTTAGATATTTTGATTGGGTTGCCAATTTAGTGCCTTATGTATAAATAATTGTGATATTTATTGTGTGTTGATTTTTGTTATTTGAAACAAGCTTATGTAAAATAAAATTTAATGAAACTGGTTCAGATCCAAGTATGATTAACACAAAAATAAAAGAGTTGAACACTAGAAAATAGAGGTAATATTTAAACACACCATAATATTATTTCATTCTATCTTAATTCATAAGGGATATTATAAAGATATATAGGAAAACTCTTTTCTATAATTAGGGAGATAATATCTCAACAAATATCTCACCTGAATACTCAATCTCCTATATGAGTTATAATATACAACTAACTATATTCTAACCAAATAATAACTAGCCTATATTCTTAATCTTATTATTATAATATTATGACTATCAAATAACTAATTCACAAAATATAATATATATCTCTTGATAGATATCCAATGTAAAAGCTAATATAATAAACTAATTCATAACATTCACCCCCTTAGTTTTTAAAAGGTGAAAAAACATTCACACTCTCACCTGTAGTATACTCACCCCTATGGCATGCGAAACTATTTATCTCATGACCTTGATATAAATAAAGGTTCACTTCTTCCATGGTTTTAAACATGTTTACCATAAACCTTGATATGAACATGAACCCATCAAATTTCCACCTCTAATGGCTTTTTATATTTACCGCAAACCTTTTCAAGATCCATGAAATAACTTACATTGGTTCTTTTTATCCTTTCACTATTTTTTCACGTCAGGGAAATATGTTTGAAATCATACACAAATTACATTACTTGAATAGGCATGTACTTCTATTATTATTTTCAAACATATAATGTAAACTATAAAAAAACACATGACATAATATGCCACCAAATATTTTATGCCCTATCATTGGTGACTGAAGAGAGGCTATGAAACCTCCATCTTCCATTTCTTCTATCTTCTAGTTGAATAATCCATTTACTTAGCTAATGAAGTTGTGAAGCTCAAATGCATGCCACTTTAAATGGAATGAGTCCCCACACAAGACTAACACATTCTACATTTGACTTAGGACATTGCATACAAATGATAGTGCATCCTTTACAAACAATATTTTATTTTTGACACTTTTAATTTTAATATTGATATACAATAAACTAATAGCTATTGACATGAACCAAAAGACTCAACTATACAATATGAATTTTGAGAAAATGACTTGATTATTTTTAACTTGCAACTCATTTTTTTTATATACTTGACTTGACCTTAATGTTAATGACATACCAAAAAAATTAACACATACACTTTACTCTTTGTTAAAAACTCAAATACTCAATTAGAGTATAGAAAAATACATATAACATTTTTCAATTATTAAAAGACCTAAACTTTATAAATGACAATCTTAAATCAAAACAACCATACTAGTGACTCAAGATAACTACATGAAATAATATAATAAAAATGCTAGAATATTTATAACATATTATAATGACTTGACACATTACCTTTACTCAAAACCTCAATAAAAAGACTCCTAAATATAGATTTGACCATAGAAAAATAATAAAGAGACAAACTTGGACCTTGGCAACATGTAACATATCCAACATAAAACTATATGTAGCACCACATGGGTCATTGAAGTGGAATAGGAGAATCTTATAATGAATGAAGAATTGGATAGGTGGAACGAGTAATTTAGAGGCTTATTTGAGTCAATTATGTGGTCTAATTGATGTAGGCATGTGCTTTCAAATACATGTGGATTCAAGAAAATATTTAAAAGATGCTTGAAATGAATACTAACAAGGTGAATGTAGAGTGCTACAATACAATATAGCTAAAATACCACAATGAAAACATACTTATGTTAGGAAATAAATACAAATGATGCAAGCTAAATCCCAATTTTGACATAAATATGATGAACGTCGATGTGAGAAATTAATGACATCTACCAACATGGAGTCTTAAATGAGATCAATTTTTGGGGTATGTTTTTTCAATATATATCATCCAAATAACAAAAATATATTAACTTTTTTATATTTTTCATAGTTGTACAATGAAAAAATTAAGTATATTTATGTAGTGAACTAATATATTTCTAAATTTTTTTAATTATTCTTTGCAATGAATATTTCTAGGTTTTTTTTAGCTACCATAAGACTTGATCCTATGCTAACCCTGTGATTATACTCGAGGTAAATAAGACATTGAAGACACTAATTAGGTGATTCTTTTGAAAAAATTTCCTTCTACCAAACTCTCATTATGAATACCAACCAAATATCTAAGAGCTCTTGGATCTCTTGGATATCCTGTTCTAATACCAAATAGTGAAACTAGTTTAGATTTGAGTATAATTAACACAAAAATAAAAGAGTCAAACACTAGAAAATAGAGATCATATTTTAACACACCATAATATTATTTAATTTCATATTAATTCATAAAAGATATTATAAATTTATATAGGGAAACTCTTTCTTATAATTGGAGAGATCATTTCTCCACTAATATCTCACCTGAATACTCAATCTCCTATATGAGTAACAATATACAACTGACTATATTACAACCAAATAAAAACTAACCTATATTCATAATATTTTTGTAACAATATTATGAATATCAAATAAATAATTCACATAATATAATATTTACCTCTTGGTAAATATCCAAACTCACACAATATAAAATTTACCTCTCGGTAAATATCCAATGTAAAAGCTATTGTAATAAACTAATTTCTAACAAAATTCCCCTTTACTTAACATTGATTGGATTTAAATTAGGTATCTAGCATAGAAAAAATATCCTTTTTGTATGGATTTTAATTATATAATTAGATTTTTGTTAATCATGATGATAGGTAGAAAACCATTTTTACAACACAAATAGGTAATTTTACTTTCAATAAAATTCCCTTAAATTTGATTAATGTTGGTGAAAAAATTTGAAGAGCCATACATGTAGTATTTTATGAATTGATTGGTAATTTTGTCCAAGTATACCTTGATGATCTTAAATTCTATTCTAAAAATCACAAGAAACACATTAAACATGTGCATGAAATTATGGCTCATTATATGAAGCTCAGGATTTCACTCAATCTCAATAAATCTATTTTTGGAGGAATCAAATGTAAAATTTTCAGACACATCATCTCTAAATATGGTATTCATATTGATCCTAAATATGTGAAGGCTATTAAAAATTTGTCTCCTCCCAAATATGAATAAAATTTTTAGTACATTTATGGTAAAATCAATTTTGTACATAAATTCATTGCATCATTTTATGATAAAGTTGTTCCTCTACATATTTTTCTTAAAAATAATAAATAATTACATTGGGATCATAATTATGATGAAAGTTTAAAAAAATTAATGGGTGATATTACTAGTGATCTAATACTAGCTAAAAACAATCTCAATAAGCCTTTCAATTATAATTAAATGCTACTAATAAATCCAATATTAAAAAAATCATGAAAAATATAAAGAAAAGCTTGAGAACTTATTTGATAAAAATATTTTGAATAAGAATTTTAAGGTCCTATTTTGGGATAAAGCTAGAGACAACCCTGAGAAACATCATAATTTTGACTCTTTGTGTCTCAGTCCATATAAAATCATTATACTTATTGGCAGGAATTTTTTTTGTAGGATATATATGGGAACTGGTTCCATCATGCAATAAATGGAAACCATATTAAATCATTTATTAACTAATTTGTATAGTTTTCCTTCATTTTTGGTGTGATTTTTTCTCATCATTTTTATTATTATTTTAGATCCAAAAATTTTATGTTGTTACCTTGAAATCTATATATATAGTATCGTAACTATCCATTATTAAAAGGAGATCAAAATAAAGAAAATGTTGTAAGATCTATAACTATGTTGAATATTTAATGAATAATGTTTAGAAGTGATAATCATAAATGGTTGATTGATATTGTTGGGATAACTAAATATTTTCATGAAATACTTAGTTATAAATTGATTTGAAGTAGTTTTACTTAATATATATCCATTGAGCCCTCACTTTCCCATTTTTTCCTTCTTTTTCTTTCTTCACATTCATGTTAAGTTGGGTGGTCATCCCTTAGATATATAATATTTAAAAGGGTGTTTACACAAAATTTTTAGAAATAAATGAGTGGGGTTGTATTTTTGAGGAAAATTAAGTAAATTCTATCAGGTGTTTCTACCTCATGAATGAATAAGGCTTGCATGTTCACTAGTGTTATTGATAATTTTCACACCCACCCTTTCTTTTGAAATCTATGTTATTCAGTAAATATTAAAAATAACTAAAATTTTATATTTATCCTAATAATAAATGAGAGGAGTCAACTTATTTTCTAGTTTTTAATGCATTTATCTTGTGCGATGCTTTATAATTGAGCTTGTGTTTAAACCACACCTATTTTGGATTCTTGTATGTGGACCATATGTTAAAAAATTGACCTAGATTTAAATTAATTGTGTTATATAGTAATACAAAATGTGGAAATTGGTATATTAAGTGTATCTTGTGACACCCAACACATAGGTCCCTCTTGCATGCTCACATGACCCTTTTATCCATATTTTTATTGATTTTAACATATCTATAGACTTTTGAGACCTAATTCCAGATCAACCAAGTTGATTTTCCCATGAAAAATCCATTCCGTTAGTTCTTATACCCTTAAGATAATAGTTTATAAGTGGGACTATTGTCCTGGAACCTAGGGTGTTCCATTTCCATTGCTTTTGTCTAATCACCTTTTGAACCCAGATGACCATTTTTGTTTGATTCCTCTTCTTCATTATGTCAGCCTAGCATGAATGCATTAAAACCATGACTAATAGATCTATATAAAGTCCCATTGAAAGTTAATTTATAAGGGATTGACAATTATCACAAAGCAAAGCATAGAGTAAAAGAGAAATGACTAAGGCAAATTTCCCTATTCTTTCTATGCAACCATCCAATATAGCTATCAACATATTAAAACCTCATACCAGTCCCTATCCACCTCAATCACACCTATTTTTTCATCTTATTTACACTATTTCACAAATCACATTAATTGGGAGAACTATATATCGCTTGATCCATCTTTGGAGTATTGGTATCTAGGTAGTGTGCCCACACAAGGAGTGTGGATACACATTTAGTGCATCTTAGACACACTAACCCCTCTTATTTCTCTAGGTTTTAATAAAATTTAAATCACAAGGAATACCTAGGGTTGGATATTAAATTATATCTACAAGGAGCTTCATTGACAGTCAAGACTTGAAATTTCATAAGCAAACTAATATATGGACATTGGATAAAACCCCAAAAACTCAAATCTCTATGACTAGTTTGGACAATAGCATCAAGACCTAGACTATAGTACCAGACCTTAAAATGTGATATTATTGGTGCTCTTATATTTTTGTCAAAAAAATCTAGATCTTGTTTTGCTATAGTGTCCCAGTCCTACACAGCCAGTACTAGCTTCTATCTCAGCCATCTTAGTCATGTTTAAGATAAGTTACATTTCTCCTATTTTATTATTATTTTTAGAGTGATACGAAGGTCAAATAAATCTTAAAAATTAGTACCCTATTTATTGTTAAATTATTTACTAATTTAATCAACTCAAACACTTAACTAAATTAAGAATAAGACTCTAATATTCCCAAAATAGTTAAATCATTTGGTGAACCCGACTTACTTTGTTTGTGCATAAAAACCATAGAAAACATAGGGTAAATTCCTTGCTAATTTTTCCAATATTTTTTTATTTTTTCACCTACATATTTAAATAAAAAATTCACACCAAATTTTAACATTCCATATTAATTTTTAAAAAAAACATATTCTTCCAAACCCTAGTTTCATATTTTAGGTCCCTTTAAATCAAGAATTTTCCATTATTTTTTATATTTTTTATTTTGCCTATTGAAATAAAAAATTCAATTTAAATTTTAAAATTCCATAGTTGTTTTTAAAAAAAATAATCTAAACCCTAGTTGCATACCCTAGGTCCTTTCAAATCAAGAATTTTCCATTAATTTTCTTATTTTTTACCTGTATATTTAAATCATAAATTATCATCAAATTTTGAAATTCCATAGTAATTTTAAAAAAATATTTCACTTCCAAACCCTAGTTGCATACACTAGGTTCTTTCAAATCAAGATTTTTTCCAATATTTTTTTGATATTTTACCTACATATTTAAATAAGAAATTCACCTTAAATTTTAAAAACTTTTAGTAAGTTTAGAATATATCATTTTCAAAACCCTAGATGCATTTACTACATCCCATTACTTTTTTAGGTGTCACCTTACATGTTTAGGAGTTTTGTATCCTTTTTAAGCACCTACTAGTTAGTTATTTTTAAAACATTGCATTTTATTTATTCAGTACTTTCATTCCATAGCACTGTGATTATTACAAATTATTACAAAAAATTCAATCAATTTTCAATTTGTTTTCCTACTTTAACAATGGCCCAAAACACTAGTTTTGATGAAACTGAAAAGAGGGAACTTCAATAAATTTTAGCTAAACATATTGAGAGACAATATGACATGCTTAAAATACTACAAAAAGAACAATAAAATGTGAATAATGGTCAATCTTCTCAAACCATAGAGAAACTAGTTACAAATGACACTATAGGGGAAACTGTCTCAAAAACCCCCTATAGCAACCTAGCCTTCCTATGAGGCACCACCAATTACAGCTAGTACATCTTTATTTCCTAATGTGGTAGCCCTTGCATAAGAGATATAATATATTCAATCTAAGGTGTTACATCTTTATCAAGGTGACTCTAGACCTACACAAGCCTTGGATTCTAATTCTCTACTTCATACACATTGGCGTGTCATATTACTTCTACACCCTTTCCACCAATTTATGTTCAACCCAAGCTCACTCTATATGATGGCAAGGATGATCTAGAGACATACTTGAGATATTGTCATGTAGCATGCTTGGACTATGTGACAAATTATTGGATACTAAAAAAGATATTTTGATGGAGTCTAAAGGATTATGCTTTATAATGGTTCTATAGTCTACCAAATCAGTCAATAAATGCATTCGATCTTTTAGCCAACATGTTCCTAGCTCATTCTAGCATTAACATTGGTGATAAGGTTTCCTTAACCCAAGCTAAACAATAAAAATAAATGGCAAATGAGCATCTCATAGATTATGTTCTTTGATGTAAGACTATCTTGGCTAAGATGACTAGCCCCATGGCCGATCAAGAGTTACAAGATCTATTCAAATAAAGTCTTCTACTAGCTTTACATGAATCAATAATGTTCAAAATATTTTATTCCTTCACTGAGTTATGTGATACATTAAAGGAAAGGGAAGTAAAACTAATTTCAATGGGCAAACTCAAGTACCTAAGCATATCAAAAATAATAAACAAGATAACAATAAAGTCCCATACAAAGTAAATATCAATGATAACAAGAGTCAAAATCAATAGTCAATATGGCTTTAGATCCCCCTCAGTGAGTGGTTTTATCTTCACCTCTATGATGAACTTTTACCAATCTACTATTATCTCAATCCATAATTTTACATCAATTATTGGAATGAAATATCATATCTCTCCCTCCTATTTAGGAAGTTAACCCAACAAATCCTTTTCCACAAGGATATGATCAAAATGCATTTTTAAGTTTTCACAAGGCACTAGACCACATAAAAAATAGATTCATTAGTTTGAAACACAATACACATGACTTGATAGATGCTAACATTATTGATCTTGGCACTTTAGTTGAGCCGCCTCATGTAAAGAAAACATAGGATAACACTTTGAAAATATTTCTAGATCCTTTCTCATAGCATTATAAATAAGAGACAAGGGATAAATAAGGTGTTCACCATGCATATCATGCACATCCTCCACTTGATACATACCAGACACCTTCAGTTGAGTCACATCCTTTGAGCAATATGATTGGTGTACACAATTCTAGAGTTTCATCTAGACCTTTGATCTCCTTTTCAATGTAAGAGATAGTTGAGTGTAATTTTGATTATCATGTACTCTTTATTTGAGCTTACATTCATAATCATCATTTTTATAATTTTCTTGTAGATTATGGATCTAATGGGAACATGTGCACTATGACATTACTATAACATTTGGGATATTTTGAGTAGAATATTACCATTATAGACATAGTTATCAGTAGATTTAGTGGGCACATACATAGTTAATTAGGTGAGATTATAATTCCTCTATAGTTTGGTCCAACACATGTGGTCATGCCATTTTCTATTGTTCATAGTGCAAGAGTTTTCAATATGTTGCTTGGTTGATGATGGATTTAGAAACTTTGAGCAGTACCTTCTATAATTCATAAATTCATGAAATTCATTCATGATAATTAGTTTTTTTAATAGTTTTAGGAGTTCCATATGAGTTACCACTCCCCACTTCAAAGCCATATACTATTTTGTAGTCATTATTTTTAATTTCACCACCAGTTTTAGTTTCTCCACTAGTTTTAGTTTTTCCACCAATCCCAATTCTTCCTCCAGTTTAGATTTACACACAATCAATGCCTCCATCACCAGCATAGAGAGTTCATACACTTACACAAAGGTAATTTTTAGATCTATCATAGTTTAAAAATTAAAGATAACTTCCAACTATAGTGTTCACATCTAGGGTAGTATCATTGAGGTATCATGTCTCTACACAAAGCACATGTTCAAAGAGCTTCTTCTATTACTAGATGGGTCCCAAAGAGCCCTAAAATTGCATCCACTTATTAGAGTTATAAGGGGACCCCACAGTTGGTTTTTACTTCAAATATTTTAGAGAATTTACAATATATATATATATATAACTTTTAGAGCCATTGTCTCAACCCTTCCATCATGCTTCATCATCATGCACAATCCCTCTCTTTGATATAAGACACCATGATAGGGAGTCTCACATGAGACTCATAAATTAGTATCATCTCTTCTCAACCTTACTTGTACATATTTTCTCAATTTTTGTTGTACATGGTCTTTTTATGATTGATTGTACATAGCTCAAAATATCAAAAATATCAAAAATATTCAAATATGTCAAAAATCTAGAAACATTCAAATAACTCAAAATAAAAAAACATTCAAAAATTCAAAAACATTTAAATTGTATGCATTATCCATGATTTACATTTATACTACCATGCTATACTTACATTATAATATCATATGTTATTTCTTATTGATTTATCTACATTGCCATGCTTCACTTGATCTTCTTTGAGTGTGTGTAGTGACATCCAAATCCTTGATTGCTTCACTTTACCCATTGAGGGGGCATCCTAATTTTACATTTGAGACATACATTAATATATCCACCCATCAAGGGCATCTTATACATGACTACACCATCTAGTTTATGTCATTCCTACACCACACACTCTAGTTATCATGTTGATGTACATTACTTACTAGATTACACAAATTAATCTATTAAAACTCACTATTATATAGCACTAGTGTATTAATTAGCATATACCTAGGCCTTTACTACATGTCTTGCATAATTTCACTTTTATCTTTGATTAGTTACATATGATTATATTGTTAGTATATTACATGCTTTCCTTTTTTGCTTTGCATAGCTAGATGTGATTTCATTTCCCAGTTCCTTTTTTTCTCATATGTGTGCCTTGACACATTTGCCAATGTCCTTTGCTTATATTCTTGTGTGTGCCTTAGAACATTTACCAATGTCTTTTGCTTATACTCTTCTTTGCACTTTTGGCCCTTGTGCCAAACTTGCTTATTTTCAATTGTATGTTAATGTGGCATTTGAACATACCTTGTATGCCTACTTTCCATTTTGAGTGACATGTGCCCATGTCCCTTGTTTGCTTGGCCCCTTGGCCACTCTTGTATGTTTTATGCTTTTTTCCTTGCATTCTTGTTTGATTCTCAATTATTTGTAATTACATGATCCGCATCATGCATTCTTTTGATTTCTTAGATGCCATGATTGACATCATGATCCATCCCTCCATAACAACATACAAACTAACAACTAACATTTCAAATTTCAAACTAGTATATTTCACATGCCATTACATTATTATATCTATCTAGGCATACCCTCGATGATCTAACAATATCCAATATAAACTATGTTATATCTTAAAACATCTTGTCTATTATCATTGTTATATCATGTATTTCATAGCATAACACACTTTCAGGGCTCTTTATTTTGAGGACAATCATTATAGGGTATTCATTCCTACCATTATAAGAGGGGCCAATAAATAAGGATTTTTTCACAAAGATCATAGTTCCTACTAGTCAAAAAATTAGTTCTCAAAACACTTAGAATAGTAATAAAAGGTCAAACTAGGTAGAACAAAGCAAGAAAATAGTGATGATTCTAGAACAGTCTTTAGTTTCAACAAAGGAAAATAACACTAGACATGGAAAACAATGTAGGAAACCAAGGTGTCATATTTTTGGTGCTCCTATCCAAATAATGAAAAACCTAGATTTTCCAAAAAAATGTAGAAAGGTAAGCTCAGCTATAGTTTTACATATACAAACCAATTTAGATTTAATAGTTTTAGTATAGTTTTTGTTAGAGAATCAAAATATAGGGGGCATCATGCATGGCATAATGGCTCTCATTTCTAGTTTTAGATTGTGTAGTTGGTATAACTTATAGATGAAAATACATGATACAAATAGCAATGATTAGGGGAAATGTGCATGAAACATTGGTCTTCTTTTCTTTTTGAGTTTAGTATATTACCCAAACATTCTCAATAGTTATGTCTCTTACTTCATTTATAGGTGGTTAGCATCATTTTTGAGTGGCTTTTATACAATCCTAACCTTCAAATTCCTATGTGGCTTCCACATAAGCCTAATTTCTAGTTTTGAAGTGGCTTTCATACAAGAATGATCTCCACCATTCTTACAGAGTTAGCTAAGATTCGCCTAGTCTTTTATAAACATTTATCTATCCACACCACATTATTATATTATAGATCATTCATGGGCTTCAATATCCATCTCATACTACATGCATTCATACTAACATAAGTTTATAGTTTCACTTCATATGGAAATGATAGAGCTAAAGGGCTAGCCTTTGTACTATTGAGCTACCTATGTAGAGGGATTTTACACATAGTCTAAACATTGATTAACACATGCATGATCACATAGCTTCATTTAGTGGGTCATGAAGGAGCCAAACATCTAGCCTTTGAATTCTTCAGCCACTTTTGAGGAATTGGGAACTCATCTCCATTCAAAATATTAATCTTGGTACAAAAAATACCTAACACACATCCAACATCACTAAGTATCACAATAGGATTTGTATTGGTCTGCATACCTAGTGAGGTGTATTTATTACTTTCTCTTCTCTCTCTTACCTAACTTTTATACATTCAAATTTTAGATATATTATATTTGGTAAGAACCGATATAGTCTTTGTTTTCTCTTGAAAATGTACACATTAC
Source organism: Torreya grandis (assembly GCA_037957365.1). NCBI lineage: Eukaryota > Viridiplantae > Streptophyta > Pinopsida > Cupressales > Taxaceae > Torreya > Torreya grandis. Next base: position 734,218 of record JARHVA010007114.1, on the reverse strand, counting down.
AACACACTCTCTCTATGCACACCCAACATCACATAGCTTCATGAGCTTAACCCTTATAGTTATGTTTAGGTATGATTTCTATTTTTCATTTATCCAAGTACTTTTCTTTGCTACATCACTATAATAAAGGTGGAGGAGGAAATGTAGTCATATAAAATGTGAAAATTTATAGCTTGAATGTGGCTTGTGATAACTAACCCATAGGTCCCTCTTGCATGCTCTCATAACCCTTCTATTCATCTTTTTTTTTATTCCAAGTCATCCATAAACTTTTGAGACCTAATTCTAGATCAACTAGGTTATTTTTTCCATGACAAACCCATCCCCCTTGGTCTTGTAACCTCAATAAATTAGCACCCAAGAGGTACTATAGTGTTAGACAATAGGGTGTCTCATTTTTAGTGCTCCCATCCAATTACCTTTCAAGCCTAGATGACCATTTTCAATTGATTCCCCTCCTTCATTATGTCAACCTAGCATGAATGCATTTCATTCATGACTAATAGATCTTTATAAAATCCCATTCAAATTTAATTTAGAAGGGGTTGGAAATTATCACAAGGCAAAGCATAAAATACAAGAAAAACCATTAAGGCAAATTTCCCTATTCTTTATATACATACATCTAATATAACTATCAACATATTAAAACCCTCACACCATTCCCTAACCACCTCAATCACACCTAATTTATCATTTTTTCATCTTCATTACACTATTACAAAAAACACATCAAGTGGGAGGACTACATATGGCTTGATCGCTCTTTAGAGTAATGATATGTAGGTAGTGTGCCCACAAAAGGAGTGTGGATACATGTTCAATGCATCTTAGACACACTAACCCACCCCCCTCTTTCTCCAAGTTTTCATTTAGGTTCAAACATAAGGAAGACTTAGGGTTGTATATTAAATTAGATCTATAAGGAGCTTCATTAACATTAAAGACTTTAAATTTCATAGGTGGACAAATACAATGATAAAGGACAAAACCTGAAAAACTCATATCTCTATGACAAGTTTGGACAATAGTGGTAGGACTTGGGCAATAGCACCAAACCCTAAAGTGTCCTATTTTTGGTGCTCATATCCTTTCACCTAATGAAAGCTACATCCTAATTTGTGACAATGTCTAATTCCTACACATCTAGTACCAACTTCTATCTCAACCATCTCAATCCTATTTAAGCTAATTTATATTTATCTTATTTTATTACTATTTTTAGAAAGCTACAAAGGTCAAATAAATTATATAAATTAGTACTCTATTTATTGATAAATTATTTATTTATTTAATCAACTTAGATCCTTAACTAAATTAGGAATAAGACTCTAATATTCCACAAATAGTTAAATCGTGTTCATCATATTGTTTTAATTGAAAAAAGAATTAGAGGAATTTTTTATGACCAAAGAAGGATTTTGGCATAATAACACATGTTTTGATAATGTCATTGTTTAATAAAAATAATGGTATGTCATATTTATATAATTTATTCACTTAAAACCCAAGTTATTTAAAGATAATGGATGTCATAGATGACGGCACAATTTTGTGTCATGACCCTATTTGATTACATTTATTTTGTTATGAACTATTTAGGACATAAATATCTAGATTACTATTATGATAAAATTTTGTGATCCATTTTTGATAGGTTTTAATATTGTTTAGAAAATTATTTGATATGCTTTTCATTACAACATTAGATATTTTATGCTCAGTGAGTTATTGAATCATTATTTAGTTCAGTTATATTATTGTATTTAATAGTGTTATTGAATTTATTGATTTTATATAGTATGGATGTTTCTAATGGTATGTTATGACTATAGGTACATGATATGAGCTAGGTTGCATGTGACTTTGAGTAGTCACGTAAGGCAAAGAAAGTGAATGAAAGGAAAACAATGACCTTAAAATAGTAAATACTTAGCTTTGACTATATCAATGCTTTGATTCATTTTTATGATCTACTTCATTTACTAAATGTTTGCCTTTAATTTGATGTAAATGTAATTATAGATTGAGTCTTAAGTCATTTTTGACTCCTTTCTTGTCAATTTATTTACTTAGTTTTTTATTTTTGTTCTTAACTAATTCAACACTTATCGACATTTATAAGAATATCATAAGTCTTTTTTACTATGTTATGTAATTAAGAGTTGATAATCTCAAAATTTCTTGATATTTAATGTTATTTTTCCATACTTATAATAATTATCAATTTTTACTAGTGTTTGCACTCTTGATTGACTTAGTTTAAATGTCATAGCTTTGTTTCATTTTGGCATAAAGCATTAACCATTGTTTATGGTTTAAAAGGCATTTAGAATTTTTTTAAGACTATCTTGGGGTTTTAATTTAAATTTATTTTATGTAAATTTTTGAATGGGACTATTATTGTCATTATTGTTACATGAGAACAAAAGTTAGTTTGGATTTTTTAAACTAAATGGGGGCCACAACCCACCATGGGCATGTCATTAGCTCAAAGTGTTTGAAATGTTTTTATTTTTTGGCTTGTGGCATTGGCTCACCACTTGATGCAAATGGATGGAGACTATTTTAATGATATTAGGTTTCTTGCTTGGTCATTTTTATTTTCAATTTTTGGAAGCCACACACTTGGGGAAAATAGGTCAGTTTCATGCATGGCATCCAAGGGAAATAGAGAGGTAGTTAGATGCATGATCTTTCTTTAGAGTTCAAACTAATTTTTTTTCCTTATCCATCATACAATGGGTTTTTGTGGAATTTTTTATTGTGAAATTTGGCTTAAATGGGTTGATTGGTATTTGTATTTGCTAGATGTGGAAGCTAGAAATTTTGTGAAGGAAAGGAATCAATATTACTCATCATTATTTTGGATTTTTTTTATTGGTGCTCATGTATGTATTATATTTAAATTTTGAATCAATTTTGTGAATTAACCTTATTAGTTTTGAACTAGGTTTTTGTTTACAAATATACATTGCCATTTTACTATTTTGTAGCTTTCAAGTAAGTTGTTGAATGGCTTGTTTATGTTAATAAAATCTAGTAGGGTTTGAGTTATTTGCAATTGTATTTGATTTTGAACTAAAAATAAATATAAACCATTAAGAATTTAGTCATGGAATATAGATAGTAGCTCATGTGTGTTTATTAGGAAAGTCCATTATTAATTATGGAAATTCATTATTATATTTAGTAAAGCCATTTTCAGCTATACATATGCTTTTTTGGGGGGTATTTTGTGTAACTTGAAATCCAATTATGAGTTGGAAACCCTATCCATAAATTTTAGCTTTATTTGGGTTTTTGAATAAGCATAAACATGTGTAATGTTTTAAGGCCACTTCCTTAGAATAAAATAAGAAATATATGAGATTTAGATGGGGTTAGAATACCATCTGGGTTTTGCTTAAAATATTATTTTGTTATTATTATATTATGTTCCATCAATATCCATACAATCAAGATAATATATTTGGGCATAATAATGGGTTTTGACTTATGTTGTTAATTTGTTTTTAATCATTTCAATTCAATTTAGTTTATGATTATTTGACTTTAGGTTAAAGATTATTTTTGAATACATCATGATATTTAAAACTGTTTGACATTAAAAATTTGTATGAATGATTTATATCATTATTATCGTTACCAATTATTAAAAAAGACTTTAGGATCCTTTTATCATGATTTTCATTTGACATTATTGGTTAACATTGTTCTAGCACTTTAAGATGTTTGATGTTTTTGCCTTTGATTAGTACATTTGAATTTATTTGTAATAAATGAGAGAATGCCTTATTTTGCATGAGAAATTTAGTCTAATTTGATGTCATTTTTAGATGTAGTGTCCCCTTCTTAGTTACTCATAGGAAACCCTTAGTCTATATAATTACCATAGGCTAATCTGAGGTTGGAAGGGAATAGTAAGATAGAGTCACTATTTACCAATTAATATTCATGTGTATTATTCACTATCATTATTCATGGTGATGTGACAAGAGATGCAACATATGACGTTGTTGGTGGATGATGTGGCATGGCCCATGAGGGAGATCACATGTCCAAAAGTTTATGTGAGAGAAAGTGCGATGAATTTTTAAGTGGGAATAATGTTTAAGCATGTGAATTTATTTAAAAAGAGTGAAAATCTAATTAGATCTTGTTTGGGAATCTTTTGGATCACATGGAAGAAGATGACAAGACTGCACTATTATATATTTGCTCCCACATGTGTGAGTGAGGAGGACATTTTGGAGTGATGTGGAAAATTCAAAGGAATCATGTGTTCACTACAGAAGTGGGAGACAATATTCATTATTTTATATTAGCTCACATGTGTGAGTAAGACATAGTTTTGGAATCACATATATAGTAGGTGACCAAGATAAATAACATGGGTGATCATGTGATTCTCTTTTGACCCTTTCACATGGGTTCACATACTAAATAATGTACCTAATCAAGGAGGTCAAATTTATTAGCTTCTGCATGAGATTTCCTATCTCTCTCTCTCTCATGCATATTCTATTTTAGGAGAACTCTCTTCCATTGTAAAATATCTTTTATCAAATAAAATACCTCATATTTTAGATTTTAAGTTATGTTCATATTCCATTCTCTTTGATTAATTACATAGATTTGTAGGTAATTTCAGTGGTGAAATATCCACCCTAACTAGTGTTGGCCATTCCATATAGGGATTACACTTGGAGATCAATAGAGTTTACCAGGTTCGGTGGTGAATGATCTACCCTAGCTAGCTAATTTCAGTGGGATTTCATAGTGTGTTATTCAATATTTATATCTATGTTAGAGTGTTGTGTATATCCTTGTATCAAGACAAATATTGTAGTATGTTGTTTATACTAAGGAAGTATTGGAGTTATGTGTGAAATTGTAAGTGTATTTGAGAATTTATAAGGAAAGTTATGTAATATATTTCTTTTAATTGTGTAATATTTGTGAGAGTGAAGATATAATATATTGTGTTATCTCTTCCTTCAATTACCTCCTATATGTCTTTGTAATATGTTATTTGAAGAAAATAAAAAATAGTTATATTTAGTTAAATATCCTAAAATGGATATTTTAGTGGTATCAGAGCTAGTGATCTTGCTATCATATAGGATTTGTTGTTTGAATGATTTAAAGTGATACAAAAACTAGGCTTAGGAGAAGAGAGCAAAATATGTTATAAGAAGAAATAATGGGAGACAAGGAAGATCAGTTTAATGAATTGGTCTATCATCAAAGACATATTGTTGATATGATTCATTAAATCCAAAGACATCTTGATAATATATCTAAATGGATCCAAAAATAACTTATTGATATGTTTAGCCAAGTGTTACATTTGATAGAGAATAGGATAGTAAATAATAACAACAATAGAGAAGCTATCACCTCTAGAGAGGATATTTTGAACAAGGTTCCTAAGGTGGAATATAGAAGTTATAAAATGGGGTTCATCAATAGACCTCAAAATCCCATGTTTGTCAAGAGAATAGAAGCACTTCTAGAAGAGGAGAATACACAACTATATGAAGTCACTATATGTTGTGAGGAGTACAGGACACTTTCAGTTGAGGATCATGATATGCTATCATTACCATCTTACATTGCTCTAAGAAGGAACAAATGACCAATAAATCAAGAGACTAGATCTCATCAAAATCTAAACAATCTAGAGCATGCCTTGGATAAGATAACTCTTTTCACTTTTAAGGGTACTAATAAAATTTATGCTAGAATATGGTTACAAAAATTAGACACCTACTTAGATCTTAAGCCTATGGAAGAAGTAGAAGCCATCAAGTTTTCAACATGTCATCTTAAGGATGTGGCAAATGATTGATGGCATCATGGGTTGGTGACCCAAAACCATGATCAAATCAGATCATATGATGAGTTTCTCATACAGTTCATTGATAGATTTGATAGAAAAGATCTTGAATAAAAATTCAAAGAGTTAACCTAGATCAAGCAAAGTGGTAAGGTAGATGATTATGTTACTAATTTTTAGAGTTTATTTATCATGGTGACTGACATTTAAGAAAGGAGGCTCATGGTTCTTTTCATATAAGGACTATCAAATAAAATTAAGGGTTTCGTAAAGGCATTCAAACATTCCTATTTTAAAGAAGCTATCAAGATCACATTTGACTTAGATATCTCTATACTCTTAAGGTCCACACATTAGAACAAGAAAAAAGGGATTCTTAAAAATAAGCCTACTCCACCAATGAAGGAAGCAATTAAGAGGATGGATGATGAGACCAAGGATGAGCTTAGAAGGAAAAAACTATGTTATGATTATAAGGGACCATGGACACTAGGGCTAGGTTGCCTTAAAAAGGGCAAGATCCACTATATTAAATTCATTTCTAATGGAGAGGAGGAGGACTCTAACTCAAAAAGTGATCAAGAGGATGTTATTGAAGATAAAACTCTAGAAGTACATGGGGAAGGAACTATTAATTCTCTTTCATGAGTTCTTATGTGTCACCCTTTTAAGGTGAGAGTAGTCTTACAATTATAGAATGTGTTAGTCTTGATTTATAGTGGGGCCACCCACAACTTCAAAGATAAAGATTAGGTTATGAAAAGGGGCATTGAGATGGAAGAATTTTTAGGATTCAATGTTATGGTTATAATTGATTCATGATGAGCTAAAAGAAGAAGATTCATCAATTAACAACCATCAAGTAACCACTGATTTTTATGTTTTCAATATTGGGAAGATTGACATGGTCTTTAGCATTCAATGACTACATTCCCTTGGGAGATATTCCTAGAATTTACAAACTATGAGTCTCAATTTTAGACAAGGGGAAAAAGGGTTCATCTTAGAGCAATAGCTAAAGGAATACCTAATTTAGCCATTGTAAAGAGGATGGAGTGACTTTTTCATCATGGAAAGGTGGCTTGGGCAGCTTAATGCCTAATCTCTCCTCATAATACTTCATATAAAGTTGGTTAGCATATGGCATATTTCCAATCCATATTGGATAAGCACAATATGGAATTTAGTGATATTACTCTAGGTAGGACACTTGATAAAGGTTTTGAGCACATGATAGATCTTGAAGAAGGATCTAAGCCTATCATCACAACTCCTTACTATCACCCCAAGAAATTCAAATAAGAGATCAATAAGGAGATCTAGGATGCTTGATATTAGATACATCAGACTGAGATTAAGTACCTTTACTTATTTAGTTGTTTTGGTGAAGAATAAGGATGAAAAAATGTGGATGTGCAGTGAATATCATGCACTCAATAAGAAAATCATCGAGAATAGATATACAATCAATAGGATCAAAGAATTGATGGATGAGTTACATCGAGTAGTGTATTTTTCTAATATTTATTTTTGATCAAGAAACCATTAGATCAAAGTTTAGGAGTAGGATGTACATAAAAAAAAATTAGGTGTCATTATGGACACTATGGGTTTCTAGTCATGCCATTTGGTTTAACTAATGTCCCTATTAATTTTTAGTCTGGGATAAACTATATTTTATATAAGAAGCTGAGGAAATTTCTACTAGTTTTCTTTGATGATATCCTCATATACAACAAGACATGGGAAGATTGCCTCAGGCAAATTGATGTGGTGTTGGGTTAATAGAGGCATAATCCTTGTTTATGAAGGTTTTTAATTATGAGTTTGGTATGATAGAGGTTATTTAATTGGGGCATATGATTAGTGTTGATGGAGTGAAGTTCTATCAAAATAATATTTAGGCCATCATGGATTGGCCACCACCAAAGAAATTGATATAATTGAGGTGATTTTTTGTCTTCTATAGTTACTACAGGCGATTTGTCAAAGGATTTTCCTAGTTTGGTACACCTCTTATAGACCTCACAAAGAAATGAACTTTTAAATGGATTGTTGGGACTCAATTTACATTTAATAAGTTAAAAGAGGTAATGATCACTTTCCCCATTTTAACATTACTTAATTTATCCCAGCTCTTTATGTTAGAGTGCGATACATCAAGAGCAGGACTAAGTATCATGATTATACAGAATAAGCACCACATTACATATAAGAGTATTAATCTTAGGGATGTGGAGAGATTGTGTTATATGTATAATCCACTAAGGGGGGGGGTGTGAATCAGTGGTGGCAAACAATCCAAATTAATTTCCAAACCCTTAAAAATACTTAAGGATTCAATATAATAATTCATGAAGCATACAAATCATTCATAAAAGTGAACAATGAACATAATGTAAGATCACATACACAACACAAGATCTATGTTGAAAACCCTCTTTGGGAATAAAACCCACTCTTAAGCCTAAAAACACATAGACTATTGTCCTATAAGATGATCACAAATAAGGGACTGATTAAGTCCTTCTGATTACGAAACTTGGTCAAGTCCTTTTGGCCTAAGGCCTTTAGTGAAATAGTAGTTCCACAAGGATCACCTACCTCTAAGATGATTAAGTCTTTCTAACAACCTATTTAGTTAAGTTGTTTTGACCTACAACTTTGATCAAGTATTTATAACCAAAGTTCTTTAGTGAAACCCTCTTATAGAAGGAACAACTACCTCTAAAGAAGATCAAGTCCTTTAGACCCTCCTTGAAATGAAAACTTCCACCTTAGAACTAATGTTTATAAAATTTGATGATGGACATCTAATTATATAAAAACTACACAAACTCTTTCTCTCTCTAACTCATATAGTCCTCTCACATAGGCATACCACAATCTCTCTCCTTCACTCAAACAAACCTCATATGCACACTCAGATCTCTTTACATACCTTCAAACTATAAGAACACTATACTGTCATAAAAAAAAAACATGACCTAAAGATCATACACACATTATTTAATATTATTTTCTCATCAATATAATATTTGAATACTCTTACTCTCCTCTCCTTTCCCTCACTCTCCAACTCTCTCACATACAAGTCTATGAAAATCTAGAAACCATCTCATTTAGTTTCACATAAATAAATCAATCATGAATATGAACTTCTAGGTTAGCCATTACACTTGTATTAACCATTAATGATTCTTTCACATTAATAAATAGCTCAATATAATCTTCATAGACTGGCCAAAGCACTTATGGGTCACCCTTAAGAAGTTACACTTTTTAACAAGGCCCTTGTAGCTCTTATAGGTCTCATGGAGACCTATTCACCCATTAGTCACTTCATCGAGAAAATAAATAAACATAAGACCAATTAAAAATACATATGTCCACTCCTTATGTCTCCTAAGACATCCTAAAATGATCATAGTCATTCATGCTTACCTTTGTGTATGCTCAAACAACTCAATCACTGATATGGTCCACAAGAACACTATGAACAAACACATAATCAAGTTATTAACCTTTATTTATACATAGTAATGATTAATCACATCTTAAAAAACCATATAAAGCATCTCCATGGATTCTAAGGCTCTCGTAAATAGATAATTCATCATAAAACATAGAAACATCATCAATATAAGCTTAATTATCCTTCTCAAGTCACTTGCAGGATAAACATGAACACATAGGCAAATTCTAAGATCAATATCTTTAACCTTACTCACTTTTAGATCCTCAAATATATATTTATAGATGAAACTTTTAGTCCTATATATATTTAATTTTTATATAAATAACAAATTAAAATTCCGTCAAAATATATGCATAAAATATAGAACTATAGTTTTTCCATGTGTTAAATTAAAATATTTGAAATCAAATGATCACAGTTAAAAATTGACCACTTGCATTTATCTCATGATATCACTCAACTTGGCCAATGATGCTTCATTTATCTCTATATAAAGTAAAACTAAATTTAATTCCATTAAACTTTAGTCACTTTGACCACTTTGATTTACTATGCTTCATTCGTCTCAATTGTACAAACACCCACTCATCATTGATCTATTATCCTTCATCTTTGCTCAATTGTTAAACAATGTTCAATTCTTTCCATATTTATAAGTCATAAAATATTAAACAAATGTGATCCATCTATCTCCTTGAAACTTGATCAAACTTTAACTTGTGCAATGATTACTATGGGGATAATTGTAATCTGCTTGGAAGGCTAACTTTGGACCTTAATAACTTTCATTGTGCTTTAATACATGATCTAAAATTTAGATCAAATGATCTCCTCACATAGGATAATCCTTCCATATATCAATTAGATATTGAAACCTTCACATGAGTGATATATATCACCATTAAAATTCCTTCTCAAAATCTTTTATCATAGAGCCAACTATGTCAAAACCTGTTTAGGAGGCCAACTTTGAACAAGCATATCTTTTGATGCATTTCATTACATGATCTTAATTTTAGCATAAATAACCTAAGATAAAAATTTAAAAAACAATATGATATGTTTCTCTTGACACCTTCACACTTGTAGGATATAACATCATCAAAATTCCTACTTAACTTTTCTTATCATATGTAAATTTGGCTAAGTATGGAAAAACACAGTCAAAATATCTGGGAGCTCAACTTTGAACATGCATATAGTTTGATGTTCTTCATTGCATGATATAAAATTAAGCTAAAATAAACTAGACACAAAAATTTTAAAAAAACTCTATGATCATTTTTTTCTTGACACCTCCACACTTGTGAATGCTGACCTTCTCAACATGATTACTCGACTCTTTTTGGCCACGTGCCAATTTGGCTAAGTATGGGAAAATAATGAATTCTAATTAAGAAGCTAAATTTTCACCCTCATATATTTGACCATAGTTTTATGTACAAATTTGTATTTAGTTCATGTCCACTAGGCACAAACGTGATCATAACCATATTACCAACTCCCCCTGACTCATCCACACATGGTAATGGTGACATCAACAAACTGCCTATTCAGATTTTTTGCCACTAGAACAATCTTGCCAAGATGGCCATAATGAAAAATTGGATGAATAACATAATGAACACAAGCATTATAAAAACCATGAACCTCTAATATTTCCCCTTTCAGATTCTCAATAATTTAGACTCATCCCTAATCATCTCTGAATAGTCAAACTCTAAAGATCAACCAAGCCTACTTTAAGTATACTAGGACAAGCACAATGCACACTTTGTTATTATCACTTAGACTATAAAATAACTTCATCCACTTATTTGGACACCTCCATAACATTACCATGACATCAATAAATACTATACAACAATCTCACTCTTTGTAATTAATGTCAACACCCATCATTATTGATGTCAACACCCATTAAACAACCCACCTTCCTTCTCTCTCTTCAAGCACTCTCCAATAATAACTTTATCCCCTTTGGACACAATGATAAATTGGACACCAAATTATCCTAAGGACATAAAAATACAATCAATAAGAAATTACCATCTTAAAAATATGAAACAAACATTGCCTTACCTTGAGCCTACTTTTTCTTGACTTGACAAATTTCCTCTTGTTCGATACCAAAAATCTTCTTCACATGCACAACAACTAATAAAGTGAAAAAAAACAAAACACTAAAATCTAATTTAACTCACCAAGAAACACCTAAAAGGGACTACCACTAAGACCTATGAGCCATTGCATCATTTGAGCATCTTCAAATCTCCACACACCATGAATAAGTACCACATATGCTTACTAGCCTTCTCTCTCAAGACACATCCATAACCAACAGAGCTTCATACCACTTATCAATTACAAAACATGTTATAAACCAACTTGATAACTCACCTTGAAACATTCATACTTTTCTCTTTTGGATAAATATAACAAAAACACTCTTCTTCTCACTAGGCTTGTATAGTCCTCTTATAGCCCTACCTAGAACTTGTAGAGCCCAAAAATTTAGTAGACACACATTCTAGACCTAAAAATTAATATCTGGAGCACTATCATATTCCCCCAAAATCACACCAATTTTAAACAACAAGATCATTCTCTACAACATACTTCATAAATATACTAGCCAATTAGGCCTCCATCTTGACAAAAACATGAATAATTTGAAAACCACAAACCTTCATATCTCTATGAAGCTTGATTTGAAAACCCATTTGGCCCATTAAACCTATTAATAATCCTTAGACCTTAATTCATAAGGCAAACCACTTTTATTGTATAACCTAAAACCCTAGGATCTCAAAATAAATAGAGTCAATAAACCTCCTATTCAATGTCCACCAATGAAACTTCTTTCACACCTGGAGACAATGATCACACACTTCTAGACCAATATTTTAGCCTTAATAAATTTACAAACCTTGATTCCCTATACCATGTTTGTGACCTATAATAAGACAAATAGACCTGAGAGCACATAGAAACGTCTAAAAGGAACAAATATGATCATCAAGATACATAACCATCTAGACCAAATCATAAATAAGTGTATAGACATTTTACAAGCATCAAAATTCTTTATGACATTACATTAATCTCACTATGCCACCTAAAACATCCATTTTGACATTACAAAAACTACATACATAATAACTATTGCCTTCTTAGATCTATGTACTGATTGGCATTAAGATCTTAAGCATACATACTTTCTTATCCACAATAAATATTTCTCTGAAGAAGCATAGGTAGAGACACCCTAATTTATAGTGACCTACTATGGTGTGAAACTAGGAGTTTCCCATAACTCCTCATATTCTTTCTCCTCCTTGGTCATCTTTTACTTGTGGTTCTTCTTATTCATCTTAGGCTTTAGAGAAGCAACACTCTCATCCACTAAAATATTCTCCTCTATGATTGGGTTGACAATATATGGAGATAACATAGATTTATGACATACCTTTTCATCTATATAATCTTCCCTATAGCTTGGATCCTTATCACTAGAAACTGATAATTGATGCTCTTTGTATGATACTTTCTCATCAACAATATGATGCTCACTTGTATCCATGCTTACCTCAGAACTAGCCTCAACCAACACCTTGGTCTCCTCTTTGAGCTTGATTTATTTATTCTCAACATGAGGAAATAATGATATCCCTTGACATTCTTCAACATATGAACTATTATCCACCATAGTAAATAGATTACTTTTACTTGTAGACTCATCATTATTCATACTTATCACCTTTGGTTTCCATGAGTTAACTTGCCTTCTTCCTTACATTCTTGGATCCTGATTGAACCTTTTTCAACTTGTATTCCTTTGATTGTATAACCTAGCAGTGTGACCTCTATGTTCACAATTGAAGCATACCATAATTTTTACAAGAATCTCTTTTTGCCATTCTATATTTAGACAAAATCTTATAATGTGTCCTATGTCATAATAATTATAACACTCAACATTTCTTGAAGGGAACCCATCTTGTCTTAACTTAAAAGGACAATGTTTTACAAAGTATCCAATATCATGATAGTTGAAACACTCAACCTTTCTCACACCTTTTTAATAACGATTCACATCATAGTTCTAAGAAAATTCATTTCTAATAGGTATCTTACATTTTGTAGGCCTATGACAAAATTGATTAAAAGTATAATAGTAACCATTAAAATTTACATACCTCATGGAATTTGGTTGTCTAATATGTTTAGACCTAAAACTAATAGCACCTTCATTCCTTGTCGAATGATGTGTATTCAAAGGATTATCTATCCTTATCTTATTTAACTTCATGTTAACTTGAGAATAAACTTTGGCATCTTCATTAAATCTTAATCCAAATATGTCAGTAGCTAACTTTTGAGTCTTTAGAAGATCATCAAGATCATTATAACTTATATCAAACTTGACAAATGATTTCACCTTTTATGCAGACCTCTATAACTCATATTTCAAATACATAATCTCATAAGCATACCTTGAAAATTATTCTTCTTTATCTCTTATACTTGTAGATATATATTCTAACTTAGAATTGAGGAACATGATATCACCTACATGCTCTCTGGAGTCTTCAATCAATATTGCCTCAAAGATAATAAATTATTATTCATAATATTTGAGTTTATATTTCATCTTCTTACTAACCTTAATCTCTATCTTTAGTTACTCAAGAGCATTCATCAACTCAGTCTCATAGTCTACCTTTTCCTTATAATCATCTAAATCAATCCAAGAAGACTCCATTTGATGTTAGAAAATTCCTTCCTCATCCATGAATAGGATTTCATGTTTAATAGGACCATCATCTTCATGATCATACTCTGAGTCACTGACTTCACTCTCTTCTGATGAGATACAATCCTATTTGGTGTAGAGACTCTTCTTATCTTTGGAATACTTACTCTTGTTATCAAACTTTTTGAATCCCTTTTTGTTTTTATTATACCTAAATGATCTCTTTCCATCAACATGATCTTGATCATGCTCTTCATCAACATCCTTATTGTACTTATGAGGGAACTTATTAGAAAAATGTCCTACCTCTCCATAATTGAAGCATTTGAAAGGCATCTTACCCTTATACTTACCTGAATCTATTTTCAATTTCCTTTAAAAAAAGAAATTAGTTCATCTTCATCAATATCATAAATGTCATCTTCTTTGGGTTTCTTACCTTGGAACTTCCCTTTTGGTTTCATATCTATTTTGAATTCTACTTTCTTTTTTAGTGGTATATCATCATTCACTCTCATCTTACATACAGTAAGGCTGCCATGAAATTTATCTAGATTCAACTAAGCAAGATCATGAATTTCATCTATAGAAGATACTTTTGGATTAAAATTGAGGGATAGAGACCTTAATACCTTTTAAAATATAGTAGCCTCTTCAAGGTTCTCTCTAAGACTTATGATGGTGTTTACAATCTCATCAACTCTCTACATAAAGGATGCCATATAATCTTCTTCTTTCATTTTTAGGCTCTCAAATAATCTTCAATGAGTCTATAAATTTGCCAACTTAACCTTTGAATCTCCATCAAAAATAGTCTTAAATTTATCTCGTATTTCCTTGGAATATGTCAAATTAATTACTTTGGTTAATGTAGTTTTTGTAAGACCACAAGTGATGGCATTCATTGCCTTAGAGTTGTTCTCGATTAACTTGTTTGCAACACTAGATGGAGGAATAATATGATCAATTTAGCCATCCAAAATATATTTCCATACATCAAACCCTAGATAAATTATGTATGTCTTTATCCTAACACTCTAAAATGGATAATTGGCTCCATTGAACATCAGTTCTTGCTTAGAAGAGAAACCACCTTGCACATTATAACTAACAATTGTAGCTTGGATCACCTTAAATTTGTCAATCCTTTACCAAAACACCTTGGTTTGATACCAATTATTATAGGTACAATCCACTAAAAGTGGGGTGAATAAGGGGTGGCAAATAATCCAATTCAGTTTCCAAACCCTTGTAAATACTTAAGTATTCAATATAATCATTTATGAAGCATATAGATCATTCATAACAATGAATAATGAATATAATTTAAGATCACAAACACAACACAAGATATACATAGGAAACACTCTTGGGGAATAAAACCCACTCTTAAGTCTAAAAACACACAGACTATTATCCTATAATATGATCACAAACAATATACTGATCAAGTCGTTCTTACTAAGAACCTCAATCAAGTCCTTTTGACCTAAGGCATTTAGTGAAACAATAGTTTCACAAGAAGCACCTACATCTAATATGATCAAGGCCTTTTAATAACCTATTTAGTCAATTATTTATAACCTACAACTTTGATCAAGTCCTAACCAAATATCTTTAGTGAAACCCTATTTCACAAGGAGTAACTACCCCTAAGCAAGATCAAGTCCTTTAGACCCTCCTTGAAATGAATACTTCCACATTCAAACTAATGTTTTCAATAATTGATGATGGACCTATGATTATTTTAAAAATACACATATTCTCTCTCTAAATCATATAAGCCTCTCACATAGGCATGCCATAATCTCTCTCCTTCACTCAAATAATCCTCACATTCACACTTAGATCTCTTTGCATAACTTAAAACTATAAGAACACTGTATTATCATTATAAACATGACCTACAGATCATTCACATAGTCCTTAGTATTTTTTTATCATCAACCCAATATTTGGACACTCTCACTCTCCTCTCCTTTCCTTCACTCTCTAACTCTCTCACATATAAGTCTTTAAAAGTATAGAAACCATCTCATTTGGTTTCACTATATATAGATCAATCATGAATATCAACTTATAGGTCAAACATTGAACTTAAATTAACCCTTATTTATTTTCTCACATTAAAACACATCTAAAAATAATCTTCATAGGTTGGTCATAGCACCTATGGGTCATCCTTAACTAGCTACACCATTTAATAAGGCCCTTGTAGCTCTTATAGGTCTCATGGAGACCTATTCACCCATTTAGCACTTCTTCAATAATATAAATAAACATATGACCACTTGAAATTTACATAATTCCACTCCTTATGTCCCCTAGGACATCCTCAAATGATCACAATTACTCATGCTCATCTTTGTGTATGCTCAAACAACTCAAACCTTGACATGGTGCATAGGAACATTATGAACAAACACATAATCAACTTTTTAGCTTTTTTCATATACAATAATGATTGATAACACCACTAAAAACCAAATAGAGTATTTCCATATAATTTAAAACACTCCCAAATAATTAATTCATCATGAAACATATAAACATCATCACCTCAAGCTCAATTATCCTTTTGGGGTCACTTGAAAAATAAACATAAACACACAATCAATTTCTAGGATAAATATCTTTGATTGTACTCACTTTAAAATATTCAAATATATATTTATATATGTACCTTGTATTATTATACAACTTTGGTTTTTACATCAGTAGAAAAATTGACTTTTATCAACATATATAGATAAAATACAAAGCTCTAGTTTTTCCCTGTGTTAAATTCAAATATTTGAATTCAAACGGTCATAGTTAAAAATCAACCGCTTGCATTCATATCATTCTCTCACTCAGCTTGTACAATAAAATTCAATTTATCTCTCTTTAAATTACATATAACTTTAACTCTATTAAAATTTAGTCACTATGACGACTTTGATTTATTACATTCCATTGACCTCAATCATATGAACCCCTGTTCATCGTTTACCTCTTATCCTTTACCTTTGATTAGCCAATAAATAATGTACACTTCTTTCCATATCACTTCTTCCTAAAATTTAGGAGAAAATGTTATTTGTCAATATCTTTGAGACTTTCTCAAACTTTAACCTATGTAAAAATGACTAAGTATGGGGACCACTATAATCTACCTGGAAGGCCAACTCTGGACCTTAATAAATTTCATCATGATTTGATGCATTATCTCAAATTTGGACCATATTATATGCTCACATAGCATAATCCATCTTAATACTAATAAAATCTTGGAACCTTCACATGAGTGAGATATATCACCATTAAATTGCCTTCTCAAAATCTTCTGTCATGGAGCCAACTATGTCAAAACCTACCTAAGAGGCCAATTTTAAACAAACATATCTTTTGATTCACTTCATTTCATGATCTAAATTTTGTCATAAATAAATTAGGATAAAAATTTAATAAACCCATATAATCAATTTATATTGACATCTTCACATTTGTAATATATGACACCATCAAAATTCTTACTCAGCTTTCTTGTCACATAAATTTTGCTAAGTATGGAAAAACACAGTCAAACTGCCTAGGAGCCCAACATTTCACATGCATATATTTTGATTCACTTCATCTCATGATATAAATTTTTTTTAAAATAAACTAGGAACAAAATTAAACAAAACCATATGATCATTTTATCCTCACACCGCTACATGGGAGAATGTTGACCTTATCAACATGCTTACTCAACTCTTTTGGCCACATGAAAATTTAGCTAAGTATGGGAAAATAATGAATAATGATTGAAAAGATAACTTTTCACCCTCATATCTTTGATCTCACTTCAATTCATGACTTTAAATTTAGCACATATAAACTAGGCATAAATGTGATCACAACCATATGACCAACTCCCCCTGACTCATCCATATATGGCAATGGTGACATGAACAAACTTCCTATTTAGATTTTTTTTCACTAGACCAATCTTGCCAAGATGTCCATAATGAATAACCAACTGAATACCACTCATGGACACAATAATTCTAAACACCATGGACATCTGATACGACCCATTATACATGCTCAATACTTTAGACTCATCCCTAATCATCTCTAGATAGTCAAACTCTAAAGATTAACCAAACCTACTTCAAGCATACTAGGAATAGAACATTGCACACTTTATCATTTTCATTTAGACTATCAAATCACTTTATCCACTCACTTGGACACCTCCATTCCATTACCATGACATCAATGACAATTATCCAATATATTATACTACAATTATGATAAGGAAATGCTCACCATTATGCATGCTTTGGAAAAATTCAAACAATACTTGGTTGGTGGGAAGTTTGAGGTTAGGATGGATAATAATATCCTACAATACTTCTTAGAGTAGGACTTGAATGAGTGGTAGAAAAACTGGGTAAGTAAAAGTAAGTCCAATTATTTTTACATTAAATATGTGAAAGGGAAGAATAATGTTTTATATGTCCTTTCTAGGAAACCCACTTTATTATCCATGACTAATATTTTAGTTAATTAGAAGGCTCATCTCTTGGTTGAGTATGAAAAGAATAATTTTACATGTGATATTATGTATGGAAGGATTTAGGATGATATGTATACAATATTGGATGATATCATCTACTATAAAAGTATGACTTATCTAGTGCCTAAATAAAAGTTAAAGGAGAAAATTTTGAGAGATAATAATGACACTCCTCTTGCAACAAATCATGGTTACTTCAAAACCTATAGATAGGTTAGAGAGATATTCTTGTGAAAGGGTCGCAAGGATGATGTCATGCACCATGTTTGAGAGTATATGACCTTTCAATAGAACAAGTCAAAACATACCTTTTTAGTAGGTTTATTTCAGCCATTACCTATTGTAGAGTATAAGTGGGAAAGTATATATATGTATTTTATCACTGGTCTAGCTAAGGTTGATTGTAAGGACTACATCTTTGTGGTGCTTGATAAGTTGACCAGGTTTGCACATTTCTTTGCCATATCTTTTGATTACAAGGCACCCAAAATGGTAGATTTGTTATTTGGGGAGGTGTTCAAACTCTATAAGTTACCAAATAACAATGTTAGTGATCATGATATCATGTCTCTCATTATATTTTTTTAGGAGTTATTCATATTAGTAGGCATAGAGTTGAACCCAAACATGAGCTACCACAACCAAACGAATAGCCAAATAAATATTATGAATAAATAGGTAGAAGGTTATTTGTCAACTATGTTGTAGGGTATCAAAGAGGTTGGATCAAATTGTTATACATAGGTGGGCATTGATATAATACCACCCATCATATGTTCATTGGCATGACTCCTTTATGAGCACTATATGGGTATGATGCCATGTTTTTGCTAGATTTGGCATTTGATGATAGTAGGGCTCTAAAGGCTAAAGATTTGATTTAAGAGATTCAATATATCATTGAGTCACTTAAAGATAATATTCACCATGAATAATATTAATATATGATGCATTTAGATAGGTATAGAGTGGAGATGAGCTTTGAGGTTGGTAACTTAGTCTTCTTACACAATAGTTGTATAGGCAATCTACATTAAAAAGGAGTGGTGTAGAGAATCTTAAGGCTTACTTCTATGGACCTTATAGGATTGTGTGGAGATTTTTTGAGGTGGCATATGAGTTAGAGATGATAAAGATTAGTAGGATTAATAACATATTTCATGTGTCTTGCCTCAAAAAGATAATCATGTAGCACATCACTATGTCTCATGAGATATCACCATTGAATAAAGAGGGAAGATTGATTTTGGTTCTTGAATCTATTATGGAGACTAGAGAGAAGAGATTTAATAACAACATACTCATAGAGTACCTAATTAGGTGGAACAACTTACCCATGGAGGATGATACTTGGGAGGGATAATAGACTTTTCAACACTTGAAGTTGTAATTGCTTGTGGGCAAGCAATTTCAGGAAGGGAGGACTATAATCTCCCCTTATTAGTTTCTCAAAAGAGACCCTTAGCCTATATTACTCATGTATCCTAATCCAATGTTAGAATTTTATAGTAATAAATAGTCACTCTTCACTAGTTACTATTCATAAGTACTATTCACATGTACTATGCACTATCACTATTCATGCTAACATGGAGGGAGATGTAGCTAGTAATGTAGCATATGAGGTGGTTAGTGGATCATGTGGCATGACCCATGGGGGATATCACATGTTAAAAAATTTATATGAGAGAAAATGGGATGAATTTATAAGTGGGAATAGTGTTTTAGTATGTGAATCTCTTTGAAAAGAGTCAAAAGCTAATTAGATATTGTTTGGGAATGTTTGGGGTCACATGAAAGAAGATGAAAATAGTACACTATTATATATTTTCTCTCACATGTGTGAGTAATGAGGACATTTTGGAGTGATGTGGAGAAGTCAAATGAAGCATGTGTGCACTAAATAATTAGGAGACAAGATTCACTATTCTATATTGGCTCACATGTGTGAGTGGGACACAATTTTGGACTAACATAGATAATGGGAGACCAAGATAAGTAAAATAGGTGATGACCCTTACACATGGGTTCACATGAAAAATGGTGTAACCACTTAAGGAGGTCAAATTTATTAACTTGTGCATGAAGTTTCCTCTCTCTCTCTCTCTCTCTCTCTCTCTCTCTCTCTCTCTCTCTCTCTCTCATGCATTTTCTATTTTAGGAGAGCTCTCTCCCATTATAAAATATATTTTACCAAACCAAAACACCCCATATTTTATATTTGAACTTATTTTCATATTCGATTAATTCCATATAGTTTTATAACTAGATTTTGTGGTGAAATATCCACCCTAGCTAGTTTTGGCTATTCCATACAAGGATTGCAATTGGATATCAATAGAGTTGACCAAGTTCAATGGTGAAAGATCTCCTCTAGCTAGCTAGTTAGAAGATCAGAGATTATTTGTAAGTGTCATATTTATATTGTAATATAGGTGAGATTTCATAGTGTGTTATTTAGTATTTCTATCTCTATTAGAGTGTTGTTTATGGTCTTATATCAAGCCAAATATTATAGTTTGTTATTAACATTAAGTATTAGAGTTGTGTGAAAAATTGTAAGTGTATTGGAGCATTTGTGAATAAATTTATGTAATAGATTTATTTTAAGTGTGTAATATTTTTGAGATTGATGATATAATATACATTTTCTTCTCTTCCTTTAGTTATTTCCTATATGTGTTTGTAATAATTTATTTGGAGAAAAAATTTATATTTAGTTAAATATCCTGAAAGGGATATTTTATTAGACTATTGAAATTCTTCTTTATGAACATTTTTTATGTTATTTTGAGTATGTTTTTTAATTCAATTATCACAGGCTATTTGAGTCATTTAAGTTCATTTTTACTTGGATAGAAACATCTAAAGAACATTGCTTGTATTGGGGTTACTAACAGTAATATAATTACATTTATTTTGGGTGTTGTACCCTAATAAATGATTGATGATTACAAGTGAAATTCCATGGATTTAACTCTTAATATTTAATCATATAAATCTCTAAGATGAGCTTAAATAGTTATAATAGTTGAAAAGGTGTCATTATTATTAACCATTAATGTAAATAGTGTTGTTTGAATGTTTTCGTCATTTGGTTTTGTAATTCAAGATCAATAGTCATTATTACCTTACTCACTTCTCTTATTTGATTGGATTCACATCCAACTAATAGATGTGGTGGTTTAGGTACATTTATGGTTGGGATTATTAGGATTGGAGAGGTGGGGGTTTACTTCATAATATTTGGATGTGAAATATTATTTGTTGTACTTATTCTGGATTCAGTTATTTATTGATGATTGTAAAATGAATTGATCTATTATTATATAAATTAACTTATTTAGTTATATTTATGTTTAGTAGTTATGTGGTGAAATATTAATGTTATGTTTAATTTTAATAATTACGATAGTTTATGTAATTAGACTTATGATTATGATCAGAGTTGATATTTTTAAATATCAGATCATTTATTATGTTAGAATTACATTTATGACATATGAATAGTTTTTATGGTATTGGGACCTATAGTTCTATGAGTGAAATTAATTCATTCATTAGTTTTATATTACGTGGATTGAACGTTTGTTATATGTAGATTGTTATTTGAATCTCAAAGTGTTATGCATAAATTAAGAATGTTGAGGTATTTATTTGAATATTTGGAATAAGATAATTTCATTATTTTTTTTTATGGGTAAAGTGTTCATGAAGATTTTTGAAGTTCATATAACTATATAATATTAATAGTCTTTTAATAGCATGTAGTTGGCATTGAGTTAGTTGAATAGTGAAGTAACTAATTGGTTGTTTCTTAGTTAAGTTGTTAATATTATTTTAATTGACTATATATATGTTTGATCATTATGTTTATTAAATTTGAATAATGATCTTACTTTATCAAATAAAATTAATGTTAATTGATATTTTTATATCTTTTTGTTAAGTCTTCATTTGATTACAACGAAAACATAAGACTTACATTAAGTTATGAAGGGATGAAAATTTTAAATTGACTCTATGATAAGGATTATTTAAAAATTAATATCATCTTAAGGATTATATGAGTAGGAAATCATTTAAAATGGAAACCATTATATCATTGTTTGAAGTGATGGGACTATTTTGGACATCCTTGTATAATCACTTGGAAATGTTGGATTGTTCAATTGTAACTAAGATTCAATTAATTATATTCAAATACTATACATGTTATTAAAGCTAAGAAAGCTAATTTATAAAGCATGTTTTTAAATAGTTAATTCATTAAATGTCATATATTCCAATGGATATTTCAATGAGGCATGATGTGTTTGAGGAACATCTACTTCATACATGGAATTAGCTTATGGAATAATAACAATTTATTCTATTTCATTCAAAATATATGGAATCGTAAAGAGACAACAATGTGAGTTATAATTATTTATTTAAAATTTATAAATAATCCTTGAAAGATAATGAAGAGGAGATTTCTAACCTAAATTATTAGACAACTATGTTATGCTTAGTCTAAAGGACATAGATCTAAGTTGAATTTTAATTGACTTAAATAATAATGTTAATTGATCAAACTTTTATAAGTATATTGGGTCCCTTGAACTCATGTGGTAATTGAAAAATTATGTTTTAAGTATGTTTATATAACCTAATAAGGATGTCTTAACTTAATTAATATCATTAAGCAACCATGTCTTGACCTATGCCATGAGACTAATCCTAATTTGTAAAATGGTAAGATATTACAAAGTGGAACATAAGAATGGTTAATGAAAAATCTCAATAACCTTAATTGGCACACATTTACCCTTGGTGAATTAATGAATTGATGATCTAGTTTCCCTAAGCTACCTATTAGGATAGTATGAATCTCATCCTCTGCTTGTTTATGATTTTTGAAAAGTATTCAAAAGCTTTGTATTGATTTTGGAAAATAGTCCTTTACCATTATCACTTCTTGATACTTGTGATTTTTGTAAATGTTGATCATGAAAGCTTAGTAAGATGATTATTCTAATAAATCTATTTTACATCCTACAATTGTTTACTAAACTTTACTATTTTACCCAATGAGACACTCATTATTTTATAGCCTGTGAAGGTACTTGTATAAGTGTATAAGATAGTGACAACTACACAAGAAAATACACATTAAAGTACATGTATATGCATACATGAGTGTTTCTACACTAACCCACTTCTATATAAATACTATGTGGTTAAAAATATTCCTAATAAGGTCATTTTTAAGTTATAGACTTGGTCTAGTTCTTTTGTTGGATATGACATAGTTATGTAAATCATTACATATTTCCATGATAAAATCTAGTTGGAAATTTGTATTGCAATTATTTATCTTAGTATTAAAAAAAAGAATTGGTTATTACATATTGATATCAACTATAGGTTATACTACTCTAGGTAACTTTTGGGAGTATTACTCATTTTTCATATTTATTTATTGTTTGTTTCACCTTAGGATGGTGAGAAAAAAATATAAAATGGAAAGAAATAACCTAAGGGATGTTAAACCTAGTAGAGGTAGGGGTTATATGGCCAATACTCCTAAAATATAAGAACATCCTCTCAACAATTCTAGGAGAAATATTGGAACACTTAACCATGATGAAAATAATATTAATCTAACCAGGGGGTAGTATTAAATGAGATACTAATTGCATTAAATTCCCTTAAAAACAAGTTGGACACCGCAAGAATGTAGATTGAATAACTTGGAGTGTGTTTCACCTAAATAACTTCCTCTTAGAGAAGAAGGGAAAATTGGTGATCAAGAGATCCTAGACAACCATGTAAATATGGTTGATCCTATTGTAAATGAATTGAAAAAGTTACCTCCACAAAAAAATCTAGGTGATGAATTTGGTGAAGCAACTCATGCATGGTTGGTTCACCTATAGAATTATTTTAATTTACATAATATGTCCTCCAATGTGAAATCATGATTAGTTCTTATCAGTTACTTAGAGGTAACACTCTTTAGTTGAACCATCTCTATGATTTATAAGGTTACCAACTAATGGCTCTTACTTTTACTACTTTTAAAATGCAGTTCAAGAAGAGGTATCTCATTTCTAACTTTAAGGATCATAAAATAACTAGCTTCTAGTTCTTAAATTAAAGGAATATGTTTGTGATAACTTTTCTTTATTTTAAACATGTTGCATAATATTAGATACATGCATGATGAAGAGACTAAAGTTACCAAGTTTAAAATGGGTTTTAAGGAGATATTGATGCATGATGTCAATATGACTAATCCTAAAGCTCCAATAGTTTCTATTTAATCTTATCATAGTCTAGAAAAAATGAGAAAGACCATCAAAAGGTGATTCAAAATTTTGAACAGAATAAGCAACAATCTAAGAATAAGAATCTGTCCCCTTCATCAAAAAATTTCAATAAATATGACCAAAACCATATATTTATCAGGAGTCTGAGTTATTTTAATAAATTTAAAGGGAAAAATTAAAATTTCAAGGATTGAAATTATTCTAAGTTTAAATTTTTTAAGAGAACTTAGACCTAAGGTAGTCAAAATGTGCCTTCCATTGGGGAAAATACCATCTTGTACCACCAAAAAATACTGTAGTATGCTAAAAATGTAGTGGTAATCACTAATGGAAGCATTGTCCAAGATAAAATTAGGTCAAATAGTTAACTAAAGGGTTATATAGTTACATATAACAAAGAAATATTTTATCAAGCAACCCCTATCAAATTTAGATGCAAATTAAATAATATTTCTATTTCAATTTTGTTTGATTCAAGAATGATAGATAATTTTTCTAATCTTAAAATAGTAAATTATTTTAAACTGAATCCTATGACATTGAATAATGGTTAGGATGTTGATTTTAGCTTAGGATAAAGGGTGTTAATTTCTATGTGTATTGAACTAGTAATCTTAGATAGGCAATTTTAAGACCTAAGTTAATATATTTTTATCTCATCTCAGTTCTTTTTATGTAATTATAGGCATGGATTAGTTGTAGCAATGTAAATCCAATATAGACTACTATAGTAAAGTAGTCAAATGTTATCATGACTTGGGAAAATCAATAATAATTAAATTTTTTCTAAATCTAAAGTACACAAGCTACTATCATCCTTATATCTTAAGAAAGAAATATGTAAAGGATACAAACTATATATTATATAGATGTAAGAAAAAACATCTCTAATAGAAACATCATTATGAGAATATCCATTTTTGTAAGAATTCTTTGATGTTTTTTCTAAAAAAATGCTTGGTTTACCTCATAAGAGAGAGTTTAATTTTTCTATTGATGTAATGACAGAGATATAAATTGCATCTAAATCACCTTATCATATGAATGTGGTATATTTGTAGGAGCTTAAAGCTCAAATATAAGAGCTACTACAAAAAGGTAGCATTAGGTCAAATGTCTCACCATGGGGTGCAATTATGGTCTCTATGAAAAAAAAGTATGGAACCTTGCATTTGTATGTTGACTATCACATATTTAATAAGGTTACTATCAAGAATTGTTATCCTTTACTAAGGATAGATGATTTGTTTAATAAAATTAATGATGTTACTATCTTTTCTAAGATGGAATTGAGATTATACTATCACCAACTAAGAATCAAGGATAAGAACATAAATAAGACCAATTTTAGAACTCAATATAGGCATTATGATTTTATGTCAATTATTTTTGGTTTAAATAATGAACCTATTACATATATGAATTTAATAAATAATGTATTTAGATATTTTATAGATAGTTTTTTCTAGTTATTTCTCAATGACATACTAATCTATTCTAAGAATGCAACTTAACATGAACAACATTTTATTTTATTTTTGTATGCACATATATCCAATCACTCCATTTATCATCATTAATATTACTATTAGTTGACACTAATTTTGCTTATCACATTTATCCCCTCTAATTTCATCACAATATCACCCTTTTATAATCATTTATCTAATATCCCCCTTTATTATTCTTAATTGACTAATATTATTTCTACCCCACCAATTAATTAATCCTCCTACATCATGTCTTATCCCATCCTAATATGTTTTATTCATTATTTTGGAATTTAAAGCTCCCATGGCTCACCTACCAACCTACACTAGCCTATTCCTAGGCTATCATACACCCCTAGTCCCTAATCACCCATACAATCCCTATCCTAATCCCTCAATAGTCCTAAATAATCCCTAAGGATATTATATAATTCTCCAATTCTATAACCTTCTCTATCTTGGCAACTTCTCTTTAGAAGTCTCTAATCTAGAGGCTTTCAAGGAATTTTTAATTCTTTGTAAATTCCTCAACCCTTGATTCTTGTGCTCCAACTTTGAATATGAGCCATATATCTTCCATTAGATTATTTATATAAGCCACTCATACATATAGAAACCATATATTCAGCTCATGAAATGAATAACATCTAGAAAATACACGAATGAATACATAATCCATGAATCAATCCATCATGATGTCAAAATTGTGAGTATAATTGCAATCAACAATCCAATAAGTCATTTTAAAGATCTTGGAAGGAGGATATGAGAAATAATGAATTGGTAAAATATTATTAATATTTTTTTTATTTGATTCTATAATCTCTCATATTAGGTAATTTGACATTGTGGGTTTAAATTACATATTCTTGTAGTTTAATCTAGATAGCTAAAAAAATCATCTACATTATAGTGACCACAACGGGAAGATATTACCAATTCAAAAAAATAAAATCAAATAAAATAAAAAAATCATTCATCTAATGGTGAAAAATAGTCTTCTAGAGCCTTAGGCAAGTACCATGAAGAAAACAAGTTTCTAGCATCATGGTAAAATAATCTATTATCAACATTATACCTCAACACTTGTAGGAAAATCTCTCTATTTCATCCACCAAATCCACCCATGTTCTCCTTGTCTATATTAACCCTTGATTCATTTTACTACTTATCATCTACCATTATCTCACGTATCCTATTATCTCTCATTCCTTTCTTCCAATCTTGACCTTTTTAAGGTATGGAAGATGTCTATAAATTTTTTCTAGAATCATCTTGGCATATCATTTAATAGAAACATAATCACCTACATATCTAATTATTTTATGATGTGGTAATTAGTGATCCCTAGTCCATTATTCCTTAGTACCCATCCCTTTTTTAGCATCATCTTCATCCTTTTTCCATACCATCTATTATTCCATTCATCCTTTCTTGGTTGCTAATCTTGGTGTTCCATTTTTTAGTAACCCCCTTTGTATAGTTTACATGCATATTCCAAAAAGAAATAAAAATTTAAATATGTAAAAAATAAATTTAAAAAACTATAAATTCCATAAAATCCAAGAAAAAACTAATTTTTCTTATCATATGTCATCTTTTCTTATGCCCTAACTATCCCAATCATCCTATATAAAGTCTGATCCATGTTATCTTTTTCTCATCTTTTCTTATCTAAACACCCTAGTCATCTTGTCCTATGTTTTAGGTAGCCTTATCCTAATCCTAGTCCCTAATTTATTCCTTATCATACTCCAAGTCCCTAGCCTCATCTAAATCCATATCCTTATTCTAATCCTATTCCTTAGTCTAATCATTATCCAATCCTTATCCTAATCCAAGTACCTATCCTAATATAGATCCATATCCTTATTTTAATCTAAGTCCCTAGTCTACTCCACATCCATATCTTATCTAAATTCTTGATCCAAATTCACATCTTAATCATCGTGACCAACTTAGTCCTATACATCACCCAATAAAATCCTCCCATTGAATCTAATCAAGACAATCGACACGACACACTTCATCTCGAAGTGAATACTTTTGTGCGTTACTTATTTTCTCTATGTTAAATAAATTGTTTGTATGTCTATTATATACATACATACATACATACATATATATATATATATATATATATGTATATATATATATTATATCTATGTATGTATATATATATATGTATATATATATATATATATGTATATATATATATATGTATATATATATATATGTATATATATATATATGTATATATATATATGTATATATATATGTGTATATATATATATGTATATATATATATATCTATATATATATATATACATATATATATATACATATATATATATATATACATATATATATATATACATATATATATATACATATATATATATATACATATATATACATATATATATATATATATATCCATATATATATATATATATATATAAACAATTTATTTAACATAGTTGCATCATGTTTCTTTTTGTCTATTGGGAAATGAAAATGGATGTTATGATGACATCAAAATCTATCATGATGATTTTAGGTGCCCTCAATGATTCAAAGTTTTCTATTTGCCCATTTTATGCACTTTGGTACCATGTAATCTTGGTCATACTATATCATGGGTAATATTTCTAAGTGATATATCTAATGTATTTCTTAGACTATGATGAGCATTATGATAGCTATGATGGATTGGTCATCTACACTGTCATCATTTATCTAATCATCTAATCATCCTTATTTGTCATCATTGATCTAATCCTATAGACACATCTAACTAACATTTAATATTTTATCCTCTAATAAATAATCCTCATCATCATCATCATCATCTTATACTCTATCAATTTTATTTATCCTTAAGTCATAACTACATTAGCCTGAGGTCTTTTCAGACTATGTAGGTAGTGCTCAGTCACATGCTGTGCTTGAGGTTATCTTGGCCACTCTCTCCTCTTTTCTTGAGGTCAACTTAACCACTTTCTCATCCTTCCCATCATTTTTTTATCATATATATATTTTCTTTCATAATCCTCCTTCCTTACATCAATCAAATCCTTGAGCTATAAATCATTTATCAACCAATCTCTTGATTAATCAACATCCCTACAATCATCTCCATAATCTTTTTTGTGACTCTGGCTCCTATCAATTGGTCCCAAAAAATCACACCAAACATCTTTTCCTCCATTAGTCATCCATCAAAACGTATTAGTCAATTTATCATTTATCACTCCTTTCCATGTGTCATTATTAGGGGCATAATCACTACTAATAATATTATGGATCATTGATTCCATATAATTCCATCCAATTCTCTTCCTTTATCTTTTGGTCAATCAATCATATCTTTTATTCTCTATCATCACCCTCATCATATTTCTTGACTTTGACCTTGACCTACGCTTATTATTAATATTATCAAAACAAGTCTTATTATATCCTACATCTCCCCCTTATATGCATCCTTGTTTTGGATATATCAAAATACTATGGCTTTTTGTCATATAATCATCATGTCATGTTTGATTCCCCCTTATGATGTGTTGACAACTGTGACACTATTTTTCCCATTTCTTGTGCATATGTTTTTTATAGGAGCATAATCAATTTGAATCTCATTACTTATGTTTATTTTATTATCTTCAACACCTATCTCACATATATCATCCGATACCCTCCTCTATCCATCACATCCCACCCCTTGTTTCCTCTTTCGAGTGACCATGCATCTCATTCTTCCTCACATGTTCCCTTTAAGGGGAATCATATCCACTAACTTCATTTACTAAAATTCATCCATGAAATTATTTTTATTTTAAAGACCATTAATCCTTCCACTTTGTACATTTATAATTCCCTTTAAAATATGGTAAAAGTGTATGCATCTAAATACACTCACTCATTTTATCATCAATAATATTACTATTAGTCAACACTAATTCCACTTATCCCATTTATCGCCTCTAATTCTATCATATTATCACCCTTTTCTAATAAATTATCTAATATCCCCCTTTATTATTATTTATTCACTAACGTTATTTATATCCCACCAATCAATTAATGCTCCTAAATCATGCCTTATCCCATCCCAATCTATCTTATCCATTATTCGGTAATTTAAAATTGCCATGGCTTACCTACCTACCTATACTAGCCTATTATTAGGATTTACTACACCCATATTCCCTAATCACCCATGTAATCCCTATCCTAATACCTCACTAATCCTAATTAATCCATAAGGAGATTCTAGAATTATCCAATTCTATAACCTCCTCTAACCTAGCCCTTTATCTCTAGAAGCCTCTATTTTAGAGAATTCTAAATAGTTTTAAATTCCTTGAAAGTTCATCCACCCTTGATCCTCATAGTCCAACATTGAATATGAGAAATATATCTAACCTCCTTAGTGTATTTATATGAGCCATTCCTCCATGTCCAAATCATATATTAAGATCATGAAATCAAAAACATATAGCAAATCCATGCCAATCAAACAATCTATGAATCCATAATCCATAAATAAACCATCACCATGTCAAAATTTTGAGTCTAATTGCAATAAAGTATCTAATATAAGTTAGTTTTAAGATCTTGAAGGGAGGATAGGAGAAATAAAGAACTAGTAAGATCTTATTAATATTTTATGATTTGCTTTTAGGTAGATTGACATTTTGATAGTTTAATCCATATATCTCAAAATTTCATATAAAAGTTATGAAAAGTCTAAGCTAGCATAAATTTTTTGTTAAGTTTTATAAGTGTGTTTTATTTTAAACTAAGATCCACTACTTGTGTCATATACTATCTAAGGCTAGTATTGTTGTTGATATAACTAAGATTAAGGCTATGCAAGAGTGTCTTACTCTTATAAATGTACATGAAGTAAATGGTTTTATGTGAGTAGATGGTTATTATAGAAGGTTTTTTGAAATTTTTTCTATGTTTGCTAAACCAATAATTTCCTTACAACTCAAGGGTAAGAATTTTGTTTGGACTTCTACTTAAATATTTGATAACTATAACACCTATACTTACGTACCAAATCCTAATCATAATTTCAAAATATAATATGATGTATCCAAATAAGGCTTAGGAGGCATGCTAATTTAGGATGGTTCAATTGTGGATTATGAGTCATAAAAACGAAAATATCATGAGAAAAATTACACCACTCATGAACTAGAACTTGTTATCATTGTGCATGCTTTGAAGCAATGGAAATATATTTTTTTGGGTAAGAATTTTGAATTAAAATTTTATCACCATAGCCTTGAAAATTTATTTTCCCAAGATGATTTGAATACACATAGCATACATGGTTAGAATTTTTGAGTAATTTTAGTATGAATATTTCATATGTGAAATATAACAAGAATTAGGTTGTTGATGCACTCAAACAATGCACCTGTATTTATACCTTATCTATTCTACATAATAATTTCAAAACTTAAATTTTAGAATATCAAAATTTTGATAGAAATTTTCAAGAGGTATGTGAAACTTTGGCTAACGAGCCTATAGAAAATAAATTTTATGACTTTTTTTTTTTCTAATATTTTAATTAAACATAAAAATAAAATTTATGTGTTTGAGTTTGGTGAATCAAGGAACATTTTTATAAAATAAATGCATGAATAACATTATTTTTCTCATCTTGGTGTCATGAATATGCCACATTAGTTATAAAGGTTGTATTATTGGCTTGGTTTAAAACATGAAGTTGCTAACTTTGTGACAAAATATTTGGAATGTTAGTGTGTAAAATTTGAAAATTATCATCTGAGTGGAATATTGTATCCTCATGATGCTATATTAGGTAAGTGGGTTTTGATTTCTCTTGATTTCGTAACTAGTTTTCCAAAATATCAAAGTAAACATAATACTATTCTGGTTGTAATAGATAAATGTACTAAAATTGGTCATTTCATTTATATAAATTTAATTAATGATGTATCTATATTTGATGAATGATTTGTAAAATAAGTATTATGTATGCATGGTAATCCTAAGTTTATTATATCAAATAGATAAAAAAAAAAATTGAAGGTTTTTGAAAACTTTGACTATTATTTTTCATACAAGAATGAACTTTAGATTATCTTATCACCCATAAATGGATTGTCAGATAGAAATATTAAATCAAGTTTTGAAAGACATATTAATAATATATGTGATGGATCAAAAAATTAAATGGAAAGATTATTTACACTTAGTTGAGTTTGATTATAATAAAACATACCATTATGTTATTAAAATTGCTCACTTCAATACTTTGTATAGACATAAGTGTTGGACTCCACTTGGATGGGAAAGTTTAAAAAATAGAATTATTATTTGTCTTGATGTTTTATAGTATTATGATAGGAAAATGAAAATAATAATATTAAATATTAAGGCTATCTCTGATAGGCAAAAGAATTATGCTAATTTAAAGAGGTTGTCACATGAAATTGAATTTGGTGATAAAGTTTTTCTACATGTTAGAACACAAAAGAGTTTGATTGAGTTTGTAGAGTATTCTAAATTAGCTCCTCAATTTGTAGGACCCTTGAAATTTTGGAGAAAATTATTCATGTTGTCCATCGACTAGCCTTTCTTCCTCTATCCTATATTTATGATGATTTTCATGTTACATTATGTAAAAAGTATATGCATGATCCTTCCAATGTGCTAGATTTGGACTTATATTCAGGTTTTAGAAAAGGAAAAGATGTATTTGGATCTAATGAGGAGCCTATAATATCATAGTGTTAGATTTTGAAATCATTATATTCACAAATTTTTAGTTCAATGGGATCCTTTGTCAAAAAGAAGTGTTACTTGGAAAGATGATATTATTATCAAGCAACACTATCCTTGGATATTCTGATTGATGGGATGGATCTCTTCAAAGTGGGGGGAGGATGTCATGACCATGCTTGAATACATTTGTTTCACTTATTTTTATGGTTTAGTTATGAACTATTTAGGACATAATTGTTTGGATTACTATTGTGATATAGTTTTGTGATCTATGTTTTATCCATTTTGATTATTGTTAAAATAGTTATTTGATATGCTTTTCATTAAATCATTGTATATTTCATGCTTAATAATTTATTAATTTTCATTTATGTTATATTACTATTGAATTTATTTCTTATATATAGTATAGTTATTGTTAATGGTTAGTTATAACTACAAGTACATGATATGAGCTAGGTTGGATGTGAATCTAAGCAATCGAATGAGGTAGAGAAAGTGAATGAAAATAAAATATTGAACTTAAAATTACAAATATTGAGATTTGATTGTTTTTATGCTTTGATTAATTTTTATTCTTTACTTCATTTAATAAGTGTTTATCTATAATATGATGTAAATGTAATTATAGATTCAGTCTTGATTTGGTTTTGACTCCTTATTTGTTGATTGCTTTATTCAATTTTTTATTTTGATTCTTAGATAATTTTATACTTATCAACATTTTTGAGAATGTCATAAGTCTTTTTCAAATGTGTTATGTAATTATTAGTTGATCATATTATAAGTTCTTGATATTTAACATTATTTTTTCTTATAAGAATTGCTAATTTTTTACTTGTGTTTACACTCTTGAATGACTTAGTTTAATTGTCACAATTATGTTTCATTTTGGATTAAGGTATTAACCATTGTTTATGGTTTAAAGACATTTTAAAATGTTTTTAAAACTATGTTGGGCTTTTTTCTTAAATTTATTTCATGGACATTATTGACTGGGACTCTTATTGGCATCTTTATTGGCTTTGCTAAAGTGAATGGGGCCCACAACCCACCATGGGCATGGTATTATTTTTATGGATTTGATTTATTTTGAAATTTTGATTATGGAATTGGATTTTACTCAATGTAAATGGGTTAAGACTCTTCTAACCCTATTAGGGTTCTTGGTCATTTTTTTGGTCATATTGGGAAGCCCTATGCTTGGGATAACTCAATTGTATTTTGTACATGGAAGCCAAGGGAAATAGTGAGACATTTAGATGAAATATATTTCTTTGAAGTTCAAACTATATTTTTTTTCCTTGTTAGCCATGTAATGGGTTTTTATGGAGTTTTGTATTAGTGAAAGTTGGCTTAAATGGGTTGACCGATCTTTGCATTCATCAGATGTGGAAGCTAGATTTTTTTTGAAGGCAAGAAATTAATATTACTCACTATTTTTTTCATTATTTTTTATTGGCACTCAAGTAAGTATTTAATTTAAATTATGAGTCATTTTTGTGGTTGAGCCTCACTAGTTTTGAATTAGACTTTTGTTTATATATATATTCATAGTCATTTTACTATTATGTAACTTGCAAGAAGGTTATTGAATGCCTTTCTTGTGTGAATAAAACATAATAGCGTTTGAGTTATTTTTTGTTGTATTTGATTTTTAATTAAAAATAAATGAATACTATTACAACCTCGACGATGGAATATAGATAGTGTTTTCTATGTGTATGTTATAAAAGTCCATAATTATTTATGGGTATTTTGTGTAACTTAAAATCCTAGTTATGATTTCGAAACATTAGCCATATCTTCATTTTTTATTTGGTTTTTTTAATTTTATCAACACAAACTTCTGCCTTTTTTAAGATGAAACCTTAGAAAAAAATAATAAAAATTTTAGTTTTAGGTGGGGTTTGAATATCATCTAGTTTTCCTTAAAATATGATTTTGATGTGTTCCATCAGTAGCTGTACACCTAGAATATAATATTTAGTCATAATGATGCTTTCTGATTTATGTTAGTCTATTTTTAATCATTTGATTTCAATTTTTTTCATGATTTTTTGACTTTATGTTAAAGACTATTTGTGAATACATCATGATATTTAAAATTATTTGACATTAAACATTCATATGAATGATTTATGTTTTTATTATCATTACTAGTTATTAATAATGACCATAGTATACTTTTATCATGATTTTCATTTGACCATGTTGGTCAACATTGAGCTAGCAATTTAGGATGTTTGATGTTGTTTTATTTGATTAATATGGTTGACTTTATTTGTAATGGATAAGATAATGTGTGATTTTCCATGAAAATTGATTCAATTTTGATGTCATTTTTATATTATTGAAATTTTTATTTATGATGGTTTTTGATGATATTTTTACTATGTTATTTATTTTGGTTCTTTTAAACTATTTGATTCATTTATGTTCATTTTTACTTGGATGGACATATTTAAAGAATATTTTTTATTTTTGGGATTACTAAAAATAATACAATTACATTTATTTTAATGTTTCACCATAATGAATGATTTAGGTTTGTGGGCAAAATGCTATGAATTTAACTCTTAATCATGAATATTTGAAATCTATAAGACAATCTTTAGCAGTTGGAATAACTACAAAGGTGTTAGTGTTGTTAACCATGAATGTAAACAATGTTGTTTGAATGTTTTCATAAATTTGTTTTGTAATTCGATCTCAGTAGTCACTATTACTTTACTATCTTCTCTCATCGAGATGGATTCACATCCAACTAATGGACAAGGTGGTCTAGGTCTAGTTATGATTGGGCTCAATGGGACTAGAGAGGTGGGTATTTACTTCACTACATTTGCATATAGAAGATTGTTTATTTTACTTCTTCTGGACTGAGTTATTGATAGATGATTGTAAAATGAGTTGATTTTTAATTGTATAAATTAACTTCTTCAATTATATTGATATTTAGTAATTATGTGATTCAAGATTAATGTTATGTTTGATTTTTATAATTATGTTAGTGTATGCAAGTGGACTTATGATTATGATTGGAGTTGATGTTTTTAGATATCAAACAATTAATTATGTTCTCATTACATTTATGATGTATGAATATTATTTGTAGCATTCGATCCTACATCTGTATGAGCTAAATTACTTCATTCATTAGTTTTATATTACTTGGATTGAATGTTTGTTCGATGTAGACTCTTATTTCAATCTCAAACTGTTATGCATAAATTAAGAATGTTGACGTATTTATTTTCATACTTATAAAAAGATAATTTAGTTATTATTTTTTATGGATAAGTGTTCATGAATATTTTTAAGTTCATATAACTATATAATATTATTAGTAGTCTAATCTCATATAGTTGGCATTGAGATATATGAATAATTAAATAGTTAATTGGTTGCTTTTGAAATTAGTTGTTAAGATAAATTTGATTCACTATATATATGTTTGATCATTATGTCTATTTAAGATAAATAATGATCTTAGTTGATCAATGACAAGTTGTCTTAATTGATATTTTTATATATTTGTGTTAATTCCTAATTTCACTACCAGAAAAACATAAGACTTATATTAAGCTATGAAGGGCTGAAATTTTTAAATTGACTTTATGATAAGGATTATTTCAAAGAACTAAAAAAGTGTCTAAATTTTAATATATTATTAAGGATTGTATTAGTGGGTAGTCATTTAAACTTGAAAATGTTGTACCGAACATCTTGCTTCTTTCCATAAGAAATGGGGACCCACCTTTTTCAGACTATGGTATTGACTTTGAGACCCTCTTCTAAATGTTTATGGAAAATCTAAGAGAATATTGATTATTGGCCTTTTCATAATTTGACAAAGTAGCATTAGGTATTGTGTTTTCATAGAATAACTTTATACCTTTTAGGAGTCTTTCTATGGGTTTTATGTTTTCAGACTTATCATTTTTTTGAGATTTGGTCCTCATAACTTTTGTTCCACAAGAATTGGTCTTCAATTTATTATGTTGAATATTTTGTCTATTATAATTTCCCCAAAATAACTCCCTTGTGACAATTTATCTAAAGTAATTAAGATTTATTGAACTTATCTTCATCATATTTATCTTTGTCAAAGAAAATCTATCTGACATTTTGTCTAACAAAATTTTACCTTACTGATACATTTTCTTGTAGTAATTCTATTGAAACAATTTTGCCATAGACTTATTCTTTCAAGATTTTTTCCCCAAACTTAATATTTTAGGTCTATTATGTCTAGCATTTTGTCCGAAACAATTTCCCTGAATTAAACTTATTCTTTAGAATATTTTGTTTGAAACGTTCCCTGACACTAATATTTCCCTAAAAATAACCTTGCCAAGACATTAGGGCACATACCCTTTAGACCTTTTGCAATCACCATTCATAATAATTATAACCTACCCTTTGGGTTTTTTGTCAAGGGAAAATTTCCCTAAAAATTAGATCCTTCAAAAAATTTCTCCATGATGTAGCCCTTTGGACTTAATGCACTTCACCTTTGGCCTTTTTATTGCATCCATTTGTTCTGATAGAATGACCCTTCAACATTATTGCATTGACCCTTTGCCTTAACGACTTACCCTTGAAGAATTTTTTCCCAAGACCTTTCCCATCAAAATATAACCCATGAAGTAGATCCTTAAGGCATGTTTTTGCCATGAAGTAGACCTTTTAGACTTAATGCACTTGCTCTTCAGCCTTTTTATTGCATCCATTTTTCTTGATAGAATGACCCTTCATATTTTTTCATTGACCCTTTCCCTTATTGACCTACCCTTTGATAATTTTTTCCTGGGCTCTTTCCCATAGAAATGTACCCCATAAAGTAGATCCTTCAAGAATTTTTGTTGCCATGAAGTAGACCCTTTTGCCATTCTACACTTACCCTTTAGTCTTTTTATCAAAATCTAATTACTCCAGAATTTAT
Source organism: Torreya grandis (assembly GCA_037957365.1). Taxonomy (NCBI): domain Eukaryota; kingdom Viridiplantae; phylum Streptophyta; class Pinopsida; order Cupressales; family Taxaceae; genus Torreya; species Torreya grandis. The sequence continues at coordinate 696,073 of JARHVA010007114.1, read as the reverse complement.
GTTTTCAAACATTTTTTCAAATAGAGGGTCTTCAAAATATGTGTCTCAGATATTTTGTTTGATGAAAATGAACTTTCAGACTTTTAGAATTTCCCTTTGACATTTCTATCTTACAAATTTTATCTAATGAAAATAACCTTTTAGGATAATTACTTCAAACATTTTGTCTAAGAGAATTGAGTCTTTAGTAGAATTATTTGATATATTTTATCTGAAACAATTCCCTCAATGGAATTAATCTATGTACGAAAATGACACAATAATTACCCTAAAATAATACCATACTACCAATATCAATAGACAATAAATCTAGTATAATTACCAAATGACACCCTTAGGATCAGGCACTTTATTATATATATGCTAAGTCATTTTAATTTTTTGTTTGTGGAGAGAATATAGAAAAGGCAAGTGTCAAACTCATGGATAGTTAAAAATTCAAGCACCAAGATCTACGATGCATGTTAACTCATAAACCAGAGATCGATGGTGTGAAATAAAGAATGGTAATAAAGGGCTCTCCAAAGGGAGTGTGGTGGTGATAAATGTCACCCTTATGGAAGTATTTATATAAAGGCTTTTTCCAAAATCTCCATAACAATTCCATGTGTCAACATTGTAGGAGACCAATACATATAGATCTAATGATTCATGGGAGTCTAATACATCAAGATCAATGGCACAAGATTGATGGAAGATTTTCAAAGGTCATAGGACAAGTGAGAAGTTGCCACATGATGCAAAGGCACTAAGTGATGGAGTGAATTTTTTAAAAGATCCCAAGAAGACCATGGAGCTACCAAATGGCATGCTCAAATTCCCATCATGCATAGGGATCTGATAGTTTGAGTCCTTGATGTATTTTTCAATGGTTTAGACTTAATTAGAGGCATATGCAACGTGTAATGCATATTCATTAGTCATATTTAAACAACATCACTAGTTATAAAGGATTGATACAATGATAATTGTCTTCAAAGCATGTTTGAGTTCCATTTGAAGGTGGCTAATCTAAAATATTTAATAGGTTGTTCTCACAACCTATAAAGAAGACATGTATAGTTTTTTTAAAATGGTGTATATATTTTTAATTTACATATAGTTCAAGCTATAATTGTAAAAAAGTTTATCTATCTTTATACACATGCACATGTTACATAAATTTTGTAAAGTCTATTTTAAACATATAACTACAAATAGATTTTTATACAATTTTGAACCACAGTTAGGACTCATGTTCTAACTATCACATGTAACAAACATACATAAACCTAGAGGATGAGGTGACCCCTTCCCCAATTCTATATAAATAATTTTAATCCAACATGGATTTTTATCAAAAAAAATTTAATATAGGAGAAACATCAATTTTGATCATCAATATATGTGTTTGGGTATTTTATTTCTAATTTATCTATAATTAGCTTTTACTTTCTTAGGTAGTATGTTTCAATAATATTTAGTGTGAAAAGGATGCAAAAAGATTATTGATTATTATGATTTATGTATTAATCTATAGATGTGCAATATCTACTGAAATATTAGTAAAATATATTATTTAAAATAGTCAAGTTCAAATTGATTCATAGTTTAGATTGTTCATGAGTACTTTATTGGATGTATTTTTCTATGTATATGCAACAACTACCTTAGATACTTCACTAGCTCAAGCCATAATCTCCTAATTAAGGCTGTGTAATAACTGATCTAAAAGGAGCAACCTTTGTTTGAGGCCTCTAAATTTCCCTCATCATTATTTACTTAGAATTCTTATTTGTGTCTAATTATACATGTGAAATTACTACTAGCAATACGCATAATTTTTGAGAGCACTTGTCCTTTTTAGAAACCAACCATGGAAATGATTCCTAAAAATCAGAGAGCTTTATTTTCTATCTCACCTTTCCCTCCTTTTTGAGTTTTTTCTAACACTTACCCACTCTATATTATAAACCATCCACCCATCCAACTCACATAGAGATTAACTACCCTTATTAGGAACCATACTTCTATCTAAAAAACCTTGTCAACAACTTTCATGCCCTATCTCTATTCTATTAACAGGTTAAAATAGATTGCATACCTGCAACTTATGCCCTGGAATGGAGTTTACCTCCATTGATATCATAGAACATTAGAGGCTACCTCATTACATTATGGTGTGTATAAAACCCACGTCAATAGTTAATTGGTACTAGAAGGAGGGCATGAACATTTAATTATCATTAACAAAAAAGTCCAGCTTGTGCAAATCCAAAAAGAAAAAAAAAGAAATCATAAACTTAGAAAACAAAAGAAAACTAAGAATGGATTGGCTTGGAAAATGACCCATATATATCCTAGGTATTCAACATGATCTTCTTGATGACCTATTCCCAAACCTTCCTAGGTTCCATAATAATCACCCAAGAGCTATGAAAGAGCATCTCGCCACTTACACATATTTTATGCATGTTAATGATATAAAATTTGAGTATATAATCTCTAGGTTGTTCCCATTCACACTGGGAGAAGAAATGTATGATTGGTTATGAGAGTTAACACATTGTTCTATTACTATTTGGAGTGATTTTGAGTAACATTTTTTGATTCAATTTGGTCCAAATATTGATGTTCATGATTTAAAAACTAATTTACAACTTTTATGAGGTTCTCTATAGTAGGTATGTTGGATATGAATTTTTTATAGGTTGTCTAAGGATAAATATTATTACTATGCCCAAAAAGGAACATAGTGGAATGTTTTCCTTTTAATCCAAGCACTATGAACAAAGAGGAAGAAGAGATTCGAGATGAAGAGCATATTTTAGCTATTAATGAAGAAATTGTAATGTTATAGGAGAAATTGAGATACCAACAACAAGAAAAGGAATTTATCAAGTTATTAGAATTGGATCATGTTGATTCCATCCCAATATTTGATGAGATAATTGATGAAGTAAATAATGACAATGAGGAAACTATCAATTTAGAAGAACATTGTCAACCTTTGTAGTAGCTCTATGAGATAGAATATGCTCAGGTATAGGATCAATTACTTTGTCTTAAAAAAGAAGATATTAGATATAAAGATGGTGTTGATGACTCTTGTGACTACTTATTTTCATTGAAATCTCTATTAGAGGACTCATTTGATGATTATAATCCTGACTTGTTCTTCTTTGATTATTCAAGCTTCAATTTTAAGATTTTAGATTATGTCATGCCTGAGATAGGTATCTATTTTTATCATGAGGCAAATGAAAAAGTTATTTTTGCTTCCCAAAAATTCTAATTCTATGTCTAAGTTTACTTTTAATGGAATTAATTCACATAAATGTTGATGCCTTGATTTGATAGATGCTAAATTTAATTTAGTGCCTAATTCTAATGTGCAGGACACTATGGTTGATTATGTGATTAACAAATAAACCTAGACTGTCTAGAAATAAACATCATTTGAGATTGAATTAAAGACCTTTGATTACACATATGATTCCCCTAAAGGTACAAATCTTCCATAACATAAATATTCAAAAGAATTAGATTATGTAGAGGGCAATAAGTAGAGTTTCAATTCAAAAGAACACACAAAAAAGGATAAATAAAAGGTAGTGGATGGTATGATCCCTTTAGAAATAATAATTAACGAATCTCTCACTACTAAAATCATAAATAGTGAGTCCCATCTAAATAAAAAATTTATTCATTATTTGGAAAGTCAAGAGCTGATTCATTCTAATAGTGAAGGTCACACTCAAAATGGGAGTTTAGATGATGTTTTTGAGGAAACCATTGATCATGATTATACTTATCATTCTAATTCTATCTTTGTGGACCTTCTTCAAACTAAGTTCATAGAGTATGATGACTTTCAAAACTGCAGGTCAGATCTAATATCAAACACTTTGGATGAGTTAGTTGTTTATTGTGTCTTGGATGTCCTAATGAGTAACCTTGATTTTTTATGTTACAATATTATGGAAAGGCTTAAAATTATACTTAATGAATATAGTGATGTCCCTTCCTATCTCAGAACTTTAATGGGTAAAACCTTGTTATTACCAAAGAGTGGGAAACCTACCGAATAAAGTTTCTAAATCCATCACCCATATTATTTGGGTTTTCATTAGAGTATGAGTAGGTTAGGTTTCTTATTTTTTGTTATTTTCTTTCATATATTAGTTTCTTTCTTTCTATATTAATCTTTCTTGATTTTAGTATTTTGCTTTCTTAGATTAGATCTTGCATTCTTAGTTTAGGTTTCAGTGCTTCCTTAGATTAGTTGTTCTTTACTTTATCTGATAAGTAGAATTATGTTTGCTCTGACTATAGCCAAGTTAAAATCCAAAGTAAATGAGCTTATGACTTGTAGAAAAGGGGAAAATCCAAATCTAGGCAATTTGGGACTAGTTTATAGATTAGGTGTATTTGTATCTTTTTTGAGTCTTTAGGATGAAGGTAGTTAATCATAGATTATTTTGAATATTATCATAATTGAATAATTTTATGAGGCATGTGGAAGTAACTCTTAGTAATTCATATAAATTTATAAGGTTTTATTTTTTGATTGGGTCAAATGCACTTATTACATTAAATACGTATTAAAAGTGATAATTCTAGGTGTAGATGTGGTTGGCAACGATGTTCTAGTAATGATCTATTTTATAATTATACTAGTTTACTAGGGTTTAATATCTTATCTTCTAAATTGAAGAACAAAAAATAGAAAAATAAAAATAAAATAAGAAAGAACCAATGAGTTCAAAAGAGAAAAATAAATTCTAAAGAAAATCAAAAGGCTCACATGATGAAATAAGGTCAATGTACCATGCATCATGATTAAGAGAAAATAATGGAATAAGAAGAGAATAAACCCAAGGTATATTTGTTAGGGATAAATTCTTTGCTAGTAGTAGAGCAATGTCTGAGCTTCCCTTGTTTTTTATCTTTAATAGACACTAGAATGAAATCTACATTTTCATCAATCCTTTGAAAAACTCATCACAATAAGGGATAAATAAAATACACATTTAACACACACAAATCCAAGAATTAGAGGTTAAGCATTTTGTGTGAATTAACCAAGGAGTTTATTTCATGTTTTTAATTTGCATGTTCTTCTATGAAATAATTCATGATTGATTTAAGATTGTAAACTAGAGTTCTGGGTTCTTAATTACTTAGGAGTATTCCCCCTATAAGTTTCCATTTGTTGTACCCAACATCCCCCTTCATTCCATAGGAAATGGGGACCCACCTTTTTTTTAGACTATAATATTGAATTTTAGCCCCTCTTTTATATGTTTATGCAAAATCTGGGGGAAGACTGATTATTGGCCTTTTCATACTTTCACAAAGTAGCATTAGGTATTATGTTTTCATGGACATTATTTATACCTTTCGAGAGTGTTTCTTCAGGTTTTATGTTTTCAAGATTATCTTTTTTTGAGATTTGGTCTTTGAAACTTTTGTTCCTTAAGAATTAGTATTTGGGTTTATTATGTCAAACATTTTTTCCTTGACAATTTCCCTACAATAATTACCCTATGCCAATTTCTCTGAAGCAATTGAGATCTATTAAACTTATCTTCATCAGATTTATCTTTGTCATACTTTTTCTAGCAAAAAATTTGTCTGATGGAATTTGACCTTGCTGATACATTTTCCCATAGTAATTTTGCCAAAATAATTTACTGCATCAAACCTTTTGTTTGAAACAATTTCTATAAATAAGACTTATTCTTGTAGATATTTTTTATAACATTCCTTGGTGCCAATTTCCAGGAAAATAACATTGTTAAGACATTATGGCACATACCATTCAAACCATTTGAAATTACCCTTTAGCCTTTTTGTAACCTACCCTTTGAGTTTTTTTATCAAGGGTAATTTTCCCTATGAAGTAGACATGTAATTGTAAATAGATAATGATGTGAGTTATAATCATTAATTTGGAATTGATAAAATTTCCTTGAAAGATAACAAAGAGAAAGTTTTTAACCTAAAATATTAGAAAATTATGTTATGCTTGGTTTAAGGACATTGATCTAACTTGAAGTTTAATTCACTTAAATAATAAGATTAATTGGTAAAACTTTTATTTTGTACATTAAGTCCCTTTAACTCATGTGGTAATTAAACAATGATGTTTTAAGTATGTTTTTATAGCCTAATAAGTATGTCTTAACTTAAATAAGATCATTAAGTAGGCATGTCTTGACCTATACCTTGAGACTAACCATATATTTTTAAATGGTAATATATTAAAAAATGGAACATAAGCATGGTTTTTGAAACATCTAAAAAAGCTTAATCAGTACACATTTACCCTTTGTCAATCAATTACCTAGTGATACAATCTCCCTAATCTACCTGTTGAGATGGTGATAATCTCATCCTCTACTTGTTTGTGATTTTCATAAAGTGTTCAAATCTTTGTATTGATTTTTGAAATAGTCCATTACCATTATCACTTCTTGTTGCTTATGAGTTTGATAGATATTGATCATGAAATCTTAATATGATGATTCATCTATTGAATATTTTTTACTTCCTATAGTTGTTTGTTTAGCTTTACCATTTAGCCAATGAGGTACCCATTATTTTATAGCCTGTGTAGGTACTTGGGTAAGTGTATAATTTAGTAACCACTCTACTGGAAAGGCCATAGTGAAGTATGTAGATAGGTGTATGTGAGTGTTTCTAAACTGACCCACTTCTATCTAAATACTAAGTGGTTAAAATAATTCTTAATGAAGTCATTGTCAATTTACAAACTTTGTCTAGTTCCTATGTTTGCTATGACATAGTTATGAAACTCATTAAGTTTTTCCATGTTAAACTTTTGTTTGAACTTTTTAGCATATTTTTCTTCTTAGTATTAGAAAAAAAAAAAAAAAATTTAAAAATATTTTGGGCTTAATATTGATCTAACCCATGAAAATGATGACTTAAGGTTTAGCCTCACAAGAAAGTATTAATTAAATGAATGAATATTTATCAATTCTTTATTTGTTTTTTCAAGTTAAGAGAAAATACTCCTATAACCATTAGACATCCTAAAAGGTTATCTTAGTTATATTATTGTAATGTCTTACCCTTAAAATATTGTGTAGCCTAGGAAGACAAAGACATATATAATAATGAAATGGATTAGTTATATTTAAAATATGAATTTAAGAAGATTAATATTATTGGAATTAAATATAGGGATTTTATAGGGATGTTTGATGACAACACCAATATTATTAATGCCATGATAACCTTAGAGAATGTGTTGGTCACCATCAATCAATAATTAAGTATTTAATTTATTATTCAAACAAATTTGTTAATTAGGGAAAGATGAAATTCGAACTTAAGAGTTCATATTGTATAATTTATGAACTGGATCATTATCCTAAATTTTGCACTATTGTTCAAAAATTCAAAAGACTTCTGAAATGAAATTAAAGTATAGTCTCAAGTTCAACAGACAACATAAACATGTTTAATTCTAAGGAACCTTCAAGTAAATAATAAAATACTAATATTTATGTTGTTACAATAAGAAACAAGGACTAAAATCATAGCCCATAAGAATTTATTAACAATGCAAAGTAAGTAAATAATCAATCTACTCATAAATAGGATTCTAATGGTAAATATAGATATGATAATCCTCACAAATCTAAAAATTCCAACACCTTAGTTAATTCTAATTATAATCCAATTGGATTGAGTAATGCACAATATTAATATCACAAGTTCAAGATTTACAATAGGTGTGATAAAGTTTTTGATCTTAGAGTCTTAGGATAAATATGAATGTTTTGATTTTATTTAGCTTTGAAGACAATAAGAAAAAGTTGAAGTAATACATAAAATTAGATATGTTCCTAAAAAATTTATTGGAATGCAAGAAGAAGCACATGAGGAGAGAAAGACGAAACACTTACTTAATATGGAAATTATCCTAATGACTACATCCCCCATTTTATGTATTAGTTTAAGTTTCCAATAAGATCATCCATAACTATAATTAAGACAATATATTTCAAGAATGTGATGCCCATATGTATTGTAGATCAAATAGGCATCCCCTAAGAACTTGATAATGATAAGTTGGTTGGTTTTAAATCTAACAAAACTAAATATTGTCAAAAATTTAAATAAATTACAATAAAAATTTCACAACATGAAATAGTTAGATCTATGACTAATATATAGATTCTTAACATTCCTACCAACTATTATATGTTATCAATACCAGGTTATTATAGATATAATACTACTTATGTTACTAAAGATGCTACTTAGGTACATATAGGAAATTAAATATCCTTTTGTAAAAAGAATAATGTTATATATAATTATACAAACTTTCCAAATCCAACATTACCTTCTCTTAAATAAGAATCAAGACATATGGTATTATGAGTTTAAACCATTTTGAAATTGTGACCCTTGATGATGAAGATCAACAACATGACATCATTTTTCCAAAGACACACACACACACACACACACACACACACACACACACACACACACACACACACACACACACATTATGTTCATACCTGTATGTGTTCTCAAAATAAAATTTGTTCTAGTGCAATTTTAGTTTCTCCCATAGGTGAGTCTCATCATTTAAGTTTTCAAATATTTTTTGAGGCTACAAATAATCAAACAAAATTTGATGCATTTTTCTAGGTTTAGAAAAATCTCATGAGATGGATATAAATGAGCTAGAATTGTTTGGTGATTGAAATCTAATTATGAGACAAGTTATAAAAAAATATAATAAAAATCAAACATGTATGAATAGCTATACATAGAAATTTTGGTTATCAATAGAGAAATTTGATGCTTTTAACATATCTCATATTCTTTGGGAATTCAATTATAATGTTGATAAACTTGTTTTTTTTTCTTCAAGTATTCTGATGTCTAATTTTAACTTACTTATTTTACTTTTATTTAAGTGTTAAGAAACATGATACCTGACCTTGAAACCAATTAGATTATTTTTTATTGTGATGAATGCATAGATTATTTATGCAAGGAAATTATTTAGATATCAATTATTAATTTTGTTGAATCTTTTAAAATATTCTATAAGTCAGTTTATTTCTAGTCTTGTATGTCCTTAATCCATGTTTTCTTTGAATGTCTAACTTAATATCCCAATCATGGAATAACTACATAGGATGATAATAAAGGAAACCCTTCTTATAGACCTATCTATAGATGAAGAACCTAAATAAGTTTATTTGGGTATTAATTTTAATGATGAGAAAAAACTACATTTAACTATGTTTTTAAAGAGTTTATTTATGTTTTTGCATGGTCCTACAAATATCTTAATGATTATTATACTAGGATAATACAAATTGATATGCTATAAAACCTAGTATGAAAATCATAAGATAGAAACCTAAAATAGTAATTCCCTTGTGGAAAACATCAACAAGGAGATTGATAAAATTATCGATGTCAATGCCATTTTTTGATTTAGATATTCTAATTGTGTTTCCATTTTATTACCTATGCATAAAAATAATGGTGATATTAATTTATGTGTTAATTTTTAATGATTTTCATCAATATAGTGTAAAATATAAATTCCTTTTGCCTAACATTGATAAAATGTTATAGCAGGTATCTAGCTCAAAAATGATGTCATTATTGGATAGATTTTTAGGATATAATTAGGTTTTTGTTAATCCTAATGATTGAACAAAACCACTTTTAAAACATGAAAAGATAATTTTTATTTCAATAGAATACCCTTCAGTTTAATTAATGTTCATGCATGTTTTCAAAGAGACACGCACGTAGCCTCTAATGACCTGATTGATATCATTATCCAAGTCTACTTTGATGATTTTACAATCCATTCTAAAAATAACAAGAAACATAGTGAACATGTGTATGATATTATTACCCATTATAAAAATAATATGACTTCACTCAATCTTAATAAATCAATCTTTAGAGTAACCAAAGGTAAATTTATAAGACATATCATCATTAAATATGTTATTTACATTGATCCTGAACATGAGAAGGCTAATAAATATTTTCTTCCTCCCAAAAGATGAATGAAATATGAATTCATTTTCTAGTAAATTCATTATTGTATGTAAATCCATTACATATTTTTTTTAATAAAGTTGCTCCTTTAAAACATTTTATTGAAAATAATCAGCAAATCCATTAGGATCATAATTATGATGCAACTTTCAAAAGTTTAAAGGATACTATTACTATTCTCTAGTAATAGTTAAACTTGATCTCAATAAGCCTTTCATTTTGTATATCAATTCTACCAATAAATCCACTACTTTGGAAAATCTTGAAAAATATACAGAAAAACTTAAGAATTTATTTTACAAGAAAATTTATAGGAAGACCTTTAAGGTCCTATTTTTTGACAAAGTTATAGAGGACCCTAGGAAACATCATAACATTGACTATTTTTGGTTTGGTCCTTATTAAATTCTTGTATATATTAGAAGGAATGATTTTAGTTTGCATGGTAGAGATGGGAATTAGTTGTCATGTAATCAATAGGTATTATAATAAACCCTTTCATAGATAATTTATATAATTTTCCTTCATTGTTAGTGTGTTTACTTTTAACTTTTCTATTTTTATTTAGGTTTGGATCTAAAATATGTATGTTTTTACCTAAAAACTATCTTTTTAACAATAAAAATATCTATTAGTGAAAAGAAATCATAATCAAGAAAAGGTTGTATGTTTTATAATTATGTTGAATATTAGACAAATAACGTTTTGAAATATTAATCGTAAATGGTTGATTACACTTGATAACATAACTGAATATTTTCATGAAATACTTAGTTATAAATTGGCTTGAAGTGGATTTCTTTGGAAAATATCCTTACAACCCTCACCTTCCTATTTTTTGTTTAATTCTCTTTCTTCACATTCATGATAAATCATGTAGTCATCCCTTAGTTGTCTAACATTATAAAAGGTGTTCATGTATACTGAGACAAGAAACAAATGACTTGGGTTGTAATCTTGAGGAAAATTTATTAAATTATATAATGTGACCATACCTCACAAATGAGATAGGCCAACAAGGTTGCCAATGCTATTAATAATTTTCACACCCACCTTATTTTTAAAAATATAGGTTAATCAATACAATTAAATATATCTAAATTGTTTAATTGAGCCCAATCATAAATTAATGGTGGAGACCACTTATTTTCTTAGTTTTTGATCCATTTATCTTTCAAGATGTAGTGTAATTAAGGTTTCATGTTTAAATCACACTTTTTTCATGTTTGTTTTTAGAACATATGTTGAAATTTTGATCTTAACATAATTATGATAATCACATTTTGTTGTTGAAAAATAATTGGAGGCATTTTTGTCATCAAATTAGGTTTTTTTTTGCATAATATCACAAGTTGTGATAGTGAAATTTTTAACCCCATTAATTATATGTCATCTTTCTATCATTTATTCAGTCAAACATGCAATATATTATAAGATGATGGGTATTCGATAGGGTGGCCTACATTTTGGGATTAATGTTGATTGAGCCCATGTAAATTGGGACATAAGGTTTATCCTCTCGAGTAAGTGGTTACTAAATGGGTGGATATTTATATCATGTCTTCTCTCATTTGATATAATTATGATATGATGTTGATTAACTTTAAGATAACTATAATCATATTTAAGTTTCTAGCTCAATTTATTGTTATATTTATAATCACATTTTGATAATAGGCCATATTTTAGAACATTTTCAATTTATTGGTACTCTATCCATTAATGATGAAATTGAGTTCTTAGGTTGTGAGTGTGATGTCCCTACTTTTTTATTATTGTCAAATCTTTTTCACACTTGCATTTTTTGTGTTTGGGTTCTTGAATATGATATAATCATTTTTTTCTTTGGTTACAAGTATGAATTGAGTATGGTGTTTTGGTTTCAAATGATATCAAGAGATATTATCATTATATTTAGTTTGAAACAAATGTTACGATTGTGTAGTATGATTGAGTTAAAGAAATTTTGGGTATAATTCATTTTTCATGGTTGAAATGAAAAATAAAAGTTTCTAGTTTGATAGAAAGATTTTAAATTTGGTTTTATTTGAGTTAAACTAGTTAGATACTATTAGGTGGGCATTACTCTTGAGTAATATGTAAATCCAAATTTTTTTTTATGCATGTTCTTACTTCAGTGAAGGTTTTTAATTCTAGATGTGGAAGATTTAATGCATGTAGGGCCAATTATTTTCTTAGTTTTTTATTTTCATATAGAAATATAAAGTAATGGTGGTGTTTTATTGAATTGTTGAAAATAATTAAGAGACACATTTTGAACCATTCATATTATTGTGGGTAAAATCCATGATAAACACCCTAATTTTTTATATGGTTAGAGGCTCTTTGAGATTCAAATTTAATATTTGGGGATTACTTGGTTTATTATGTATAAATGTTGATCATGTCAAAGGTTTTATGTTTGTTTTCTTGTACCGTGATTGATAGATAAACATGACCCAAAATTGAATTCTTGGTGTAAGATATTTTTTAAAGGTTGAATTAGACCTTGTTTTCTAAAGGGTATCAATTGAAATTTGTTTCATATATAATGTGTTGCATATGTGTTGGTTGTCACATTTTATGTTGATTAAAAATAATAAATATTTTATTATATGCCATTTTGGTTGTTCTATTAAATTTGGTAAAAATAAATAGTTTTATGTTAAAAAAATATTTCTTAGGGAAGAGATATGTTTTTGAAATAACAAAGTCCACTTTTAAACTAATGCAAAAAAAGATAAATGTGTTTGTAATGAAAAGTTTAATGGAAATATTTTTGGCATATTTTTATAGAGTAAAGAGATTATATGGTTTGAGATTTGAGTTGATCACTTGTAGGTTCATATTAATGCAGTTTTTACAATAAAAATTGTCCATGAGTTGTTTTTATTATTTATAATGTACATGTTATGGATAGAATTGGGGTTTAGTCTTAAAATATTTATAATCCCTAAATTTTTTAGTAATGTTTGGGTGGATTAGGGTAATTATTTATTGAGGCATTGAATATCATAAGAGTTGGGTTAATAAAAATAATCATGTCAGAGGCAAGAATTTTACACATTGACTAGGCATTGGCATGGTTTGAGGTGAAATGGTTTTTTGAGGTATCATTACAAGAGGTTTAAGAAGAGGAAATTGGGTGTTTATTCATTTTAATCCTCAAGAGCCTCATTTTAAAAAATTCCTTCATATGTTTTTTGAGGATATTCTCAATCATATTATCATTAATCTATAGGTTCATAGTTTACCAAAATTTTGAATTCAAGTTTTAAACCCTATATATCATGTTGAGAATCAAACTTCACATGACCATTTTAATTACAATGCATTTATGAATTTAGACATTGTGATATCCTTATTGAATAAGTGTGACACATGTTTCTATAAATTTTGATCAATGCATTAAGTAACTATTACACAATCTAAATAGTTTTGGTCGTATTATTTCTCCCATTCACATTATTTCATCCTCTCAACTTGACACTCTCTTTGATGAAAATTCAATTACATCTAAGCACGGTACGTCCTTTACAATAGTCCCTTTAATCATAAAAGTATTGAATAGGATGAAGTTTGAGGTGTAGGATGATAGTGGAAATATTACTTGTATAGAGCTATCTAGGATTAAATATGAGTATCTATAATGTGATATAAAAAATATGACATCTTTATTGGATTTATATTATTGTTTTGATACTTGGTTTATTTGATACTCTTTGCTTCATTGACCAGGGTCTTTGTTACCTTCATTATTTTTTGGATATATATTTTTTATATTTAGTATCTTGTGGACCCAAAAGTATTTTTAATAGTTCTATGTAATTATATTGGTGTGTTGACTAACCTTTTATATGCATTATGCTGACATATGATATTATATGATTTTGGGATGATGACTTGGTTGAAAATGTTTTTTAAAATATTTTTTTGCTTATTATAGTTGTTTTGGATGATAGATGCATGGCTATTTAACCTACTAACATAGTCATGTTGAGATTAATGTGGACATATAACTTAATGGTTTTAAATGTTTTGAGGTGTAAATTATTTTATTTTATTTAATATGGATCATTATGCTCATTATGTTTGATATTTATGCTTTCATTAAACTAAGCTAAAGTTGTGGTCTTCCACCCATATATGTTTTATTTTCTTAATATTTTACTATAATCATTTTATATAAGGCTATTATCTTTTAAATATTATATTTTTCCTTCCAATAAGTTATAATATAAAGGCATTTAGATTTTATTGTTATAAATTGTTGTTATTCCAAACACAATCACTTATAACTAACTAGTGAAGGAAAAATTTATAAGAGGACATGGATAATAGAGAAAAAATAGAGGAATATACAAGTACTTCAAGAGTTCATTACAACTTTCATATTATGTTTTTAGTGTTATATTTTATGTTCGTTGGAGTTTCTATGACACACTTATTGATGGCTGAGTATCTGTAGTATATATTCAACTATATCTAATTTATAAAATAATTCATTACGATTATCTAATATGCATTTAAAATCTAATTATATAATGATTTTACACTCACTTTTAGTCCTTGGATTTTTTTTATGATGTAATTCACTATTAAATAGTGAATAATTTGTTCAAGGCTCACATGACATATTTTTATAACTTATATTTTTTATAAATAACAACAATGAAAGAGAATTTCTTGACTAGTTCTCATATTTTAAACATTCATATTTTAAAATACATATTTTTAGGATTAAGTACTATTATATAATGTATTTTATGTGTATGAATATATTTTATTTTTATTTGTTTAGTTATTTTTTCATTCCTTATTTATTTGCATGTATGTTCTTTCTTGCATAGATAAAGGAATATTTTAATCATAAATACTTTTCCAAAGAATGTTTATAACACTAAGTTAGATATTTTATCCTTTAGAGAGATGATTTTTTTAATATTTATCTCTCTTTAAAATAATTTAAATACTATCTTATTTTATATTTCTTTTTATGTTGTTCTTGGTTTTTTGTTTCTTAGATAGTTATTGTTTGTTCCCTTCCTTTCCATTTTTATTCAAGAACTATTTATAATATGTTATGTTTCCTTATTTATTTTCACATTTATTAATTTACCTAATTTTAAAATAACCTTCATGCTTATTGTTGGTGTCCTAGATTACACCCTAATTGAGTAAGGAGATTGTTCAAGTCCTCTTACACAAATCTAGTCCAACATGAGAATCACCCTAGGCTATGGGTCACCTAAACTTGGCTCAAACCTATAAAAAAGGATATCTTCCTTCTAGATCTATCACCTAAGCTAGATATACTTGGAAAATGGGAGAGAGAGTAATAACAATATATGAAAGAATGTAAAATGAGGTGATACGCCAATAATTGGAACACTTACACTTTTTATAAGACACACTATAAGACAAATTTAAGACCAAATAATATCATTCCAACATAAGTGATTCACAATAAAACATTGACAAGCTATCAAACTAGCATGATAGGCTAGATATTGACTTCCGAGATAATTAATAACCTATATATTACACTTAAAATGACCTATGAGGACTAAAAAACACTTAATGAAGGTGACGAAACTTAGACATAGGAAAGGAAAACATATATTCACTTAACCACAGTACCTGGATCCATATAACACACTTTAATTGAGTTTAAAAAGATGATGAAATTTAGTCTTTATTGCATCAATAGTTGTTACAGTGCAAATTTTGGCATAGCCTAAGCAAGCCAAAACATAAGAGTATATTTATCCAAAAAAATTAGATATTTATTATTTAAAACTTCGTAAGAGATCTAAAATGTGGTTCAAGATGGAACATATATAGAAAAGGGGAAGGAGAGAGAGGGAACTATGATTTATTAGCACACATTCAAGGATGTTGACTCATGCCCCTATTAAGAATAAATAATTCTTAGAATTTATATAAAAGAATTAAATGTCCATTATCCTTATCCATCCACCAGGTCTCCTTATTTGAACTCCATGTCATTATCT